>JAKSZP010010510.1:0-468441 GCA_022478985.1 Massospora cicadina | reverse complement strand
CTAACGGAAGTAGTCCTCCCTCAAAGGGTCCTACACAAAGGGTACCCTCTAAGCCCACTCTTATACAACTTCAGCCTTGACCCACTACTACGAAATGTGAATGCCCAACTCACTGGGGTCCACGTGCCAGGCCAAACCCCAGTCAAGATGATGGCATTTGCAGATGATTGCATGGTGGAGGTGTCTAATAACAAAGATGCATGCGCGCTTGAAGCCCTCATCCAGGAATATTCTCGGGTAAGCAACGCAGCACTGAACGCCACCAAAACCGAAATCATCCTCCTTGGTCAGTTTCAGAACTGCTGGGCCCCAGCAAGTAGTTTCCAACCTGGCCCATCTGCTCACCCACGTCCACGCCTTACTAACTCAACACACACCGCTCCAATGGTGCTCCCCTTTGTGCCACGACCTACCATAGGACCGGTACGCCATCTGGGCGTGTGGATGGAGGCAGGTGGATATGCGTCAGCAGTAATGGAGTGCCATATACTGGACAACGTGACGAAGCAAATCGCCTCTCTCAGAGCCCACCCTACTACCCTCACTGGCAGGGTTGTTCTTGCCAACTCTATGCTCCTATCCAAAGTCTGGTTCAGAGCCCACGCCATCCCCTTCTCCCCAAGCTTCTTCAAATCCCTGTATGCTTTGCTACAAGGATGGCTTTGGTTAGGCCGCCCTCCACCAGTACAGCTAGAGGTCATGTTTGGCCCGCATCATCATGGTGGCATGGGCCTACTTGACTTCAAAGCCCATGCCGCCAAGATCCTGGGCACCTGGATCGTGGCCGTCACTGCTCCTACACTCCCATCCCTACACTGGTCCCGCGCGTCCCACTCCAACTTCTCCCAAGCCTTGGGCCTCAACAATCCATCAAACCCCCACTCCCTGATGAAATACCTCGCATCACACACATCGGCCACAGGTCCTCACGGGACCAAAACCCACTACAAACGAATCCTACTCTCCATGCGAAGCGCAGAGTGGAGAATTTGTATTAGTGGACATACAACCCGAAGAGGCCGCCCCTCTCCTCAGTTCACACAAGAGGTACAGGGGCTACCCATCCATGATGGCGTGATCCCCATTCAACCCCAAGTCCTATCCAGGGTGGACTACCTGGACATGATGGACATTCCTTATTCCACTGAGACCCAAAAGACTATCTGGAAATACGCACACCATCCTCTGTTGCAGCCTCAAGTCCGCTCCCATGTGTGGCGCTGCCTGAGGCGGGTGTATCATACAGCTGAGCGCTCTAACGCTTTACACTCATCCTGTGTCGTGTGTGGCCAGTATGGAACGCTGTTCCACCGCCTGGAGAAGTGCCCCACCTCTAAAGTGATATGGCGCGAAGTCCAACGTCTGCTAGTCCAGGATCAAACACATCCCTTCAGTCTGTCAAGAGATATGTTTTGCTTCATCAATGGCCTCCCCCTCCCACCCTCCCCTCCGTGCTCTGGTGGTGGCAATCGCCATGTGGACTATCCACACGATTGTCTTGAATGCCATCGCTGGCTCCATCCCCACCCTCCCTGAAGCTGTCCACAGATTCCGGTCTCATTTGGTGGATCACTTTCAAGCGTGGATCTTTGGATATCTCCCACCGCGTCGCTGACAGCTGGTCTACTCCTGGTTCCCAGTCTGGTTCATCAAATCAGACCCCTTCCTCCGCACGTGCTCAATAGTGGCTACGTCCCCTACACGTTCCCTCCCCCTTCCCATAAGTGGCGTTCCCGCTGGCAACAAGAGATAGCATCGCTTCTTTGGGGTGCCTCCCCTGGTGCTAAGTTTTGTCTCGTCTGAGTCATATTTGGAAGTGTCCGTCCCATGGTCGGCCTTCCCCGCAATAAATTAAAAATTAAAAATTAAATCTAGGACTGTAGTATGCAGCCAGATGCTCCTCCACCTCATTATCTTTTTTCATTAGAACTGCCAACGGCGGAAATGGATGAATCCGTCTGGACAATAAACTCTACCTCAAAATTAGGGTACTTTATAAACTGGCGCTTTGATTAGTGACATCCAAAGTGTTTCAAAGGAGCATTGGTGATGTTTAATACATTCAAACGCAGCATTCTTTTTAGTAACTCAAACAGCGTTCCTCCAATACAGCTGAAGTTAGGATAAAGCGTCAGTATTAACTGACCATCCCCATGAATACCTGTACATTGCGTTTGCTGCTCGGCGGGGTCATTTCTAAATAGCTTCTACCTTGGATGGTTAAGATTTAAGCCCCTTTTCATCTAATACAAACCCTAGATACTCCAGCTAGTCTTTGAAGAAGTGGTCCTTAAGGGGCTTGATCTTAATTTTGGCTGCAGGCAAGCCGTTGGAAGACCTTCTCTAGATGGTTAAGATGCTCAGAGAATGTATGTGAAAAAACATTGATATCGTTGAGGTATATGAGAACGCATGAAAGCTTCAGGTCACTGAGAATGGTGTCCATGTCCCGTTGGAACGTAGCAGGGCGTTACACAGCCCTTGTGGCATATGGGTCAATTGGAAAGGCCCCTTGGACATGATAATGGCGCATTTCTCCTGTTCCACTGTGGGTAACTCAATCTGCCAATAACCTGATATCAAAGCATCACTGAGAAATAACGAGCTCCCCCTAACTGATCCAAAACATCATCAATCCGTGGCAAGGGATATGATTCCTTCTTGGTGATGCTGTTGAGCTTCTGGTAGTCTATTAAAACCCACTTGGTGCCGTCCTTCTTATTTACAGTAAAGAACGGGCGAAGCCCACAGACTCTTTGACAGTTTGAGTATCCCTTGATCTAGTAGCCTTTTGACCTCCTATGTTACTACCTCCTCAGCTGCCCTAGACTGGCAGATTGGATGAGACCTGATGGGGATGATCCTCAGTGTTTAATCAATGAACCACCCCCAAGCGCACCCTAAATCATGATCATTGGCAGAAAAATCTCCTTATAATTTTCAAATAAAGATATTGCTTGATTCTTCTGTTCTTCCAATAGGCCAACTAAGTTTTCCCGTGCTACCTCTGTCATTACGCCAGGCTGAAGCTTAATTGGGTAGACAAAATTTATCCAGCGACCCAGACTTATAAACTTAAAGGACCTCCTCAATTGAGGTCAAGTGTAAATACGCCGCTATTTGATGCTGGCTGATTTGCATTTGTTAAATTTGTAAGTTTGCTAGCAAAACTTTGATCTCCCCATGTACCAAAAGTATATGCCTGGAGCCAAATGAGGCTCAAGCTACAATTGCAGATAAGGACCAATGACCTCCCCATAGAGCCTGACTGGCACTTCCACCTCTAACTCAGTTTTTACTATTACTTGGTGTCCGAGGGGATGGATATTGGTCCAGCAGCTCTGAGAGGCAGCTCAAGAGATATATATATATCTACTATGGAAGGGCTTAGGTCTTGCTCATTAGTAAATGATAGCAAACTGGAATCACATCATTACTGTATGCAAGATTGATATGTCCCATGTGCACTAGATTCTTCAGCACTCTGCTAGAGGTAAAGTAAAATTGGGATCCACTGCCACAAAATTTTGGAGGTCTCTGCTGGCATACTATGATATCCCTAAACTGTTCATGAAATCAGTTACAAATAACAGGTCATTACTGTTAGATAACACTATCGCTGGAGCTACAATGACAATTGACCCAAACCATAAGGGTATCGCGCTTTACGCTCCCTCAGAGATCATGCTATATGCTCCAGCGGTCCCATATACCATCCAGTGTTCTATATCAGGCTTTAATGTCAATTTCGCCACCAACTTGGTGTAAACTATGTTGACAGATAGTCCCGTATCTATTATAGCGCGTACTTGATTTTTTGCTATAAAAATATCACAATATGTACACTCAGAATAAGAAGAATCTTGACTGTTTATTACATGGACATTTGAGGGTCCTATTTTCCCAAGGATGCTAATATTCCCCTCACCAACTTTGAGTATTATTTGTAGATAGTTTCTACTGGGAGGGCGACGTTTACATCTTTCAGGGAAGGTTTATCTGAGGCTGGGTCAATCTAGTTTAAAGAATCTTGGTCGAACATTTGGCAGGCGTACAGTTTTAGTTGCTCTGAGGTTCTTCTTCCGCCGTGACCTTAGCTTGCGCCCATGTCAGTAAATTTACTCCTCTGATCAACTACTGGTATAAAAGCCCTTCATCATACTGAGGGACTTCCGCTGGGTATAAAACAATTGGTTCAGTTGGTACGTCTGAGGTTGGGATAGCAGAGGTATAGAGTCCTGTCTCTATTCCGCTCCATCTTTTCCCTGATAGTATTGATCCTTCTGTACATAGTGGACCTGACAGTTAGGGCAACTTAAGGTAAGGTGACAAGAGTGACCGCATTTAAAACAATTCACGCCATATGGTCCGCGCCCTTGGTTTTCATAAAATGGTCCAGGTCATTAATATTTGACTGCTGACAATTGGCGTAATTAAGTCCAGGTTGGTAGTTGGGCTTTTGACAATTGTCATAAGCAGATCTGGGGTGAAAGTTAAACTGTTGGGGGTAGCTCAGCCGATAATAGTTGCATAATTAGAATAAGTCAGGGGTTACTAGGTGAAAGCTGAGAAGGATGAGAGAAATCTCCAAAATGAGATAGGTCAGCAACGGCGGTAGTAAATTTCCACTTGATATTGGTCAGGGGAAAGGTAGCAGATAGCTGGCGCAAAAACTGTTCAAGTTTGAGCAGGTGCACGTCATCCTCTAAAATCAAAGTCATGACATTGTAAAGTTCATGGTATGGATTCACCACATAGGTCATTATAATACACACATAGGATTCATCTAGAACGCCTGCTCCTATTAACACGTGAGCTTCTGCCATAAATCGATCAGAAAATGCAGTGAGGGTCTAATTACGTTGGAATTCAAGAGTCAAGAACTCAGCCTTCCACCGTGACATATTTGCAGTACCTCTGAACAACTGCAGCACATTATCCTTCAATTCTTGGTATGTAATAAAAGTGCTTGGAAGATAATAGGTAATTTGATCAACACTCTCAACATCCATGGCAGATATAAGCAATTTAGCCATACGCCAATTGGAGACTCCTTCTGCTGCAAATTTAAC
The DNA here is from genome assembly GCA_022478985.1 of Massospora cicadina. Taxonomy (NCBI): domain Eukaryota; kingdom Fungi; phylum Entomophthoromycota; class Entomophthoromycetes; order Entomophthorales; family Entomophthoraceae; genus Massospora; species Massospora cicadina. The sequence goes on along the minus strand of JAKSZP010010510.1, from coordinate 463,369 downwards.
ACGTTTGAAGAACCTGTAATATTTCCATTGCAGTTGAACGGAGAAAGCTTGTCTATGCAGACCTCCTCCTTCCACCTATAACATTGAGCCTTGAGAGTGTCATGAGGATTGATCTAGGGATACCTTAAGGCTCTTCAGTGGGCAGTACTGCCATCACATGGGGGCTTTGACGGGTTGGGACATAATCATCCCAAGAGCTGCCATCATGAGTCAAGCATTTCACGCTGTATGCATGTTTGGAGAAAAGCTCCTCAGCTGGGTATCCAGACTCATATTCATTATAAAGTGATCCTTCCCAAGCAACCACTTGTTCTTCTGCTTCACAATGGGGACGAGGTGGGTAAAAGGTAGCTGTCAACTTCCACTACGTGCAATGTAGTCACTCATTAGTGTCATACAGGTGATTGGTAAGTTGCCTGTTCTGTTGACCGAGTATTTGCAGCTGGCCAACCACACTTTCAAGGTGATTTCTTATGTCATCAAACTCCTGAAGGTGCTCCTCTTGTTTTTTGAGCTCTACATCTACAACAAGTTTGCTTTCCATGGCTTCTGTAAGCGCAGTGGTTCAGGACGATTTTCCTTAGGTGCAGGCCTAATACGCAATGGCCAGTGTTTGGTGAATTTTTGATTTATATGTGATTGTTCAATGGGCCCCCTGTAGTGAGAAACACTGGTATAATTTGGCAATATTGTTGAGATAAGCTGGGAGATCTTGCGCAGGGTTCAACCCACTGAGCAACGGATGGAAAATTTGAAGATCACAAGTTCTTAAAACAAATGGAAATAATAATAATAGATATGAAGCAGGTGCTCAATGATACCCTTTATTGAACAATAATTTTTAGCAGATTCTTTCTTCTCCACTTACTACCTTATACCTATTAACAGCCCTCTTGTTTCAATATTTTCATCTTACCTATATATCAGCGACTTTGGTCAATAATGACCCTTTTTCTTAGACTATTTGGTTCCACCATATTTTCATTGGTTCTGGCAAAGTCTACTATTCCTATTTTTATTATTGCCTTAATTTTAGGTGATCTGCTAAATATTTGTCTTGTGGCGACATCACCTTATTGCCTATTCTGGAGGCAGATTTAATAATTATTTGTCCAAAGCTCAGTATCGCCCTATCGCCTTACGTCAAGGCAATCTTATCAAAAATAATATACTGCTTTGTTTGGCCAATCTCCCCCATTCCGCCATAGCTACTTAAGTCTTTTTGTTAAGTCTATCAGAATACCGATAGTACTTTATGCTCATGTGTAGATTATGGGAACATAAACAATGTCACTTACAGATTTACATCCCATCCCATTGGACTCTCAGATTTCTCGCTGTGTGGAAAAGGACAGAGTTTTCTACAAACTGAGTTGCTTAAATGCGTTCAATCAGATCCAGATCAAGAAGTGCCAGGAGTGGATCACCGCGTTCCAAACCAGTTTAGTAATTTTACAGTTTTGGGTTATGCCCTTTGGACTTGAAAATGCGCCTGCTATTTTCCAACGTCATATAGACGTGGCTTTGGGGACCTTCTAGGAGTTTGTACGGGGGCTATATGGATTATTCTGAGGTTTTTCCCTGCTTAAGAGTCCCATAAAATACACCTGAGTCAAGTGGTGGAGAGTTTAAGGTCAGCCAACCTTACCATGAAAATAAGCAAGCGTGAGTTCTTTAAGTCCAAGGTCACCTTACTGAGCAACGTCATGTTTGGCCAAGGAAACACGATAACTCCAGAAACGTAGAGTTTAATTTTTGAGTGGCCCGCCCCAACTTCAGTCAAGACATTGAGGAGTTTTGGGAACGTGTAAGCTCCTTAAGAAATTTACACCAAACCTTTCTGGAGTGGCAGCGCCCTTGTATAAGGAGAGTGAGGCAAAAGTGCTCCAGTGGGCCTCAATTTTGCAGGATGCCTTCCAAGCGGTGAAGTACACCCTGTTGTCCATGTCCGTCCTTTTCCATGTAGATCCCAAGAAGCAGCTTATACCTTTCAGATGCCTCCAACTTCACCATAACGGTGGCCTTATTACTAATAGGCAAAGATGGAATAGATCATCCAGTGGGATATTTCTTTCAGAAAAATATCTTTGCCTGAGTTAAAATGCGCTGTTTATGATAAGGAGTTAGTGGCTTTGGTTGAGGCGCTGACTTATTGGTGTCATCACTTGAAGGGCTCATCTAAACCCTTCTACAAATGTACAGATTACTGTGCCTTGTTGTACTACCGTGCACCTCATGTCCTGACTCAACATCAAACCTGATGGCATAAAACTCTGGACCAAATTGTGTTTTCTTATGAGTTTACAAAGGACCAGGAGAATGGATTGGCAGATGCTTTGAGATAAAACCCTGCGTTGGCTCCAGATCTGAAGGAAGTAGAGTTAACAACACCAATTAATGATCCTGCCAGGTAAAATTGTGTCCCAATATCCTCCCCCATGACCCACGGGTCAGTGCTTGCTCCTTTGGGATATGCAGAGGAATATGGTATGTTAAGAAAGGATGTTCTTTCATAGCCTCTGTCAGCAGATTATACTATGGTCCTCGCTGTTGGTAACCCTACTCAAACATTGAATTCAGAAATTTCATATTACAGGAATCAATCCCAAACTGACCAAAAAAACACAAACTTCTGCCATGGATAATCCCTAACAAAAGCTGACAGTTATCAAAGTTGGAGATCAATCCTAATTTGACCAAAAATCCCAAACTTCTGTTGGGCATCATCCACAACAAAAGTTGACTATTATCAAAATTGGTGATTAACCCCAACTGATAAGGCCGAATAATGTTCCCTCAGAGCCACCCAATCTTGGGGTTCAGACCTGAGCTATGAGATGAGCTCAATCATATCAACCAAGATAATTGGGCTTAATGTAACGGACAAGTTTGCCTCATTTGTTACATTCCAACTCAGATTCAGATTTTCCAAATCTGAGTTAAAGCACTTTTAAAATGTTTTTTGATTCATTTTAAAAAATTACTTTTGGTTCAGTCATTTCAGGTGCTGGGTTGTGCCTCATCCAAGTTGTAGATTAGGCTTGTGGAAGCCTAATCAATAAATCGAGTGAGGCCCCCAAACGCTGCCTTTATAAAGCGTGCATAGCCATTACAAAGTTCACTTCAGAATTCTTACCCTAGCATTTCCCTTTCCTGGGGTGCATTGTCAGTTGCTCCCCGAATTGCTCTGGTCAGCAGGTCGTTTTATTATCCATAATAAAATAAAGGTTTGTTTCAAGGTTTGCATACTTTGCTTACCTGTTGGTTTTTCCTCATAGAGGAGTTTTCAAGTAGGTTGGTTTTGGACCAATTCCCCCAGAGGATTTAGCATGACCAACCAATAGTAGAAGAATGTTTAGTGCTGTCGGTGCCCCAAACCCATCCCTACTCAGTTAGGATGCTTTGGTTGGTTGCCATGCACCAAAGTATTGTTTGAATATATGGCAGTCAGAACTGGGGTTTTTCCATCCGTTACATTATTCTAAAGTCATTATGCGCTTCATGTTGCCAATCCCCAGTTTGGTCCGACCTCAGTGGTCACTTGGTCCCAGTTGTCAAGGAACCATCACCATTGGGAGCCAGTGACTGATGGCCAACCCTGGATCCAAAGCGACCGTCAGTTCAATTTCCTGGTGGGCCCTCCTACCCACCTGGTATTCAGTGGCACTGAGGGGACCTGCCGCAGCAGGGCTCCCTCACCCATGGATGGTCTGCCCAGAAAGGGGTCAGACATCCAGCCTCCTGCACCGTGCACCCCTCTCACATTTTCTTGGTGAAAGCGCCTTCCCATTCAGGATGGGAAGCCCATCAATAAAAGGAGCTCAGGAGGGGGTGCAATGCAGCCAAGTGCTGGAAATGCAGTCTTGGGATGAAGCTTTTCAGCTGCGCTGAACCACGCGTCCCTCTCACATTTCCTTGACAATGGCCTTCCCAGTTGGGATGGGAAGACCATCACCAACAGAAGCCTGGGAGGGGGCGTAACACAGCCACATACCGGGCGTGCATCCTTGTGCCAAATGGACTGATTCTGGCAGCCCAGTCCCAATTTGCTCTCGCCATTTGTCATTTCCTCAAGGGGCTCAGAGTTTATCTGAGCTAATTTTCCTGGGGCTCAAGGCAACTCGCCCCAGGAATCCCTTGTTGTGGTGGCCTTCCGCTGGGGAACCCTCTTTGGGGAGAGACCTCCCTTAGTGGGGGGTGATGTGACAGATGAGTTTGTCCATTTGTTATATTATGACTTGGATTCAGATTTTCTGAATCTGAGTTAGAGCGCTTTTAAAAAATGTCATGATTCGTTTCAAGAATTACTTTTGGTTCAGTCATTTCAGGTGCTGGGTTGTGCCTCACCTAAGTTGTAGATTAGGCTTGTGCGAGCCTAATCAATAGCTTGAGTTAGGCCCCTGAAGCGCTGCCTTTATAAGGCGCGCCTGGCCATTTTGAAGTTCAATTCAGAATTTTCACCCTAGCATTTCCCTTTCCTGGGGAGCATTGTCAGTTGCTCCCCTGATGAGCTCTGGTCGGCAGGTCATTTTGTTATCCAGAATAAAATAAAGGTTGTTTTGGGGTTTGCATACCTCACTTACCTGTTGGTCTTATCCCTTGTTGATGAGTTTTTCGAGTAGGTTGGTTTTGGACCAATTCCCCCAGAGGATTTGGCATAACCAACCAATAGTAGGTGAACGTTTGGTGCTGTCAGTGCCCCAAACCCCTCCCTACTTGGTTAGAATGCTTTAATTGGTTGTCGTGCACTGGAGTATTGTTCAGATATATGACAGTCGGAACAGGGGCTTTCCATCCGTTATACTTACATTGAATCCCCAATTTGTTTATCTAATTACATCTAGGCTTAGGCGGCTTAGATTTTCCCTGGAACACCTCTCTGATTACCCCTATATAGTTGGTATTATTCAAATAAACCTTACACTTTTTCCTTTTCACAATTTAAGTTAAAATTGATTTGTTTTTATCAGGAATTACTTATCCAGGGGTATATCTGGAAAAAAGACTTCTCACCTAAGAGAAGCAAAATTAGCAATCCAACACCCTGAAACTTCAGGTCCCCTGGCCTAAAAACAATGAGGGATATGAGGTATTACACCCATTGTCCTGACGCTCGCCAAGAGCAAGTTAAATCAAGAAGAAATACCAGGGGATACCACATTAAAGATGAGATGGTTTAGTTTCAGGGTTGCCTCTGGGTTCCCGCTGGACCCCTTTGCTAGGAAATCATCCAGGATAATCATGGTGAATCACCGTTGTTCACCCTGGAAAGGAAAAGACTATTGAGTTTATCTGACATAATTACAAATGGAAGTGATTAGCCACGCAGGTTGCCAGGTATTGTAAAGAGTGCCTGGTTTGCAAACAAATGAAGCCAAACTCGAGCACCTCGCAGGGTTGTTGGTGCCAGTTCAAAATGCCAAAGGTTTTGGACTTCCTTAATAGGTGAATTTAATTGTATAGTCACTGCTTCTGAAAGCTATGACGCCAAGATAGTGGTGGAAGACCAGTTTACAAAGTTCGTCCGCTTTATCCCTTCTAGAATCACAATAACTGTGGCTATGATGGCTAGGCTCTTTGTATCTCATGTGTTTGCCCTTCATGGGGTGCCCCAGAAGATTATTTGAAATCTTGGTCCCCAGTTTACCTCTATCTTAGGAAGAGTTCTGTAAGGCTCTTCAAATTCCCCTGCCGTTCAACTGCCTATCACCCCCTAATAAGATGGGCAGACTGAACGAGTGAACCAGTGCTTGGAACAGTTCCTGAAGTGTTAAACAGGCGTGGACCATTCATATTGAGTCTCTTACCTTCCCATGCCCAGTTTATCCATAACAACACATAACATGTAACTATCAGTTGTTCTTCATTTTTCGCCTACCATGGGTTTACCCTGCTTTCAACATGGAGCTAGTTATGTATCCTTAGTCGAAGCAGCATTAGACTTTGCTAAGACTATCAAGAAAGTACACTAAGTGGTTACCACGAACTTAAAGGCGGTAATGCAAGAATATAGCGAGAATGCTGACGGAAAGAGATGAGTAGGTCCTGCTTACAAAGAAGATGATCTCGTAATGCTTGATGTTTGAAACATTCCTATCAAGCAGTCATGCAAAAAGCTGGGACCAAAGAGTATTATCCCTTACCGCCTTGTCAAAAAGGTGGCTACGCCTCATACCAGTTATCTCCCCCTCATTCCAGATCTTTGCTATCTTTCATTAAAGCAAGTTGACGTTGTTTAAAGGCCCCTACAGAGACTCTGGAGGCTTATCTCATTGATGGGGCGCCAGAGTTGGAAGTGGAGGAGATTTCAGCCTCCTGCAGAGTAAGAAGATGACTGGAGTATCTTGTTTACTGCAAGGAATTTGATGCAGCAGAGAACAGTTGGGTGCCAGCGCGTGACTGGCCAATGTCTAAGATCTAATTGAAGCTTTTCACGAGCGTTTCCCTGAGGCTGCAGGGCCCAACTCAAGGCAGACCATCGCCACCATGAAGCTGGCCCTTGCTGCAAGAACATTTTCTTGGTAAAAGCCCCTGGGGGAGGGGTAATATCCCAAAGAAAGAGAGGGCAATGTCATAGCTACATGACATAATTGAGGGGACGGACTGTAAGGACAAGGCTGAACATCAGGTGGCCAAAAAGGGCAAGCTTAAAGGCCTCCCTGGCTTGAAACATACCCAGGACTAACGCTGGTTACAGGCGAAATATGCCCAGGTCAGTCCTGGTAATGTGCGTGATTCTCAGAATGGCATTACAGAAGATGCATAAAATGCATCAGCTACTTTTTTAACTTGGGCAGTTCGTTACAGTTGCTTGAAGAACAAGGTTTTGAAACCTGTTCCATTTTTAATATTACCAAATCGTGTCAAGTCCAGTTACAATCCCATAACTTGAGTTTGGTCAATCTTGAGTTACAGGACCCTGGACAATAATAGCTTTGCACCTATTGGCTTACTTAGGCTTATCGCCCCTTCTGTAATCAATGAATCACCCCCATTGCTTAAGATGTTTCCATGGGATCAACTTTCCTTTTTGGTTGACTTCATTGAATAAAATTTCCGTTTATTCTACGTTTTTATGTACGTTAATTTTAGTCTGGCCTTTCTGACCTCCAAGAGGTCCAGATTAACCCAATGTGTGTCATCCTTGAGTGGACCTCTCTGTGCACTGCCCTTTTTGACGGTGCTTTGGTTACAGTTAACTCAGCTGAGTGTTCCTTAGAAATGAGTTATGCCCTTGCCCACACCCTCTACTGGAACTGGAGCGTTACAGATATGCTAATTACAGTAACGCCCTGCGACATTACAGCAGATAATATATGGTCTCTTGAATGATTTAGACTGTCATACGTCCTAGTATTTCTTGATTACATCCCATGATTTTAAAGCTTTTATCTTACATAAAAATTTTGAATTATATATATCTGGCTGTGTTGGGATTCACTCTATTTTAGCCGTCCAAGTGATATTTTAACCCAATAAAGATTTACTCAGACATAAGGCCACTAAAAAGAGATCTAACATATACTGATAATGTAGCCACTATAGAAAAAACTTCTCATCCCAAAAGCCTTAATAAAATTGAAGTGTTTCTAAAGATAGTGAGTTATAAAGGAAGTTCATTTCACAGATTTTATAGCTTAGCAAAGCCTTATTATGCCTCTTACAGATAGGCTTACCAATGAATAAATACATAAACATGTCCATCTTTGAAAACTTTCAAGAGCAGCTCTTGTTTTCTAAACGTATTCTAATTTAACCTCATCTCAATATTCTTTATCAATGTTAATCAACAACTGTTATGCAGTGATAGGGGCTATATGAGCCAAACATGACGATAATCAAGTCAATACCCTTGTGGGATATTTAGTAAGGCCTTATAAATTGTTTACTTAACTGAGGTAAGCTGACCAGGGGATGGACATTACCAAACTAAAACTAACTAATATAATAAAAAATAATGATTCAAACAAAACGCCCAAAATGGTCAGATTGATTGAATCATACCTATCAAAATATCCAACAAGGTGGGCAGCTAATAATGCTATCCCTCCATGGTGGACGGGGAGGGGGATCAGGGGCTCGTCTTCAGCCTCATCCATTTCCAGAGTAGGGTGCGTGTTAAGGCAGATAGTAAGGGTTTGGGGGCATCGGCGGTATGGGGTTCAATATTCTTGATGACTGAAACTTGCAAATAGTTGCCAGCCATCATAATGCCAACGATGTATTTGGCCAAAGTGTCTTCAGCTTTGAGGCGAGCGTCTGGGAGTTAGACAGATGTGGCAATGTTAGTTTGGGTCATTTTTGCATTTGGATTCCGTGTTACTGTTACCACGTTCTTGATGGCTTCAGTGATGTTTTTGTGTAAATTTTTCATATTGATCTTACTTTGTGTAGTAAGATCTTTGAGGATAACGGGAGGTGGAATTCCTCCTGTGAGCGCAGCCACAGATTTGAAAGCAGCTTTGTGGAGCGGATGGCAAACTGGTGTGGCTGCTGCTTCTACTGCAAGTTGGTGGTTGCTGTAGAATAGTTTGGCGTTAGGTCGTGGGGCATATTTCTGAGGCGGGAATTTTGCATCCCATTCTGCGTTACAGAACCACTCAACTTGCAGCGATGGTTCATCCAAGACTTTACCTGATTTGTCAATTTCATCCAATAATTTCCGTAGGTTTTGGTTGAATTGGATTGGGGAATCAGCGTACGGTTGAGGTTTGTTTGATTCATTTGCAGAAGCATGGGATCAAACTGGAATCCAATCCAATGTTTGGTTGGAGGAATTATTTATGGCATTGGGGTGGGGAGGAGGCTGATTGGTTGCTGCAGGTACAGCTGCAGCAACAGGCTTTGGGGGGTGGAGGATGTAGGATTGTGCCCCAGACCTGAAATTGTACAGGGTGGGCAGCAGATTGGAGGTCAGCGGATGAGTCATCTGATCCATCTGAAGTGGTTGACTAGGGGCACTTGCGTTTTTAGTGGTCTAACTCAAAACATGATGGACATGTTTTCTGCCCGTCCTCAACGCAGGCCCAAAATGAATGGTCAGGTGCTGAGGGAATAACGGTGCACAGCAGAATTGCCGCCACAATTTACTAAATTCAGGGCTTATTGTGGCATATGCCTGAGGCCCAGCAAGTCATGTGGCCCCATTTGGGACCACAAATTGTATGATGGTGTTGTAGCCATAGGCTGCCAAACCGTCTATCAGCTCCTGGTGGAGCACTTCAGGGGGAGGTGGGTGGGCAGGCCAGCAAACTGGACCACCAAAGTGGTGTCCGCTGGGAGCTGAGTCTGAGTTGTGGGGAGAGGGGTGCCCTGGAATTTCAGGGGCACAGTTGCTGCAGTGGCAGCGTCAGCTTTGCAGGTGAAGCTGAGGTCAAAATACCCCTTGGAGGGGAGGAAATTGATAAATCCGGCGGGTATCACACCACCTGTGCCATTTCAATAATGGCTTGGTTGTGGTATGGGAATAGTTTCCCATATTTGACCCTTAGGCCCTAGCACATGTTGCTCTGGGGGAGCACTAGGGGGCAGCGTGGTATCATTTAGGTACAAGCAAGGTGGGCATCCAGGTCCTTGGGTGGAACAAATCGGCTCATAGGTTTGGAATTACTGGGTGAACCAGTCCTGTCGCATTTTCCCGCCGGATGGAAAATGGCAGGGGGAGTTTTGCCGCTACCCAATGCTGGAGCAGCTGGCAGAGAATCCAAGGACATCGGAGCAAAACTACTATGGGCGAATTTGATTTGTTTTATAAATTTATGTAATTTGGCTCAAAAGTTACGCCAAGCGGAAAAAGGCCTTGTAAATTGACAATGGTTATATAGTGATACCAAATTTAACTTATCTTGATATTTTGTTAGGTATAATTTACTTTTACCCTACCATATAGAACCACTTCCTAATCATAACTAACCACATTCCTCTATTTTTTACAACAAAGGAAGGACCCTGATGGGACACTAGTGAGGTGGTCTCTAATGCACAGAACTATGACTTTACATCATAAATCGCATAGTATTAATTCAACTTAAGTGGATTGGTTGTCAAGCATGCTTTTTAACTGTGTAGTTCCCTCAAAGAGGAAAAGTTATATTATTTAGTTGATCGCCTGGAAGTATGTGAACTAGAGACCCTGGAAAGTCAAGATGAGATTCAAAGGATGATTTAGAACACATAATTATGTGAATGGTTTCTTTTTATAGATCAACAGAATAGGCTTGCAAAATACATCTCTCATCCAGACAGAGGTCATATTAAAGGACATTAGCATAAGGCATGGAGCAGATAAGAAGACTCATATTGTTGAAAATCATCTGCTATTGGACCTAATGGTTGAGAGAAAATAAGAGTGTAGAGGCGTTATTAATTTGCCAAAAATAAGGATTCTCCATGTCCCCAATAGCTACTCCCAGGTCATGACTCCTTTGCGCCCTTTTAGTCTTGTCAGTGTTAATATGGGATCCCATTTCTTACCTGCTTACATATCCATCAATATATAATTCTAGCTTATTTTATTTAACTAAGTGGCTTGAGGAAATTTAAGTGCCTGCGGCAACCAAAAAGGCTACCATTTTTATCCTTTTCTTTTCATTTCACTTATCATGAATGCCCCTGGCTTCTGCTTTAAGAAAAATATTTCAACTTCAATTTACAGGTTATAAAAGAACTAAACTCTTTATCACATTAGTCAAAACTTCATCGCCCCTTATTCATCAACTAATGGGCGGCGGAACGAGAAAATGAGACCTGGTGCCTATCCTTCAAAAAATGGCTATGACTAGCCATGATTCACAACCACTTTTTTGCCAAGTGTCTTTCTTGCTTATAGGATTATTCACACTGAGTAATGAAAAGTTCCCCTTTCCAAGATCTTTATCTGAGAGCCTCAAATGCCTATTAGTGTTTAACCCTTATAGAGGTCACCTTACCCAAAAAGCCAATTTAACTATGAGGGCGCTGGCGAAAGAAAAAACCTTCTTAGAAGTCATTGCATTGAAGGAATTATCTATATGACATTCAGGATTCCACATAATCTAATGCAAAAGGCCTTCTTTGTCAATCTTTAAAGAGGTAATCTTATACTATTTTATCATCACTCCAGTGGATTATCCCAACAAAATTGATATTTCATAGTCAGACCCTATTGTGTAATAAAAATCAGGATCTGAGTATCCAATTGCTAATGCCACCTTGGTACCATGGTTAATCTAACCTATAGTAATTTCCTTTAACTTATATACCACTATTACAGGATTCTGAGAAGAGAATTTATAGAGCTTAAGATGGGAAAGAATCAAGTCATCCACTCAGGATTTGATCTCAGCGTATAATTGATCACTTTAAACTTTTGAGCCTTTATAATAGCTATGAAAGAAGAATTGAGATGAAAACATTAAGAAGTGTTGATTTCACAGTGCCATATAAAGCTCAAACCAATTAGGCGGATCCCTGATCTCTAGTGACTAGATCAGAAGACCCAAAAATGGGTTTAAAAAGCTAACAATGACGGATAACAGAAATCTATTATCTATTCTCAACTCAGAATTACTAGGAAAACCCAGAAAATAGATACCAAGGTGATATTATCATTGTAGTGTGTCTACGCACTGTATATATCAACGAGATCCATTTTCAATAAAAATTCTGATAGTATGTATCATATTAGCTGCATATTTTGACATGTTATATTAATATGTTCTGGACAGAGTCAAAGAAGCGGTCATGAACTAGTTGAGATAGGATAGTATATCCAAGCCAAAAAGCTAGAGTCCTGAAAATAGAAATTCAGTATTACAGGTATCCTGAAACTGATAAGAATCATAACATTTATGATTAGATGGGGAGCTGGATTTTAAACCAAGGTGATGTAAAAAGTTGAGAAAATATTCTCAGAGGTATAAAATCCTAAGAAATTTATTTAAGGACATATCACAGTCTTAGGCAAAATTTGATGCAAAAATACCTTTACATGAAGACTAAAGAACAAAAAGAAAAGTTAACATTAAACCATGTATGCAAAAGAAAATATAGGGTAACTTCAATCAAAGCTTTTATATAAGTATCTTCTGAAAGACCTCATAATGCACTAATTAATCTTTTCATCAGCATGGGCTTTGTCAGGAGATTAATATGACAGGACGATATGCTACCCATATCAGTGGATCAGAGGGGAATTGAGATGAGTCTTGAAATTTATGAAAAAGGGCTACACAAATTATAATTGAGCAGAATGAGGACATTTGTTGAATTGAGAGGAATTATGCCAAGATTTGATATGAATGAGAGTAACTCAAAAAAGGATGAAAAATAGAATATTACCAAGCTGATGATGCATCCAGCTGGGGAACAGAGGTATAAAGAGCCTGATGGAAGATTAAAAGGGAGTAGTCTTTTATGAGGAAGAGAGGACTTTGCTCTCTCGTTGCAATCACTTTTGCAAATTATTCAATTCAAGTCTGATTCTAGATTTGATAATCTCACAGAGGAGATTAGTCTACGCCCATGTCAGGATGCAGTTGGGAAAGTAAGGCAAGAGGTGCAGGTGGTAGGCCCACGGCCTAAAACGTTGAAAACGCCCCGGAGAAACTGGTAGAATAGAAAAAATATAAAAAACTGGCGGTCACTATTTCCTCAAAAATCCTCACTTGTCAAGTATGAGCAACCATTACATCAACACTCCGCACTCCCAACCACTCTCGTCGGTGGAATATGGAGTCTGTGTGTTTCTGGAGATCCAACAAACAGCTCTATGGGAAAAATTTTGTGGGGATGTGCACACCTTTTTCCTGACCGCGGTGTACGTCACACTTCACTCCATGTCACGCGGTTGGCTGGACCTCAGTTTTAAAAACAAGGAGGCAGCAGATGAAGCTGCTACAGTGCACATAGTGATTGACCTCACCGAAGGGCAATGGGTCATTGAAACCAAACGCACCAGATGGACAAAATCGAATTTTCCTCACGTTTGACTTTTTGCCTACTACGGTAAAACGTGACATTTTGGAGCAACACCTGAAAGATGGTCTCACCGTTTATGGCAAAAAACAATCTTTTGAGATGCAATGCTTTAAGCTGATGCCACACCTGTGCACTGGTAAAGCCATCGCAGTTCTGACCCCAACTGAGGAGATCGCAAAGGACCTAACCCAGATCCTGCACTCCACATATATCAATATTAGGGCATACAATTCACCCTTTCTGGGTAACCGTGGACAGCGCGCCCCCATCTGCACCCACTGTGACGCATTCAGCCATAAGGCACATGCATGCCCCACCAAGGAGGGCATCAAATTCCAAGAGCACCCCTAGGCGGCCATGGCCAGTGGAGAGGCACACTATGAATCAACCGCAAGCACCAAAGAGGCTTTCCCGTGGGGAGCACAAGGCTGCTACCTACTGGTAAAGCTTATCTCCCTGCAAGAGCGGAAGAAGGCCAAGCAGGCCCACAGGGCTGCGGCTAAGGAAGCGGCCAAAGCCACCACCGCTATCCCACACTCCCAACGCCAGGAGGACATTGAAACCTTCGCGGCAGAAGCAACTCAGGAATCCATCAACCAATCAGATTGGGAAGCCCATACCGATTGGGCCACCCAATCTGAGGGTCTGATGGGTGACTCAAATTCTCCCGATCTTTGCAACCAAACTCTGTTTGAAACTGACTTGGGGTCCAACCTACCTGAAAATTTTTTTGACCTGATTGTTGGTGCACTAAACTCATCCGCACCACAAAAAATTTGTTTGACATTGGGGAAACAAAAAGTGAAGACAAAAGCCAACGCGAACCTTTCTGCTAAATTTCAGCAAAACTACTTATAACATTGCTGCAAACACCCGCGCTGCCGTGAAGGCCCATGGGGATCTAGAGGAGGCTAGTGGGCCCAGGTGCCCACCCCTTGCACCTAAGGTGCGATGGGGGAAACCTTCACTTTAGGGATGTTGAATATCGCTGGACTCAAGGCCTTGCCGTCCCGGGCTAGGAAACTGAGATTTTACAAAAAATTTACCCATGGATATCCTGGCCATCCAGGAGTCCCACTGTCTGCGAGGTTCCAAGGATGCTTGGAAAACCATGCTCCTCCCATCCCTATCCTTTTGGTCAGAGCACTGTAAGGTGCTAGTTCAGAAAAACAATTTTTCAAATTTTTATTGTCAGAATCCTTCTACAATGGCCGAGTCCTTGTTGTCACTTTCTCATGGGCTGATGTGACACATGCTATCATCAACATCTATGCCCCAACCTGTGCACTAGAACGTCAGCAATTTTTCTTGTTGGTCAAATCCCTCCCGTTACCCCCAGACCCTTTTGTAGTCAGTGATATGAACTGTTGACTAAACACACCAACGGACCATAGGCCTTCCTCCTCCCACGCCCCCAGGGTCACGTAGAGTTCACGTTCTAAAGGCCACTCTTGGGTTAATGGATGCGCTGCCATGGCGAGCCCCACTGCTCAAAAACATGATGCGACCCCCCATCCACAATGGCCAATTAGGGTCCATGACCCGCATAGACCTTATCCGTACGCCGGCGGAATTCCAACCCCACATTTCCACTTACAAACAATGAAAATCGAATTCTCTGACCACTGGCTGGTCTCGATAACCTACCACCTACCTGTCACAGTGGCTAAGGCCCCACATTGGTGCAAACTCCGCCCCCTGCTAAACTTGCGTCACCAGGATTTTCCACTTGGGTAAAATCCGCAACTTTGGAAAAAGAGTTTGTTACACTGTTTTACGCGGACCCCATCTCCAAATGGGCAGCCTTCAAAGAAGATACCATCCGCCACTCTCACCACTTCTCCTCCCGACGCTCACAAGCCACATCAGCCATCGTCTCGCGCACTCTGGAAGAGTTGGCACACCTGGAGTCCAACATCCCAGCTACAGGATACAGCTCTGCATGGGGCCGGAAGTGGGCAGAGGCAGCCACCCACCTCAACGCACTTGAAAGGCAACACAAACATTGGGTTTGTGTTCAGTACAGGGCCAAACACATTACAGAGGGTGACAAGTGCACCGCATATTATTTTTAAAAAATTTTCACATCACGCCAGAGTGTGGCCTGCACACAGGTGCGAAGATTGGATGATTTCATAATGGATAACCAGCTGAAGTGGCAATCCAAACACAAAAGTATTACGCCAAGTTATACCAATACAATCCAATTCAGCCAGCCAAAGTGGCAGAATTTCTCAACCAAACCCACATCCGCACCATTTCCTGATACCCAGAAATAATGAATTTGATTACTCCAAACAAGTTACGGACAGCCATCCACGGTGCACCAAACTAGAAATGCCCAGGCCCAGATGGCATTCCATATGAATTCTATAAAAGTACTTCAAATATATATCCTCACTACTGCTTGCCTCACTTAACCAGAGCCTTCTGGAAATGCGCCTCCTACCGGGAGGACAAGAGGCCTTCACTGTCACACTCTTCAAGAAAGGGGACAAGCTATACGTAGCCAACTGGCACCCCATTTCTTTAACTAACACGGATACAAAAATTTTAACAAAAATCATGGCTAACCATTTAGGAATTGTAGCATCTGCCACCATCTCCCCAGAACAATTCAGTTTCATACCCAGAAGGTCGATTTAGGACAACGTGCACTCTGTGGCTAATGCATGCCAGTCCACACCTCTGGGGCACTTGTATTTTTGGACCAACAGAAGGCCTATGATAGAGTAAACTGGGAATACCTCAGGGCCTGCTTTATCAATTCCGCTTACCCCCTCGCTTCATCAACTGGGTGATGCTGCTCATGGAATCTGCAATAATGGCAGTACGTGGCCCTGGCTTCCTAACGGAAGTAGTCCGCCCTCAAAGGGGCTTGCGGCAAAGGGACCCCCTTAGCTCACTCTTATACAACTTCAGCCTTGACCAACTACTTCGAAACGTGAATGCCCAACTCATCGGAGTCCATGTGCCAGGCCAAGCTCCAGTCAAGATGATGGCGTTTGCAGATGACTGTGTGGTTGGGGTGTCTAATAATAAAGATGCACGCGCACTTGATGCTCTCATCCAGGGGTATTCCCGGGTAAGTAATGCTGCACTGAACGCCTCCAAAACCGAAATCATCCTCCTTGGTCAGTATCAAACCTGCTGGGTTAGCGACCAGTGCCCAGCCCAGCCCATCTGCTCGCACACGTGCTCGCCCTCCCAGATCAACCCACACCACCCTACTGGTGCTCCTCTTCGTGCCACGCCCTACCATAGGGCTGGTCCGCCATCTGGGCGTGTGGGTGGAGGCAGGCGGGTACGCATCAGCAGTAATGGAGAGTCATATTCTAGACAACGTGACGAAGCGCATCTCCTCCCTCAGAGCCCACCCTACTTCCCTTACTGGCGGGGTTGTTTTAGCCAACTCTATGCTCCTCTCCAAAGTCTGTTTTGGAGCCCACGCCATCCCCTTCTCCCCAAGCTTCTTCAAATCCTTGTATGCCCTGCTGCAAGGATGGCTTTGGTCAGGCCGCCCACCACCAGTACGGCTAGAGGTCATGTTTGGCCCTCATCATCATGGAGGCATAGGCCTACTTGACTTCAAAGCCCATGCTGCCAAGATCCTGGGCACCTGGATTGCGGTCATCACCGCCCCTATGCTCCCCTCCCAACACTGGTCCTGCGCAGCCTGCTCCAACTTCTCCCATGCCTTGGGCCTTACAAACCCATCGAACCCTCACTTCCTGATGAAATACCTGGCTTCACACCCATCGGCCACAGGTCCTCACGGAACTAAATCCCACTACAAACGAATCCTCCTCTCGATGTGGAGCGCTGAGTGGAGAATTCATATTAACGGACACACAGCTCAGAGAGGCCGCCCCTCTCCTCAGTTCACACAAGAGGTACAGGGGCTACCCATCCAAGATGGCGTGATCCCTACACAGCCCCATATCCTATCCAGGGTGGACTACCTGGACATGATGTACATTCTTACTCCATTGAGACCCAAAAAACTATCTGGGTATACTCACACACCCCCTGTTGCTGCCTCATATCTGATCCCATGTGTGGCGCTGCTTGAGGTGAGTGTACCATACGCTGAGTGCTCTAATACTTTACACTCATCCTGCATCGTGTGTGGCCAGTATGGAATGATGTTCCACCGCCTGGAGAAGTGTCCTACCTCTAAAATGATATGGCGCGAAGTTCAACGGCTTCTGGGCCAGGATCAAACACATCCCTTCAGTCTGACAAGAGATATGTTTGCTTTATCAATGGCATCCCCCTTCCATATTCCCTCCGTGCTCTGGTGGTTACAATCGCCATGTGGGCTATCCACACAATTGTCTTGGATGCCATCACAGGCTCCACCCCCACCCTCTCAGAAGCTGTTCACAGATTCTGGTCTCATTTGGTGGACCTTTTTCAGGCGTGGATGTTTGGATACCTCCCATCACGCCGCTAACAGCTGGTCTCCTCCTGGTTCCCAATTTGGTTCATCAAATCAGACCTTTATCTCCACACGTGTTCAATTGTGGCTACGGCCCCTTCACACGTTCCCTCCCCTCCCCATAAGTGGCGCTCCCGCTGGCAACAAGAGATAGCATCGCTTCTCTGGGGTGCCTTCCCTGTTACTAAGTTTTGTCTCTTTTTGGGTCAAATTTGGAAGTGTCCATCCCATGGTCGGCCTTCCTCGCAGAAATAAATTATTAAAATTTTAAATTTATGAGAAGAGAGGATCGTAGAAAAGGTCTGCAAGCTATATTAAAATAAAGGTAAAAGTAAGGGGTGATAGCTCCATATATATTTTATCAAGTCAATTAAAAGAATCAAAGATCCTCATATCATTCAATTTGGTTGCTCAGTGGGTAATACCCTGTGCAAATCCAACTTGGTGGAAGTGGACCCAAACGCCGAGAAATTAACAGTGGTGCTCACTACAGGGGGCCACTTAGCAACTATAGCTGGTAAAACACAATGATGAGTCCTCATTCGTTCCAACATAATCTGATTGGATTATGAGCACAGTATGCTTAAGAAGCCTAGGAGGCACCCAACCCTGAACCAACAATATTTACTGTTAATGAACCAGGGGATGATGAAATTATGATTAATGTGCAATTTGAGAATTGCCCAGAGCTGACGACTAACCAACAAGGACGCTCCACAAATGTGACTCCCCAACAACTGAGAAATATTATGGAATGGCTATTGCACGGATATGTCATGGAAGCAGAATAAGTTTAGACTGGCCTGCCAGTCGGATGCATAAGTACCCAAAAGACAAGCCAGAATGCCAGAGGCATTGCTAACTAAACAACTTAGTATGGAGACAGGCAATGGGAAATGACGAAATGTTTGTGCATCAATATGTGAGAATAATCCCAATGATGAACCACACTGAACCCACTCCCAACCCAGGAGGTCTTGCTGCAGGGGGCGGAATCACTGAGATAGTCTTGATAAGATCCCCGGCATATGGTGCCATCTCTACTGGGGTGACAAGGATACAGATTCTCTCTTGCAATTGGTGGACATACGGCCACAAGCTTCCCATGTATTGCTGCCGGAAATTAGTGATCATGGGGTTGTAAAGCCAAAAATATTGGACTTGCTGAACTCAATTGATGACAGAGGGGCTCATAGTGACCAAGAGTACTGGTAATGCCCATCCGATTTATGAACTGATGGGCAACCAGGGAAATGCCATCAGGGAAGCAGTCAGAAAAAATAAAACTTATTTTTTTGGTAAATTTTTATTTGAAGGAAAAGGAAGAAAATTGACCAACAATGTTCTCAGTGCTATGCAGCTGATTAAATAGTGGTCAATTGGGGTAGTGACAAGATGGGATCAGGTCCCGCAATTTTGACCTAACTGGCGAATTGTTCAGGAATGGGCGGGTTTATTCCTTGAGAACTGACATCACAAAATTCGTCGGTGGCCCAAGTCTCTGTCAGTTTGACCTCAAACGTCCAAACCGGGGTTTGGTTATGTTTCCAATGGTTGGCATGACGGCGTTTGGCCCAATGAGCGATGGGAACCCCCAAGGCACCCCACATAGGGGTGGGTCCATTTGGTTGGGAACAGGTCCAGGACACCCAACCTGCCTGTGCTTGGTCGCTGAACCATCTGTTCAGTCAATGGCAGCACATTGGCTGCAACACCCAAATTACCAACAGAGGGCTTTGAACCTTCATTGATGGCGCCCAATGTTAGTTCTAATGGGTTATTGATCAAATTGGAGCTTTCAGGTGTTCCAGCTGATACCTCAGTCTTCATGTTTTCCAGCCATTTGAGATTTGGCCATTGGCTAGATTGACACTCAAATTAGATCTGACCAATTTCAATTCGGCAATCGCAGCACAGATTTCACTAATTACCTGCAACAGTTCTGCCAAGGTGAGTGTGGACACCGGGGGTGGGTTCTAAAGTGGGAGAGCTGTTAACCATCGCTCATCTACTACATGAGCAAGATCTCCCTGAGTAACGAGGGTACAGCCATCCTCTTTGGTGTCTTATTAACCAGGAACAGGAAGATGGCCCAATCGAGAGCCAGGGGACGTTCCCCAGGACTTACAGGATATCGCCTATATGAGGATGAGAATGGGGAAAATGCCATGAGTCTGTTCTATAACAACGCAATCAAGAGAATCAATATGCGCTGTACATGTCTTATGTGGATGCAACCACTATGGGGTTAACTTGCCACCTCAGTATCCACAGAATTGAGGAATATTTAGTCGCTTATGTGCAACCTTCAATTTTCCAGCTACTGCATGTCCTGGCTTGCCATAATATTGAAACTGGAGTTGTATTGCAGTTCGCACAAGCACAACAGCATGATACTCGCCTCCTGCTTGACTGCCTCGATCGTTTGTTTTTAGAAATACAAGGGGTGCTGGCACAGATGATCATCATGTTGAGGATGTTTGCCATCAATTGGACATTCTAGTACCACAGTTAAACTCAGAATTACCTTGAGTAATAAGAGAACTAATGGAAAGCATGGCCTATCAGTGGAGTGGATTCAGGACATAGCAACCTTGGGGAATAATACCAAGCACTGTATGATGAAGCTAGCCAAATGGGCGGAAGCTCTTGAAGCTGTGTTTGCTCAGTTCAAGTAAATAATGATCTTGATGGAACAGCAAGTGGCGGCCCAAGTCAGCTCTCTATCAACAGAATTAGATCAACTCCGTATCAAATGGGATACCCAGTGAATTTCAGATAATGTGCTTATCTTTCAGTCAATGTCTACCGAGTATCTCCAGCTTATTCTTCGAGTTAAATGACTAGAAGTTGTTAGTCAGGAGGAGCGCCAACGAGCCTTCTCTCTTTATTATCAGTGAGACAAGAGAGTATGTGGCCATGCAAGAGCGCATTGATACCCTTTGACAGGCTAATAAGGAATTGGTGCGGGAATGATCCACCCTTGTTAACCAAATAAACAACGCCAACCAGCAAGCGAAAACGCGAGACAACAAACCCGCCTGCAGAATATAATTGAGGAAATTCTTTTGTGATTACAAACTATGGAACAAACACTGAATGAGGAAAGGGAATTCCGCCAGGAATTGCAACAGCAATATGAAACGCTGCAACAAGAATGTCAGGATGGCTGGTGTAGATGTGCTTCAGTTAAAGCGGAACAGCTGATTGATGAAAAGTTCGCGGGGTGTACTGGAGCCAGGGGAAATGGGTCAGTTAGTGGTGACTCAGGGGAAGAATGTTATGGATCAGCAAACAAGTATCCATCAGGCGGTATGATGGACCCCCCGCGTGACACCACTTCTTCTGATTCCGCTTCAATAAGTTCAAGCTCGCCCAGCCAGCGGTATGATAATGCACCAAATGATAATTCCCATAGTCACTCCAAAACCAATTCGCCTGCCCCTTTCAGCAGAACCTGAGAGCCAAGTGAATCGTCCAGATCAAAAAGTTACTCCCTTTCAGTTGTAATGGAAACCTACACGGTTATTTTAAACATTTACAATTTGCTGTGGAAGGGGCTACCAATCAACAAAAAGCGAAGTTGTTGCTGTCCATTTTGAATTGGAAAGCGCTGGCCAAGTGACCTGCTATCTTCCAAATATCTCAGTATCTTACGCACAAGTAAAAGCGATCATTATCTGGCTGTTCAGAGGTGCTAACAAGATGTCTTAATGGAAAGCCATATTTATGAATATACAGTTTGACCAATATGAGACCCTGTCAGAATTCACTGAGCGGTTTTTGGTGGAAGCTCACGTTCTACTTGGGGCTAGTATTTTAACCACTGAGGATGTAGGTATAGCAATGACAGCGGCTGTCAAACCATATCAGGAACTATATAACACTATGTCCCATGTGTTGGACAGGGATACCGGCCTTATTTGAATCATGAACGCCTCACATCGACTCTCTGCCATGAACAGTGCCCCCAACGTAGCCCAAAAACCCTCCGTTGCCCCCGCTCCATCACTTTCTGAATATAGGCTGCAGCGACTGGTTTATCAGCCGCTGGAACATATTCGTCCCTCATATGAGTCAGTAGACCCTTTATGGCCCATGTACGCTTCACCAGTTCAACTGCAACCCTGAAACCTTACTGGCAATTTTCGACCTGGTCTTTCCAGTCCAAATTATATATGTGCACGTTTTATGAACATTTGCTTCCAGTGCAGACAAAGAGGGCATTATGCAGCCAATTGCCCTAGCAAACCACAAGTGTACACAATGCCAACTAAGATAATTGATCAGGGAAAAGCTTGAGTGGAGTAGAGATGGGACGCTCTATCTCCGCTAAGCTCAATTCACTTGTCCCTAACACTTTCCAAACAACTTTATTGAGTAGAAATCGAACCTCAATTTGATGATTTTTTATGCCAGCAGTTTTTGTTGGATACCCCTGCTTCCACTTCCAAGAGTAAGGTTTTCCCAATTGGGCTGAGTTCCGCCAAGACGTTCAGAAGTCAGATGTATGACAGATCCTGGAACAGACTGACATCAGCAACGCGGATTATTTGCTAAACGTCACTTCTTTAGTAGGGGTAAACATAGCTATTCTGGTGGAGAAAATCGCTAGTGAGTATCCTCAGGTCAGCAAGTGTATTTCTTACTTCTTAAGTAACACAAAGCCCTTGAGCATACAAGTATAAACACTGATGGTTTTTCTTACTTGTAATGCACTTATTGTGACATATTCGTTCAAAACACAAAAATCCGCGCTATTGTAGATATGGGAGCACCTGTGAACATAGTCTCCACCCAGTTAATGGCTAAACTTATGTTGAAACTGGATGTGGACCATTGAGTAGTATACGGGACTGCGGGAATGCTTAGCACAGTGTCAGAAGGAGCATATAGCGCATTGCCTCTATGATTTGGGTCAGTCCGGGTGTCTGCTCTGGCGGTGGTTTTGCCAAATAACCACTATGATATGTTAATTAGTATGACTTTCATGAGGAAATTTAGCGTTGTGATAAATATGGCGGAAGAAACCCTTACTATGTTCAGCCAACAGATTCCAGTATATTTTTCCTCTGGTGGAATCCCAATGGATCCAGATCACTCCAGTCAGGTCAATCTAGCATACAGTGATGGATTGATTCCTGTTTGCTACCAGTGACTGAGTCGGCAGACAAAGATCCTCCCCAACCAGATATATGAGTACAAAGGAATCCCACTTCGAGCAACGCGCCCTTTAAGCCTACCATCTGGACACTAGGGCATAATGAGGACTGGGCTTGAAATCGAAGTCCCTAAGGGCTTTATGGAGAAATTCTGGCGCCTCATCAGCACTTGCAGATTGAACCACATATAGCTCCAGGATTATTGTTTCCTGGGAATGGGGAGGTGAAGGTGCTGCTCGCAAACCTACAGAAGGAGACAAAACCATCATGTGGCACCAAGTGGTGGCTTACCTACACTTAGTCCCTATAGGGGACGTTCCTCATATTCATGACTTTGGCTCATGGGAAGTTCTCAGACTACTGACTTGCTCCTCGTTCAGCATACTGACTGTAGTTCCATGGGAAGTGCTCACGGGATTATTGATGGATCAGCAAGATAAGGCTATGGCATTATTTGAAAAGTATTGGGATATTTTTTGCAAATAACAATCATGACTTGGGGTGTGCTCAAGGGGTAGTACATTGAATTGATATGGGGGATCACCCTCCCATTCATTTGCATCCTATTAGACATTCTAGAGAAGCGGAAGAGGTTGTCTTTCGTAGGTGGATAAACTTATCGAGCAAGGGATGCTAGAGCCATCAAACATTCCATGGGCATCACCTGTGTTCATTGTAAAGAAAAAAGGATGACTCAAATCGGGTTATTGACTATCATAAACTCAATAACATCACAAAGAAGGATTATTACTCTCTTCCACAGATTGACAATGTGTTAGACCAATTGGGTGGGGCAAACTATTTTTCAACCATGGATCTGATCTCAGGGTACTGGCAAATCAAATTTCCATTAATGGAATGGGAGAAATGTGTGATCATCATCTCGGGAGGGTTGTTCCAGCCAACGCACATGCTGCAAGGATTATGTAATGCTCTGACTATGTTCCAGCATGCCATGGATATGATTTTAGGTGCTTTAAAGCTGTCCTGCGTCTTAGTTTACCTTGATGACATCAATGTATTTTTGCAGATGTTTACAGAGCATCTGGCCCACTTGGAGCAAGTGTTTCAGCGCCTCACTGCCGCTAATATCAAAATTAAGCCTCAAAAGTACATTTCTTTAAAGAGCAATTGGATACCTCAGGTTTGTTGTGGATTCAAATGGCTTAAACCACAGCTGGCTAAAGTGGAAGCGATAGGCAAGATGACTCAGCCAGGAAATAAGCGGGACATTCAGGTGTTTCTGGGGATGGTTGGGTATTATCGATGGTTCTTCTTAATTTCAGCTGCATTGGGGCCCCACTTTTTAAGCTATTATAGAAATATACTTCTTTCAATTGGACGGAATGGTGCCAGAACGCTTTCAATGCATTGCTTACTGCATTAGCAAGTGCACCTATTTTGCAATACCCCAACTTTGAAAAGCAGTTCATAGTACAAACAGATGAATCTCTAGCTGCTATTGGGGCAGTATTATCCAAGAATGATGATGACGGCGTGGAACATCCTGTCACATTCTGTAGTCAGAGCTTGAACTGTCATGAACGAAACTACACTGTAACCTGAGCGGGAGTGCTTAGCTGTGATCTACGCTTACAAATAATTTGGGTATATTTGCATGGGGTAAGATTTCAAGTATTGATGGATCACGCTTCCTTGCGCTGGCTACAGAATCTGCATGAACAGGAAGGATGGCTCACATGTTGAGCTATGAAGCTTCAAGCATATGATTTCAAGATTTTACATCAACCTGGGGAAAAAAACATCAAAACGCGGATTGTCTGTCTTGATTGCCCACAGTCACTATCACCGCAGATCTAGCAGATATGATGTATGAAAAGATGGTGGCGAACCAAAACCAGGATGAGCTGCTACAAGTAATCAAGGTGTTGGATGAACTCAGGGAGAATACCTTCATATGAGGGGAAGAATTATACAAGCGGATTGGAGACTTGACGCTGAATTTTCCTAAGCCTTTGAATAGACCCTCAATAATTATGGATGCTCATCAGGCTGTAGGCCATGGAGGATTGCGGAAGATGCTAGAGTTTTTGCGACCCTGATACTTCTGGGAAAGCATGCATTATGACATATTGGAAATGGTTAGCGTTGCCATCAGTGTCATGTGGGAAAACCTTTCCGCAAGAAAACCACCTATCAACTAATGAAACCCCAGTTTACATGGCACACCATTTCCATTGATGTAGTGGGACCTCTGCTGACTAGTGCCAATCAATCCAAGTATATAATTGTTGTCATCAATCATTTGACCTGACGGGTGGAGGCCAGGGCTATTAGCGACTTGAGCGCGGTCACCACGCAAATTTTACTATGAAGTGTGTTATACAGTGGCACAGCTGCCCACAGTTCATTCTGATGGAAAACAGAACCAACTTTACTTTGCATATCTTGCTGAAGTTAAATGAGTTGTTGGCGATTTGCGGGGTTTTTACCACCCCCTATCATCCAGAATCAAATTGGATGGTGGAGCGAGTCAATGGAACCCTAGTGGACTTACTCCACAAATTGATAACGGATCAGCACTTGGAATGTAGTGCTCTTCTACCTACTGTTGTGTTTGCTTATAATACCAGCTATCATTCTGTCACTGGTAAAAGTCTGTTTCAACTGCTGTATGGTCGACATCTAGCTCTGCCTGCAAGGCTATATTAGTGTGTAGAGGACACTGGTGGTGTGAATCCTAAGCAATATCTGAAGCAACTCACGGATACATTGACCAAGTTGCAAATGGAAGCCTACTCCACCAGTTTGACTAAGAAAATTCGTGACCAGGCGGCTGAACAGAAGTGCCAGAGCAGACTTCCATTGTTCGCTGTGGGGGATTATGTTTTATTCCATGACCAGAATGGATTCATACAAAAAAATAAGCTCTCCAACATTTGGGTTGTCCCATTTGAGATTATCAAGAAGACTGGCATAGATGCCTACACAATTAAGGAACCTGCTGGGGGTTAGATTATCAACTGACTCCATGCAAAGTTCCTTCTGAGCATACAAACAGTAAGAGCCTATTGTCCAGTCAAAGGGGGGATAGTGTTGGGAAGTTGATATGACTAGACGATATGCTACCCATATTGGTGGATTGGAGGGAATCAAGATTAGTCTCAAGATTTATAAAAAAGGGATACATGAATTATAATCAAGCAAAATGAGGACATTTGGCAAATTGAGAGGAATTATGCCGAGATTTGATATGAATGAGAGTAACTCAAAAAAGGAATAAGAATAGAAGTTTACTAAGCTGAGGATGCATCCAGCTGGGGAACTGAGGTATAAAGAGCCTGATGGAAGATCAAAAAGGGCTAGTCTTTTATGAGGAAGAGAGGAGCGCAGAAAAGGTCTGCAAGTTATATTAAAATAAAGGTAGAAATAAGGGGTGATAGCTCCATATATATTTTATCAAGTTTTACTAAAAGAATCGAAGATCCTCATATCATTCAATTTGGTTGTTCAGTGGCTAATACCCTGCGCAAATCCAACTCAGCGGAAGTGGACCCAGACGCCGAGAAATTAACAGGCTTAGAGTAGAAGAAAAATAAAGACAAGTTTGTTGATGACATACATAGTACAAAACAAAATAAAAGCTTAAGATAAACTCACTTTGAGGAGTTTCATTTGGCAAAAAAATCTTTTAAGAATTTGTACTCTGTTTATTCAATAGCAAAAAAAGGTTTTTTTTGAAAAAGATCTTTATTAATTTTTTGTAGATAACTATTCCTTGTACTACTTTCTTATCACAGAATTATATTGTTAACAAAGTGTAACAATATAGTGCTTATTAATCCTCAGCATAATGTGTCTCTATATAGTAGTTTGAACGCAGCTAGTACTCAGGTAGATGAACCAATTTTGGGTAGAATCTGAAGACACTCAAGAGATATAAAGCTGATACTGAGAACAATGGCCCAATAAATTCAAACAACTGTGTTCATACACATGTCTAATTGAGACATATGATGCTAAAAAAGTACAGATAGTCACTCTAACTTGGAAATTTTGGCATCACAGCTAAGCTCAGGTTTGATTCACTAAAGATGTCTATCTGTGAAGGAGAAATGCTTTCATTATAGGGAAATAAATGGATAATAAGAATTTTTAATGCACAGATTGAGCCACAAAAACCCATCATTGATATAGTAAAATTGTGTAAACACAAACTAAGCAAGTCATTATGGATAATTTTTGATTATATATCAAGTTCAACTGACTTTTGTTTATCCAAGGTAAGACGACCAAAAGATAAACTGTTCAAAAGAAACACAGTCTAAAACACACAAGAGAGAAAAACAACAAGTTCAAACCAAACAAAATAAAGACCAACTAGGTTGACAATGGGGAACCACTAGCCAACTGTCAGAGAATTTTACCCAGCTTAAATTCGTTCAAAGCTTCTAAATTAGTTTTAATTGAATTGTGACTGACTTCCAATTAATTTTAATTAGATTAAAGATTCTTTATTATAAATACTAGAGTTCTGATTTGTGCTCCTCACTCAATTGACTAGTGCTAACTTATTGTTTAAGTCAGTTCTGACTTGTGCCCCTCATTTGCTTGAGTTGAGTTTTTTTTGATGATTTATAATGATATTTAGTTCTTAAGTGTGCTCCAAATCAAATTAATCAAGCTATTTCTAGATTATAAGCCTTTATTAGGGCATCAGGATTATCCCTGATAACAAGTTGTATTCTGATCTACCAGTAATCGATGCCAAGGATATATTAATAATTTATAATCCTTGTTTATTATGTTGTATAAGTGATGTGTGCCAATAATGGTCAACTTATTTTTTTCAGTAATCAATGCTGAGGTTTTCCTATGTGATTATATTCTGAGTTCCTGCAGGTTTAGCTTATGATGATTAATAGGCGTGCATAGGTTGGCAGGTGACGCCATAATATAGGTACCAGAATTATCTTTGAAATAAAATATCATTTGTTTGCCTATCTTTTTATATTATTGAAGAGGAATAACTCTGATAGTTTAGAAAGTATAATTTTAATATCCTCAAACATAGATGATGATTTATTGCATGTAGATTTTTTGTGCGGCTAGCTTTTATTTATTGAAGAGGCATAGACTCTGGATAAATAAAGATAGAATTAGAAAACCATGAGGATAGATGCTGAAAGAGCATCTAAGGTATAACCGGTGCTACTTCTCCCCACCTACTGATGATAGCAAAAGAGAAAGGACCAATGGTCATTATACCGTTGGGCTAGCATATAGCAGAGCTCAAGTTGGAATTTTAACCGGAATTGGTCTTTAGTTTCCAACCATTGAGTTACATTAATTGGGTATGAAACCAATTTATTTTTTAAAGTGTTTCAACTTTTATTTTTTATAAGTAATTCCAAATGAATTTTAGACTAATTAAAGTTGATTGTCAATTAATTTACTTTGTTTTGATTTTTGGTAATCTAATGAGTCGTATAGTGTACCTTAAATCAATCTTCATTTCTGACTAAATATAACCTAATCAAATTACAATAATTCAGTGGATTCAATAAGTTTAAATTGCATCATCTCTTCAATTCAGTTAAAGATCAGATATTTCAATTTAATAGTTGTTTTCAAAGGTATCTGGGACAAACTACAATAGTATTCGTAAATTTCAATTTAGTTGTGACTAATGCTGAGGATAAAATGATACTTGTTATCAAAAATTATAAAGATTTCTGGCAATAAATTCTTATGATATCTTATAATTTGTTTGTTGAGGTTGCTTCCTTGAACTTTTTACATTACCTAGATCTAATTTTTTCCCAAAGTATAATTTGGATAAGAAAATATCACTTTCTATCACTGTGATAAATAGATAGGAGGCGACTGATGACTGCTTATCACTACAAAAACTAGTAACTCATATTTAATAAGAAAAACCTCCAATTACCTACTCTTTATGCGCTCTAAGATTTTTTAAATACTTAAGTTTAAAGAAAGGTAAAAAGATAGACATTGAAGGCAAAAGAGCAATGGTCAGCAGATTTCATACTGTTGACCTGGCATACTAGCAGAGCACTAAACTAAAATTGTAAGAATTGCAACAGCGCTCAGTGGAGTGGATTACAAAATTTGCAACAATGTTGATTACTACAGGCGTGCTTTGTGGTGTGATGATGTAATAAAAAGATTTGTTAGAGGATGGCTTGTAGTCACTGATTTTTTATGAGGAATGCTGACTGTTTGCACGCGCAGAGCTGCCATCATTTAAAACAGGTTATGAAAGATTTCGTATTCTCATTCCTCCATTCTGACGCTGATGGAGATTAGATGTGGTACCAAAAACTTCATAAATGAATAAAAAAGTTATAAAGATTTGATTGTGATACTATAGCTACTTTAATGAATATATTTTAGTTAAGCTAACGGAAAAGACAAAGATTTTAACTAGCTTAACTTTTGGTCAAAGGCTTCTGAGTTAGTGCTTAAATTAGTCAAGTCTGGCTTCCAATTAATTTACCTGGGTTTAAAATTATATCATTACCATTATTAGAGTTCCAAACTGTGCTCTTCATTCAATTGAGTTGACTATTTTAATGAGTAATTAAGTTCTGGTTTGTGCTTCTCATTTGCTTGAGTTGAGCTGTTTTGATGATATGTAATTAGATAGTTGAGTTCCAAATTGTGCTCTCTCATTCAACTGCGTCAAGCAATTTAAAGAAATAGCCTTTTTAGATTACCAGGGAATATCCTCAATAACAAGTTGTATTCTAATATACCAGCAATTGATGCC
This sequence comes from Massospora cicadina, assembly GCA_022478985.1. Classification (NCBI taxonomy): domain Eukaryota; kingdom Fungi; phylum Entomophthoromycota; class Entomophthoromycetes; order Entomophthorales; family Entomophthoraceae; genus Massospora; species Massospora cicadina. Next base: position 434,055 of record JAKSZP010010510.1, on the reverse strand, counting down.
AGAAATAGATCAATAATTTATAATATTTATTTATTGTGTTTATCAATAATGTGTGCTGATAATAGTAAATCTTTTTTGTCAGTTATCAATGCTGAAGTTTTACTATATTATTTTATTATGAGACCTGGCAGGCTTATCTGATGATAATTAATAGGTTTATATAGGTTGCAAGTTGACGCCTTTGAAAGTTATAAATTACCTTCAAATAAATTAACTTTTATTTGCTATCTTTTTTCTTATTAGATAGGAACAACTCTGGATAGTTTAGAAGGTAGGATTTAAAGAACCCAAAATATAAATGCTGGTTTAGTGCATCTAGATCATTTGTACAGCTATCTTTTATTAATTGAAGTGGCATAGACTCTGGATATGTAATAGGTAGGATGGAAGATCCCCGATGATAGATGCCAGATGATCAAGGGAGTGATTGGTGCTACCAATCTCCACCTGCCAGTGGTGACAAAAGAGAAAGGGTCAACAGATGTCATACCATTGTCCTGGCACATTAGCTGAGCACCCAATGAAGCGGATTGTGAAAATGCAACACCAACTATGGCGGAGAGGGAGGGAATCAGAAGGAGCTTTGTCAGCTTTCTCAATATGGAGCAAGGTGTGGGCTAAGGCAGAGGGTATGGGTGTGGGGCATCAGCAGCATGTTGCTCGATATCTCAAGTAATGTCCAGTGTAGAGAGCGTGAGCCTCGACCAAAGGCATCAACATAGGTGGCAAGATCATGATCTGCTTGGATAAAGGTGTTGGGAGCTCACAAAGGTGGCAATTTTCTATGGGTAATTTGGCTTTAGGGTTCCATGATACCACCCTTTATTCAGTATCAAGTCATTGACTATTTTGTGGAGTTTGAGGAGGGCACTCATATCTGAAGATTGTAAGGGTTGCTTGGATAGCAGGAGGAGCAAAACCTCTTGCAATATCACAACATATTTATTTGAAGCTTTTAAAAAAGAGTGAAAGTCAGGCGATGCAGCTGCATCGATAGATAACTGATAGGAAGATTAAAAGCGGTATGATGTTTTTTTGAGGGGGCCAGAATGTGCGTATGGAGGTTGGCGTCATAATATTAATCTACAAACCATTTAGTGTTATTATAAGATGGGTCAATGTGATCCCCTGAAACAGAAATCTCACCAATAAGGCCTAGGGATTTTTGGTTAAATAATATTGTGCCTCGGCATAAGGGTGATTGGTGGGCGAATGGGAAACGTGCTTGGAGGATATGTTAGCCCAAACATCCTACTGACTGGCTGGGGGTGAACTGATGGCTGAGGCTTCTGGGAGGCTAGAGGAAGGGATTTTGTGGCACTGGCCTGATGACTATACTGTATTTGGTGGTAAAGGCATAAGTTACCCCAAGTAATTTTTCAAGAATGGTTTTGTTATCAGAGTCTGCATAAGGTGCAGTGGTGGAAGAATGTCAACAAGATTTTTTGGAGTGGTATAAATTAAAAACAGATTGAGAAAACAGGCATCCTTTGTCAAAGGTGCGCCCTGAAGAAATTTGTAAGGTGAAATTGAAATTCAAGAACGTGGAGTGATCTTCCAAGACATGGCTTGGTAATAAGTTGTTTTAATAGAAGTAACACAGAGAGCTGCAAGTCATTTTTTGCTGCTAAGCACAGTGCATTTTGGAGGTGGGGATTTGAAATAGACTGAATTCCCTTACAAGCTCCTCATACAACGCCTGAGGTCAGTGATGGAAATTATGTTGGCAAAACTCACCACCATATGGTGTTAGTGGGTGGTGAGTATGAGTCATGAAAAATGGTGTATTTTTTATAAAATTATTGGGGATCTTACTAATTCAACTGATCTTCCTTGAAGGAGAACACAATAATAGAGTTTTTTAATGAGTAGAAGTCAATAAACCTGCTTACCCAAAGGTGGAAGTCTAGCATCTTCTTTCTCTCAATTCACCCACTTTTTGGTCAAATCCTGATCAATTAATTTAAAAAAACACAAAAACTTTTCTTTCTCGTTGCAATCACTTTTGCAACCTATTCAATTCAAGTCTGAATCTAGTTTGATAATCTCACAGAGGAGATTAGTCTGCGCCCATGTCAGGGAGCAGTTGGGCAAGTAAGGTAAGAGGAGCAGGTGGAAGGCCCGCGGCCTCAAACGTTTGAAAACGCCCCAGAGAAACTGGTGGAATAGACAAAAATTTTAAAAAAATGGTGGTCACTATTTCCCCGGAAATCCTCACATGGCAAGAATGATGCAACCAGTACATCAACACGCCACACTCCCAGCCACTTTCATCGGTGGAATATAAAGTCCGCATGTTTCTGGACATCAAACAAATGGCCTTATGGGAAAAATTTTGTGAAGATGTGCACACCTTTTTCCCAACCGCGATGTATGTCGCACCTCACTCCATGTCATGCGGTTGGCTGGACCTAGGTTTCAAAAACAAAGAGGCAGCAGACAAGGCTGCTGCGGTGCACATAGTGGTCAACCTCCCCAAAGGGCAATGGGTTGTCGAAACCAAATGCACTAGATGAACAAAATCCAACCAAATTTTCCTCACGTTTGACTTTTTGCCTACTATGGTAAAACGTGACATTTTGGAACAACACCTGAAATATGGTCTAACCATATATGGCAAAATACAATATTTCAAAATCAACGCTTCACGCTGATGCCACACCTGTGCACCAGCAAAGCCATCGCAGTTCTGACCCTGACTGAGGAGATTGCGAAGGACCTAACCCAGATCCCGCACTCCACTTTTATTGACATCGCAGGGCATACCACCCACCCATTCTGGGTGACTGTGGACAGCGCGCCCCCCATCTTCACCCACTGTGATGCGTTCAGCCATAAGGCGCATGCATGCCCCACCAAGGAGGGCGTCACATTCCAATAGCACCCCTTGGTGGCCATGGCCAGTAAAGAGGCGTACTACGAACCAACTGCAAGCACCAAAGAGGCTTTCCCATGGGGAGCACAAGGCTGCTACCTACTGGTAAAGCCTATTTCCCCGCAAGAGTGGAAGAAGGCTAAGCAGGCCCACAGGGCCGCAGCCAAGGAAGCGGCCAAAGTCACCACTGCTATCCAACACTCCCAATGCCAGGAGGACATTGAAACCTTCATGGCAGAAGAAACTCAGGAATCCATCAACCAATCAGATTGGGAAGCTCATGCCAATTGGGCCACTCAATCCGAGGATCCAATGGGGGACTCAATCTCACCCAATTGTTGCACCCAAGCTCCGGTCAAAACCAACTTGGGACCCATCCCAACTGAAAAAAATTTTGACCCGCTCAACGGTGCACTAAACTCATCTGCACCACAAAAAATTTGTCCGCCGTCAGGGAAACAAAAAGGGAAGGCTAAAGCCAACGCAACTCTTTCTGCAAAGATTAACAAAAATCCTGATAGTGTTGCTGCTAACACCCATGCTGCTGTGAAGGCCCGTGGGGATCTAGAGGAGGCTAGTGGGCCTGGGTGCCCACCCCCTCACACCTAAGGTGCGATGGGGGAAACCTTCCTTTAGGGATGTTGAATATCGCCAGACTCAAGGCCTCACCATCCCGGGCTAGGAAACTGAGTTTTTTACAGAAAAATTTAACCGTGGATATCCTGGCCATCCAGGAGTCCCACTGTCCACAAGGTTCCGAGGAAGCTTGGAAAACAATGCTCCTCCCATCCCTATCCTTTTGGTCAGAGCACTGTGGGGTGCCAATTCGGAAAAATAAATTTTTCAAGTTTTTATTGTTAGAAACCTTCCTCAATGGCCAAGTCCTCATTGTCACTTTCTAGTGGGCCAATGTGGTACACGCTATCATCAACATCTATGCCCCAAATGGTGCATAAGAGCGTCAGGAAATTTTCTCATTGGTCAAAGCCCTCCCGCTACCCCCAGACCCTTTCATAGTTGGCGACATGAACTGTTGGCTAAACACACCAATGGACTGATGGCCTTCCTCCTCCCACGCCCCCAGGGCCACGTTGAACTTCGCGTTCTAAATGCCACCCTTGGGCTAATGGATGCACTGCCGCGGCAAGCCTTGCTGCTCAAGAACATGACGCGCCCCCACGTCCACAATGGCCAATTAAGGTCCATGACCTGCATAGACCTTATCCTTACGCTGGCGAAATTCCAACCCCACATATCCCACTTTAAAACAAAAAAAATGGAATTCTCTGACTATCAACTGGTCTTGATAAACTACCACCTACCTGTCACAGCTGCTAAGGCCCCACATTGGTGCAAAATCTGCCCCCCAAGCTCGCGTCACCAGGATTTTCCATGTGGGTGGAATTAGCAACTTTGGCAAAAAAGTTTGTTGCACCGTCTTTGAATGGACCCCATTTCCACATGGGCAACTTTCAAAGAAGATACCATCTGCCACTTTCGCCACCTCTCTTCCAGATGCTCATGAGCCACATCGGCTGTCATTTCGCGCGCTCTGGCAGAGTTGGCACACCTGGAGTCCAACATCCCAGCTACTGGATACAGCTCTGCATGGGGCGGGAGTGTGTGGAAAGCCGCCCACCTCAACGCGCTCAAAAGGCAACACAAACATCAAATTTGTGTTCAGTAAAGGGCCAAACACATCGCAAAAGGCAACAAGTGCACCACATATTTTTTAAAAAAAATTTCGCACCACACCAGAGCTTGGCCTGCACACAGGTGCAAAGATTGGATGATTCCATTGCGGATATGCCAGCTGAAGTGGCAAACAAAACACAAAAGTATTACTCCGAGTTTTACCAATCTGATCCAATTCAGTCGGCTGAAGTAGTAGAATTTCTCAACTGAGCCCATTTCTGCACCATTTTCCGATACCCAGAAATGTTAAATTTGATTACTCCGAATGAATTATGGACAGCCATTCGCGGTGCACCAAACTGAAAATGCTCAGGCCTGGATGGCATTCCATATGAATTCTACAAAAAGTACTTCAAATATATATCCCCACTACTGCTGGCCTCACTTAGCCAAAGCCTTTTGGAAATGCGCCTCCTTCCAGGAGGACAAGAGGCCTTCACTGTCAAACTCTTCAAGAAAGGGGACAAGCTAGACTTAGCCAACTGGCGCCCCATTTCTTTAACCAACACGGATACAAAAATTTTAACAAAAATCATGGCTAACCAATTAGGGATTGTAGCATCTTCTATCATCTCCCCAGAACATTTCAGTTTCATACCCAGAAGGTCAATTTGGGACAACGTGCACTCAGTGGCCAACGCGTTCCAGTCCACAGCCTCTGGGGCACTTGCATTCTTGGACCAACAGAAGGCCTATGATAGAGTAAACTGGGAATACCTCTGGGCCTGCCTACATCAATTCCGCTTACCCCCTCGCTTCATCAACTGGGTGATGCTGCTCACGGAATCTGCAACAATGGCAGTACGTGGACCTGGCTTCCTAACGGAAGTAGTTCGCCCTCTAGGGGATTGCGACAAGGGGACCCCCTTAGCCCACTCATATACAACTTCAGCCTTGACCCACTACTTCGAAACGCGAATGCCCAACTCACAGGGGTCCATGTGCCAGGCCAAGCCCCAGTCAAGATGATGGCGTTTGCAGATGACTGTGTGGTGGGGTGTCTAGTAATAAAGATGCACGCGCACTTGAAGCTCTCATCCAGGAGTACTCCCAGGTAAGTAACGCTGCACTAAACGCCTCCAAAACTGAAATCATCCTCCTTGGTTGGTATCATATCTGCTGGGCCCCTGCAACCAGCGCCCAGCCCTGCCCATCTGCTCACACACGCGCTCGCCCTCCCAGCTCACCCCACACCACCCCGCTGGTGCTCCCCTTTGTGCCACGCCCTACCATAGGGCTGGTCCGCCATCTGGGCGTGTGGGTGGAGACAGGCAGATACGCATCAGCAGTAATGGAGAGTCGTATTCTAGACAACGTGACAAAGCGCATCGCCTCCCTCAGAGCCCACCCTACTTCCCCTACAGGCAGGGTCGTTTTTGCCAACTCTATGCTCCTCTCCAAAGTCTGGTTTGGAGCCCACGCCATCCCCTTCTCCCCAAGCTTCTTCAAATCCTTTCATGCCCTGCTGCAAGGATGGCTATGGTCAGGCCGCCCTCCACCAGTACGGTTAGAGGTCATGTTTGGCCCTCATCAGCATGGAGGCATGGGCCTGCTTGACTTCAGAGCCCATGCGGCCAAGATCTTGGGTACCTGGATTGCAACCGTCACCACCCTTACACTCCCTCCCAACACTGGTCCCGCGCGGCCCACTCCAACTTCTCCCGCGTCTTGGGCCTCAACAATCCATCGAACCCCCACTCCCTGATGAAATACCTGGCTTCACACCCATCGGCCACAGGTCCTCACGGCACCAAAACCCACTACAAATGAATCCATCTCTCCATGCGGAGCGCTGAGTGGAGAATTTTTTATTAGCGGACATACAACCTGAAGAGGCCGCCCCTCACCTCAGTTCACACAAGAGGTACAGGGGCTACCCATCCATGATGGCGTGATCCCCACACGGCCCCATGTTCTATCCAGGGTGGACTACCTGGACATGATTGACATCCCTTACTCCATTGAGACCCAGAAAACTATCTGGAAATACGCACACCATCCTCTGTTGCAGCCTCAAATCCGTTCCCATATGTGGCGCTGCCTGAGGCGGGTGTACCGTACAGCTGAGCGCTCTAACGCTTTACACTCATCCTGCGTCATGTGTGGCCAGTATGGAACGCTGTTCCACCGCCTGGAGAAGTGTCCTACCTCTAAAGTGATATGGCGCGAAGTTCAACGTCTGCTGGGCCAGGATCAAATACATCCCTTCAGTCTGTCAAGAGACGTGTTTGCTTTATCAATGGCCTCCCCCTCCCACCCTCCCTCCGTGCTCTGGTGGTTGCAATCGCCATGTGGACTATCCACACGATTGTCTTAGATGCCATCGCTGGCTCCACCCCCACCCTCCCAGAAGCTGTCCACAGATTCCGGTCTCACTTGGTGGATCACTTTCAAGCGTGGATGTTTGGTTACCTCCCACCACGCCACTAACAGCTGGTCTCCTCATGATTCCAAGTTTGGTTCATCCAAATCAGACCCCTTCCTTCACACGTGTTCAATTGTGGCTACGGCCCCTTCACACGTTCCCCCCTCCCCAAAATTTGGTGTTCCCGCTGGCAACAAGAGATAGCATCGCTTCTCTGGGGTGCCTCCCCTGTTACTACATTTTGTCTCTTTTGGGTCAAATTCGGAAGTGTGTCCCATGGTCAGCCTTCCCCAAAATAAATATAAAAATAAAAATAAAATAATTTAAAAAAACACAACTTTACTTGTCATTGACTCTCTCTGGTCCCCTATGTCAATGAGCTCGACGCCCGCTGCCCCCTCATGGGGCAGGGGGCGCCCCCTCCTAATGTTTTTTGGCCTCTGCTGAAACGCGCATGGGCTGGTTCTGCTAGCCCCCCTCAACTTGAATGGTCACTTTGTCCCGCCTAAAGACCTAGCTTTACACCTTGCCCGCACTCAGGCGATGCTCCATTGCCCCCTTGTACTCTCTCAGAGCACCATGCATTTTGGCGTCCAGGTAAATATGGCAAGTTGTTCCTTTATTCTGACTGACCTATCATCTAACTTGCCCAGGATCTTTTGCATCCTGCTGGCTTCATTGACTTCTGCCCCTTCAAGGGGTATTTTGACCTTGGCTTCTCATGTGAAGCTGATATGGTAGTCACAACTACCATTCCCCTGGTATTCCAGGGTGTAACCATCCCTACCACTTGAACCCAGTTGCCCACTGATACCACTTTAGTGGTTCAGTTTGCGTGCCTCCCTATCCACCACCCCCCAAAGTTTTATACAATGAATTGTTGACTGGCTTGTCAGCATACGGTTCAGATCCCATCCTCTAATTTGTGGCTCCTATGGGAGCCTCCCACCTTGCAGGCCCTTGGGCCTTCGCAACCATACATCCCACTTCCCTGGAGGTTGCCCTATCGATTTCCCCTCACACCATCATTCCCTCTACCCCAGACCATCCTTTCTGGGCCCGCGTGGATGGAGGGTGGACCATCTGCCCTACTTATCTCGAACTGGACCATTCAAAACGGCACTGCCCTCCAACTCCCAAGCTGCGGCCAATGCACCTGACTCTTCACATGATGACCCAATCACCAACCCAGTTGCTTTCTTCCCCTGGGGCGATTTCCTCCCCCTCCTATCAAAAAGCCATAATCTGCAGCTGGGCCTGCCCCATCCAATAAGGAGCAGTGGCCTCAAGCCACTTCTCCTCAACCAACCAATCAGGGTTCATCTGGACTCCAGTTAATTCTAAGCCACACTTGCTTTATCCCAAACCACGCTCCCCATGCCAATACATTCTCCCAAATTAATTATTGTAAACCAAAATCCCTGGAATTATTTGGATGAAGTCAATGAATCAGGTGAGCCTGTATCCAAATCGGTCAGCCCTCCTTGCTTTGGAGAGTTCATCAGTGCCGACTATGTGGCCCAGCTCCCTCCTTGCTATTATGCGCCTCGCCTAGGTACCCCCATATTCTGATCTGACCATCAGTTATTTAAAGAGATACTTGTCTCACCAAATGATATCTCGTTCCAAAATGCTGCAAGTTTGTCCATCAAGGTTTTATCAAAAGGCCTTGTCCCCCTCTCATGGACCCTGCGCTGACCCTCCCACAAAAACGAGAATTCCTCCGCCCTTTCCACCTTGCCAACAATAATCTCAAAGCTTTGGTGCAACAAGCTAAGTTTAGCCCAAGGACCCGCCTCACCCCCAAAGTTAAATAAGTAGGCTCTTCCTTGCGTGACATCCGCCTTAGATGTGAGAAGTCCCTTGCCACTTTTTCTTCTGACTGCCTCAAAAAGGTATCCCTTGGCCAGCTCCACTCCCCTCACTGGACCCTCACTCCCAAGATGCGCCTATGCCCCTGCTTTCTGCTTTGTGCCACTGCCTATCAGACCCAGATGAGCTAGCTCAGCCTCTTGGTCCCCCTCTCCCTCTGCCATGGTTGGTTAGAAGTTCTCACTTCCGACTTGGTTGGTGTTTAGCTCTTGGTTTTTTTACGTCGTTTGCAGGGCCTCAGCCATGTTGTTGCAACTTTTGGTATGGATTTTCTTTTGTAGTGCTCAGCAATGTCCGTCCCCTGGTCAGCATGCCTCAATTAAATTCAACAAAGGCAGAAGTCTCTAGCTTGATAACTACTTTGTTGGCATATGGAAATAAGCGCCCATAAACAACTTAGAGGTGGTATAAGAAAACTGATTGTGAGAGCACTGGGGTGGGGCAAGTTGGGGACATTCATAAGATACAAAGCAAGATCCTTGGGTGAAACAAATTACACTATTTATTTGGAGAATTAGATGACCAGTTCAAACGTGTTTTCTGACAGGGTGAAAACGCTAGGGGAGTTACGCTGCTGCACCATACTGAGCAGCAGGCAGTGGAGCCAAGGACATTGGGAAAACTGTGACTTGACAATTCAATGATGTTAAATTATAATTTTTACATAAAAATTTGCTCAAAAATCGATGTTAAGAATATAGAAATGGTAAAATTATTACTATAAACCATGATCTTATTTATTTGAGGTAAGCCAAGCAGGGGATGGACATTACCAAAACTAAAATAAAAACTACAAACTCAAAATTAACATAACTAATTGGTTCAGACAAAACGCATAAATGAGTGGATTGAGTGGAGCACCTCAAACAAAACAACCAGGTGGGCAGAGTAAACCGCTTATCCCTCCATGTCGGAAGAGGAGGGGGATTGGGGGGATCATATTCAGCAGCAGCTTCCTTTTCCCAGAATAGGGTACATGTCAAGGCAGACAGTAAGGGCGTTGGGGCATCAGCGGCATGTGGTTTTATATTGCTAATTATTGGTATTTTATTAGAAAACCAACTAGGAAAATAGCACCGATATATTTGGCTAAAGCTTTTTCAGCTTTAATGTGGGCATCTGGGAGTTTAATGAATGTGACAATATTATTTCAGGTAATCTTAGCTTTTGAGTTCCATGCTACAGTTACCACGTTCTGGATAGTGTCATTAACATTTTAATTATTTGTTTCACTGTGATTTTATCTTTTGAGTAAGACTTTCAGGGATAACAGGAGGTGGAATTCCTCCTGTGAGCATCGCCACTGATTTGGCGACAGCTTTACTAAGGGGAAAACAATCTGGTGTTGCATCAGCTTCAACTGTAAGCTGGTGATCAATGCAAAATGATTTGGCATTTGGTCGTGGGGTATATAGTTGAGGGGAGTACTTAGCGTCCCATTCTGCATTATTAACCACTTGATTTGCAGTTATGGTTCTTCAATGAGCTTACCTGATTCATCAGTTTCAGACAATATCTTCAATGGGTTCTGGTTGAATTGAATTGGGAAAGTAGCGTATGGTTGAGGTTTTGTTAGTTTGTTGGGGGAAACATGGGATCAAACTGGCGTCCAATATGATGCTTAATTGAAGGAATCATGTGTGGCTTTGGGGAGAGGAGAAGGCTGATTGGTGGCTGCAGGTGCAGCTGCAGCAACAGGCTTTGGGGGAGGGGGAGGTAGAATCATACCCCATGCCAGAACTTGTATGGGGTGGGCATTAAATTGGAGGTCAGCGGACAAGATGTTCAATCTGTTGGAAGTGGTTAAGGAGGGGCACTTGCATTTGAGTGGTCCAATTTGAAACATGATGGACAGATCATCTGCTTACCTTCGACGCAGGCCCAAAACAGATGGTCAGGCACTGAAGGAATAATGGTGCGAGGGGGAATCAACATATTAACTTTTCTAAATTCAGGGCTAATCGTGGCATATGCCCAAGGCCCAGTAAGTCATGTGGCCCCATTTGGGACCACAAATTGTAAGATGGGGTTGGAGCAATAGGCTGCCAAACCATCCATCAGCTCCTGGTGGAGCACTTTAGGGGGAGGTGGGTGGGAAAACCAGCAAACTGGACCACCAAAGTGGTGACTGCTGGGAGCTGTGTCCAAGTTGTGGGGAGAGGGGTGCCCTGGAATACCAGGGGCACATTTTCTGCAGTGGCAGCATCAGCTTCACAGGTGAAGCCAAGGTCAAAATACCCTTATAGGGGAGGAAATCTATAAATCTGGCGGGTGTCATCACCACCTGTTCCATTACAATATTAGCTTGGTCATGTATGGTAATAGTTTCCCATATTTGACCCTTAGGCCATAGCACATGTTGCTCTTGGGGGAGCACAGGGGGCAACGAGGTACTGTTTGGGCATGAGCAAGGTGGACGTCAAGATCCTTGGGAGGACTAAATCATCCCATGGGTTTGGAATGACTGGGCGAGCCAGTCTGAGTGTGTTTTCCTGCCAGATGGAAAATGGTGGAGGGAGTTTCACCGCTGCCCCACACTGGAGCAGCCAGCAGATAATCCAAGTATATCAGAGCAAAACTACAACAGGGAATCAGAATTTACTTTTTTATTAATTTAAGTAATTCTCTCAAAAAGTTACACCAAGTGGAAAGAGAAGTTTCCACTATAAACCATGTTATTCAATTGTTTTAAATTAGAAACCTTAAAGGTGGTTAGCTGAGCGGGTAAAACCGCTTCCACCCCTAGTGCAGGCTTTGAGTTTGAAACCTGTACTGGCTAGAAAACATTCTCGGTGTGGTATACATGTCCCAAGCTCAACCTACCTCGAATAATTTTAATTTTAATATTTTATTTGAGGTGGGCTGACCTGGGGATGATACAGCACTGATTAGGGAAGTGAAGAAAATGGAAAAGGAGGATAAAACCTGAAAAACCTCCATGCACGGCATATGATAGGCCAGGAACTCCATGACCTCCTTTTCTATTTGCTATCTCAGTTCATGGCATTGGTGCTCAAAACCAACACAGTCAAAATCATCCCCTACACAAAGTCCATTACCGGGATTGAACTCAGGAGGCAATAATTTTAATTTTAAATAAGAAAACTTTTATTTCAAACATTAGCCACTATCACAAGATTTTTAGGTTCTATCAGCTTGACAGTTCATTTTGTCATCTAAAAAACCTATATTTTTTATAAAAATCAGACATAAAAATATTTTTCTTCTAAATTTAGATAAGCTACTCTGTTTATAAGTATTGTAAACGTGGTGTTATATATATTTACTATAAAACTATTATTATCAACATATATTAAGTTTTATATTTAATCTCTGTTTTAAGTTGATTATCATGTTTATCTCATAATTGAACAACCTTTGATTTTGGATTTTGTGTAAGAGTGTAACTTGAAAGAGAACCTACCTTTTGGTTCTCAGATAAAGTTGCTTTGAGTTGCAATGGCAGACTATCTTTGCCACTCTATAAATTTAAAATACTGATAGGTTTTAATCTGATATCTGCAACTTAAAATTATTTCATTCTTAGGAGTGCGCCCAGAATTGAACATGAGATCTACCAGCGTTTGATAAATAAAGCCTTCAATTTTCAAAAAATCCCTATTTTGTTATTCTAGAATACTTCTTTGGGTGACATTTAGCGGCCTTTATTACTGTTAAATTAATTCAGTTCTAGAATATTATACTTGCAGTCATGCTACATCTATCCTGCTATTTTTAATTTGTTGTAAGCTCAGCTTGGTAGAAAATTTCAAGATTTTTGTTGTTTCCTTTCTATTGAAGTGCTCATCCAAAGTCCAGCACGCCTTTAAGACATCCATTTGAATTCCCTCATCCAATATAGCCCTCATTTGCTCTACATGAACATATAATATCACTCTCCTCTTCAGTGACCCACAATGCAATTACATCTGTCATAAATCCCATTTTCCTAATTTTTTTGTACCTGCCATTTTCAGCCTCATTGTATCGCTGTGCCGCCTCCTGATAAAGACCATATTGCATGCTGCTCATAAATTAAGTCACAGGAGATTTTGGTGTGCACTTTACACCAGTGCTATATGATAAAACTCTAATTTTAAAAAATGCTCTCATACTTCTGTGCCAGCAGTGCTTGTTGCACCCCCTCTTATTAGATTCACTGCTTCCCAACAGCGCTTATATCTTTTAAGTGTTTAATCTCACAATTGGACCAACGTTGATTATATAATTCACGTTTAGATTCAACTCAAAAGAGCACTTATCTTTGGAGCTTGACAAAACTCTCTTTAAGTTTTAATGTTGGATCTCTCAAATGCACCTTAAATAGTATATATAATTATACATCTTTAGTCTGATTGCTTAAATCAAAAATACTACCAAATCGTGAGCTAGTTAGGGTAATCTGGGGCCTCCTCATGGCACAACTGGGGAAAGCCCATGGAAACACAGGTGAGTAGCTAACAACAGAACTCAGAGAGGCACGTTTGTTGGGTCATTTAGTGGCCTGAAAAAAGTGCAGGATGGCAGTGATGACTTTTACAACTTGTACTTGTGGGTGTCTACCACTCCCTGAGGGGAGGATATAGGCAGGAAGGGGGTATGATTTGAGCATGGCGCCAGTCAAACAGCCTCCCCACAAGCTGAGGTTGCGTGGGTGTGGACCCCAGGACAAGGTGGGGCAATCCTGGTTGGCTGCACTTTGATGCACGTGACTACAATAAATGCCACAGTTTGCCAAGTTGGCCTGAAGCTCAGCTAGCTGCTAGTTCAGTTGACATAATTCAGCTGGTGGCAAAACAGATCATGCAAGAAAATTATGGCAGATCTGAAAGGACTCTTGGGCTTTTTGGACAAAAGGGGCTAGAGAGCACAAATCCGCTAAAAAAGCAGGTGACAAAGGGAGGACTTCAGCTTCTCCCCCACAGTGGCCTTAAACCTAGGGTTCATCAGGTCTTGTCTCTTGCAAGGGGGATGAGAGGCATATCGCCTGTCCTGGATGGTGCAACTGAGCTTCCCAGTACTTAAAAGGGGCGGGCATATGTCAATTTAGGCGTAATGTGAGCTACACCCAATCACAGTTGAGCCCACATTAGGTGGTGCCTGGGTTCGCAAAGCCCTAGTGTGGTGAGGGGCAGTACCCCAGGCCTTCATCCCGCAAAGTTGGCTGCACTAGGAGCCCTTAGCGCTTTTTGAAACTTAAAGAAATACTGCCAACCTTTAAGAGTGCATCCACCATTGTGCATGAGATTTTCCCAAAATTTAGCAATAAGCCTTCTGTATTTCAAAAGAGTCTCAAATCTTGTATTTATATATTAACTTTTTGGGTCACATTTCATGGCCTTTTTTCCTGATAATAAAACTAGTTTGGTTCTAAATTCTAGCAAGTTACATTTTAGACTAAGCCTATTCACGAGTCTAGATAGATAAAGTGAGCTTTGGCTTGTTATGATTCTATAAAGCAGCTTTATATTCTAGATTCTCTTATTTCTCCAAATCTCTGCTAAATTATCAACAAATGAGACTTACTATATCCAATTAAAATAATCTAGTTTATTATAAGATATTACATATCATCTTTAGATAAATACAACTTAATTCAATCATCATAGTGCGTAATTATATTTATTGCTTTTTTACTTACTTTAATAGCTCTTGTTAAAGTATAAATACTAAGTTTGATCTAGCTAAGAAATTTAAAATAAAGTATTAATTGTTGTTATTCTGTAAATTTTACTTAGATTCTATTTTTATGCAAATTTACCTTTTTCTGATATAACAAACAATCATGATTTTTGGTTTTTTGTAAAAAAAAAAAAAATTGGGGTGCCCATAAGAGTATGATGAAAGTTGAGAAAGGCCTTCAGGATGGCTTAATCCTTTGGCTGGATAGAGGAGATGGCGTAGCACTTTCAATTCTTCAGGGTCGATTATTATTCATTATTCTGGATTATTTTACTGATTATCATAACTATGTAAATAATAAAAAAAAAGGTGTTAATTCACTAAGCAATTAATATGATACCATTATTTGTCAAAACTCTTAATATATATAGGGGCGACTAGGTTTTTTGAGGCAAATTGGGCGATTGAGTTTTCCTTTCCACGCTTTTTGCTTCTCATCCAGTATGAGGATCAAGCTTCAGCCTTTTTATTGGATTGGATGTTAGATTTTTGGCCTTTCATTGTGTGAGGGTATTCAGATGGCAGCTTCTGGCATTGATATGGAGTCTCATTTCATGACAATTCTCAAATCTCCTTTATTACAATTTTCCCTATTAAGAAAAAGGGCTCATTAAATCCTTATTCAACTGATTCTGGAAGTTAAAACCTAGCGGGAGAGATTAAACACTTTATTGGCCCAATCTTTAGATAATTTGGGCCATTCTTTAGTAAAAACGATGACATTGCCCTTCAATATTCTAGCAGAGGGGGACATAAGGGCGCAGGAACCTGTCATGTATGCGATTAACCACTATGCCCTGATCAACATCAGCAATGGAATACTCAGCCAACCTTATAAAGCATGCAGTAAGGTCCCAACAAGAAACGTGTCCAAATTATTTGGGCACCAATCAGAGCGATGATAGTAGAATATCATAAAGTCTTTAATATTAAATAAGGAGAGATGAATTTTAAACATTTGACTGTGTATCTTCCCTGGTGGTAGAATATATCCCTTAGTGTGGTGAGCGCTTGCAGCCTGATTATTTATTGGCTAACGTCCTCATCATCAACTATGAAGTGTTGGGAGAAGGAGAGTCCAATAAAGGCTGACGCTACTAGTTATCTAAGGCTCCTTACTGTAGAGGTCTTGAAATGGTTTATTTTTAAAACATGATGGTAGTTGAACTGATAGGCTAATAAGGCGGATGGCAGGTAGCAATTTCATTGCGTGGGGTCCATTGCAGGTATTTTAAGGAGAATTGAAGACTATGGTGCAATTTTCCCACTTAAATGTACTGTTTGTCTAAGGGTTATAGGGTGCAGTTAAATTTTGATTAGTATTATATAATGAGGTAAATCCTTGGACATTTGGGAGATAAATTGAATCCATTTTATGAGAGCAAGACTCTGAGGAACTCATTTTGGTTAAAATAGAGCGAAACAAAAAAAGATGTTAGCCTTAGTAGTAGCGGCAGGTACCAAGATGGCCACAACTCACTTTTTGAGATAATTTGATGATCAGGATGATGTAGTAGTGACCATAGAGTCCCATGGATAAGGGCCTAATACATACAAGCTAATGACACTAAATGACATAAAAGTGCAACAACTTTATGCTGGGAGTAAAGTTTCCCCTAATCTTGGGTTATTCACGTCAGGTAAGCATTTAAAACCTCCTTTATAGTACAAGCACTCATTCCCATTAGCATTGTTCCTTATCATTATAGGTTTTCTTGACTGTCCCATGTCCTACATGGACATGTCCTTCAAGAATAATTTTGGTTCTTGAGGAGGCTTGTAGGTATGACAGCCATTTTCTGCCAACTTGCTTATATAACATGCCATCTTATATATTTTATTATGGGTCATCTAGTGTAATTTCTTCACTGTTTCTGGTGGGTTCCATTTCACATCATTCCAGCTGGCCAATAAAATCACATATGCGGTCTTCCTTAGACAATAATACCACGAGAGTCAGCATCCTGTTTAGCTCTACGCGCCTTGATAAGTTGTATCCGCCCAGTGCAATATAGTTAAGTCGTGGCTTTGGAGCCAGATGACCCATTTGGTCAATCAACCATCAGGATCTTTTATAAGCTGAAGTCACCTTGTGGAAGCGTGATAAGCGATAATAGTGAAATTGCTCCCATACCAGTATGGTCAGAAATGCTTAACCGCAAGCATTCAGATTAGCAAATACCAAGTGACGCTATGCTTTTGTTTGGCATTTAAGGGGTCTTCTGAAATAGGCTATTAGTTAATCTACTTGTTTTTCATCCAGTTAGGCTAGAAATGCCCTATGGCGACGTCACTGGCGTCAGCAGATAACACAAAGGGTTGGTTAAAGTTTGGAAGGTTAATGTAGGTTGAGAGATTAGTGCAGTTTAAAGTAGATTGTTTGATCCTGCTCCAGATTCCATTCAAAGGGAACTTTCTTATGAAGCAGATACACCATTTTTTGTCCAGGTTAGTGAACCGCGGTATGAATTAACTGTAATACCATACCTTGCCTAGAAACACTTTTATATTTCAAACGCTTTGAGGCAGCATCATTTCTATGGAAGCAACCTTGTCAGGCAAAGGTTAAATTCCCTATTTAGTAACCTTATGCACAAAAATTGATTTTTTGTTGAAAGAGTGAGCATTTGGCAGATTTTAGATTCAAGATTACTCCTAGAAGGCAATTAAAAACTTGGTAGAGGTGATATATGTACTTGCTGAAAGCCCTGTAGAAAATAGTAATATTGTTAAGGTAAACTAGGGTGCAAGACATCTTTAGATCACTAGGAGCCCATCCATAGATATCTTGATGGTGGCAGGGGCATTGCATAGCCCCTGAAGCATTTAGTTGGTTCAAACATCCCTTAGTTTCCATTAAGGGCGCACTTGGCTCAATCCTCAGGAGCTAGCTCGATTTGCTAATACCTACTGGTAAGATTCATTGGTGAAATTATTAGGCCCTTCTAAGATCTAAAGTGAATCATTGATTCATGGGAGGGGGTAACTATCCTTACATGCTACTATGGTAAGCTTACGATTACCCATGATGACACAATGGCTCCCAACATATTTAAACAAGTAGAAGTGGAGACTCATAATACTTCACGAGGGTACTACTAACCCTGAAGTTAGAAGATCTTTGAGTTAGTATTTTTTACTCAGCCTCATCAAACTTGCTTTTTCAGTAGGGGCGCATGTGTACGGTGAGGCATCACTTGTATCTACACTGTGCAAAACTTCCTTTGTCTTTCTGAAGTCATAAATGGGCTTGGATAAAAGATTAGAATATATCTCCAAGAGCTCATAGACCTTATTCCTTTGTTATGGGGTAAGGTTTTTCCCTATGGAGATGGTGATTAGAGCTATAGTGGGAGCTTCTTCTAACCCAAAGACATATAGGATTCTGTCCCAAGAAACAGCTGATGTCGTTAACTACTAAATGTGTGTAGACAATTGAGGTACTTGGGCCAGTGTTTTACCCTCAGAGTCAGGTTAGCTAGTAAAAAAGAAATGGAGCCAGCATAAATGCGGGGTCAAGGATACCTGGGCAGGTTAAAACACCTCCTTTGCGGATGGATTTTTAGCCTTACAGATTTCTGGAAGGCTCCCAGGTGGTATATCCACATGAATCCAGTTTCTACTATAATCTTTAACCTGGAGGAATTACCTTAGGCTCTGTCGATTATACAGGCATCCCTACCATCCCTTCCATTATGCAAGGGGTATTTTCATGCATGAGCCTCAACCATGGTAACTGAGCTTAACAAACCTGTATTTAGTTTCCACCAAACAAGGTCAAGTTTTTTACACTTTGCTTGCCATCCTTAGATGTCTCAAATAATAAGGTAGTCGTCAACAAGCAAATATAGAAATCCTTTTACATAATAGATGACGTCATATTCTCAAAGAAATTGGGTGCCCAGCAACAAATCATAGCTAGGGTTGACCAGAGCTATTGCTAAGGCGCTTAATGTATTTTTTTAAAACTGGATAGGGAGCGCAGAATAGGTTGCTATGGAGTGGGTGCATTGAGGGCCTGAAATATCATAGAAAATTAAAGGGTCATATTAGGCACAATTTCAATTTTCTTTATTGATTTAAATGATAATATGTGCACTGGATACCTGTAATTATGGAAATTATATGATTATGAACCTTAATCATAACAGAGTGACTGTTATTCTGAGGATTACTCACTTGATAAAAGAATTCTGGCACATGTAATTGGGAAGAAGTTTGGCCAAATGATCTTCAATTTTGCTAATGTCTTATTGTATTTTGACTTTTCAGAAACACACTAGGCATATTAAGTTAGCACCAACTCTTATGAATATTGGGCTTATTTTCACTTTGTAATTAGGAACTTCTTCTGAGGCAGGCAAGGTTGCAAGCTTTGAATTTTGAGAATCCAGCTTGTGAACACTCTTTTAAAAGGGACTCCAATTAAAACCATAAAGAGATTGGATAATATATATCTTATATTTTAAAAGTATTATTTATTAGAAATTCTTTAGGCCAGGCGCAGGTATTTATACCTCTAGGGCATCTCCTGGCCACATATGAACATGCAATTTCAACATATTATTTCCCCCTCAGTTCATCCCTTGAATTGATATGACTAAGGCCTATTGCTAGGTTTATTGGCGGAAAAATACTCTCATATTTGGGAGGATTTCAGGGATGAAAATCGCAACAACAAGTGTTCAAAATTATCCTAGGATCATTTTGAAATGAGTTTCATCATACTGCTGACAAAATAAGATTTTTTGGGAATTATGGCAAAAATTTTAATAAATGATACATCCTTAATTGGGACGTCATCAGGCCTCTCTCAATAGCACTAGGTACTCCCATTTGGCGGTCCATGTGCAGGTGCTATTGTGCCAATTACGCAGATCAACATTCAAAATTTGCCATAAGCGGAAATTATATATAAGACCAGCTCAATTTATGTTTTCGCCATACAGCTGACAGAAACAACTCCCTAGTCAGGATGTCAACTGGACCTCTCTTAGCACTAGGTACTCCCATTTGGGCAGTCCATGTGCAAGTGCTATTGTACCAATTATGAGGATCAAAATAAAAATTTTGACCTAGGGTTGGAAATTGATTATGTTTTTTCATCTATTTGTCCATGGGATTTTTAAATGTTATCTTCAGGTCGATCCTGAACAATTTCTCATTCTGAATATTTGATCTCAGTCCCAATTAGTTAGGATTAATTGCCAAGTTTTGTTGCAGAGATAATTGGCCTGAATGTGCGAGTGTATTTGGCCTGAGCTTTTGATAGTATAATCAAATTAACATTGTGATAATTGTCCTGAGTCAGTTATTGAAATGAGCTTTAATTAGAGTATTAGCTCAAGAATTAGGGGGATTGATAGCCTGATCTTTTGGTTGTCAAAGTGTTTATTTTTGGGTCAACTAACAGAATCTAACAGTGACCAAACTATCAAATTGAGGTGGAAGTTTGTGAAACATTGGCGATTCATCATAAGAATAAGCATAATCAAGAACTTTTACTATCAGTAATCAACTTTTGGTTCCAGGGTTCTTAAATAATGATCTCTGTGGGGTTTCCGGTCTTATATAGAGGCATGATTTAAACAGAATCTGCATGAAGACCTCACCCTTATGCTGACCTCTCTTTTCCTAATAATCTTCATTATAATTCTTCACCAAACATTTATATCACTCCTTCTTGGTGTGTCAGCAGCCTTTACAATAAGAGAAAGTGATTATATCTTTATCTTTGCCCTTTGGTGTATGCACTCTGGGTCTAGTTAGAGCTTAAATTGTGGAGGGGTATTCGTTAATAATGGCTGCAGGGAGCACATTGAGTGCCTCTTTATTGTCATTAATTAGGGTGAATGCACGCTTGATTCCTTCAATATGAAGTTGAACTTTGGTACTAGATTTGAGCATGGAAAGGATAGTATTGTTGCGGATGAGACTGAAAATGGTGCATCTGATCATCCTTGATCAGTGGAATGTGTACAATTAACCCCAAACCAGTGGTAGTACTGGCGACCAGCTCAACGCAGATGTGGAAGAAATTGGTACTTTTACAGGCATGGACAAGTCAAGATAGTTTCAGTATAATAGTGATGACATAATGAAGTTTAGTCGTCGCCCTGGTGAGTTAGAAATTTTTGGATGAAGATGACATTGCTGCCAAATTACTTATGAAAACCGACCCCCTTTTATACCTTTGGGGTCTAGAATAAAATCGAGTTCCTTAAGTGACAAAACAAAGAGTAACCCAATTTTTCCAGCCAAGGTTTAAAAGTAAATATCGCAAATCTGGCAATCAACTAATTTTGAGAGCATCTCAGAGCCACAATGAGAGATGCATTATAGGAGTGACATTGCTCAAACCCAAAGTGAGAAGCATATTACAAAATTTTAAAAATCAGCTGATATTGAGAGAGAGCACATTGTGTCAAGACCCAGAAGCGGGACCTAGCAAAGAAATGCCCCTGAACATCCAGGTTCAAGGGTAACCACCGCGAGACAGAGCTTTCACATATAAGAATTAGCTCGATGAGTGAAGAGACTAAAGCAGCATCAGACGCCATCTGACTATATAATCTTGAAAAATCCTCAGTATTGACCCTAAAATCCTAAGTAATTTCGAATGTTACAATTATTTCATACCTTGATTTTCCCTGAAGTATAAATTACTTCATATTTTTATTCTATTTTCTTTGGGGAAGACTAAACATGGGACAGACGCTTCCAATATATAACAACAACCAAAAACCAAGAAACTTATGTGGCACCCCAGAGGAGCTAAAGCTACCTCCTGTTGCCAGCAGAAACGCCAATAGAAAGAAGAGGGGTATCATGAGAAAAGGCTTGCGCCACTACTAAGCTCATATAAAGGAATGAGGCTGTGTTGAGGAACCTTTCATGGAACCAGGACAAAACTAACTGTCATTGGCAGGATGGCAAATGACCAAACAACCAGGCTTGGAAGTGGTCCGTAGTACAAATGGTAGTGATGCACATCTCCCAGAGGGTGGGAGTAGAGCCATAATGGGCATCAAGGACAACTGTGTTTATCATCCACATAGGATTGCCAAATCTAAGGTGCGGAGGGAAGGGTGTATGGGTAAAGTCAAGTAAAAGGCAAAGATGTCTTAAGAAAGTCTGAAAGTCTGCGTTTGCTCCTGGCAAAAGAGATGTTGAAACTCATACCAGATTGCTTGTGAAGGCGGACACTATTCCAAGAGGTGGACCAAAAGTCTCATATTGATCTCACACAACACACAAAGAATGAGAAGCATTGGATCGCTCTGCGGTATAATATATCTACTTCAGGCAGTGATACACATGGTAACAAACATGTGTTTGTAAAAATAGTGTGGTGGGTGTACTTTCATATGTCTTTCTGGGTTTCCAGGGAGTACAGGATTTCCAAAATGTCCATGTAGCCCATTTGAGCCATGCTAGAGGGACAACTGGGTACCAAATTGTTCAGAACGGCTTGCCCATGAACTTTCTGTTTGAAATGAGGAGTAGGGAGACCCATCTGTAAAGTATGACCGCTGAAGCTAATCCTCCATTCTGCACTCCGCATATTAAAGAGGATCCTTTTAATGTGGGCAGGGTCTCGTGATTGCCTGCAGCAGATGGGTGTGAGGCCATATAGGTAAGATGTGAATTAGGGTGGGTGGGGTTGAGGAGGCTGAGGGCGTGTGAAAAGTTGGAGCGTGCTGTGCGTGACCAGTGCTGGGCTGGGAGTGTAGGGTTGGTTACTGAACAATCCATGTGCCCAGATCATGGATGCCTGTGACATGTAGTTATGCAGGCCCATACCACTACTTTAGCGCGGTCCAAAGAGGACCTCCAGTCACACACGGGAGGATGACCTATCCAAAGCCACCCTTGTATGAGGGCATATAAAGAAGCAAAGAAGGATGGGGAGAAGGCGATAGCATGGGCTGTAAACCATACTTTTGACAAGAGCATAGCGTTTGCAAACAATACTCTACCTGCCAGGCTGGTCTGGTGATCCCATAGGGATGCAATTAGCTTTGTAATGTTGGCTAATATGTATGCTCCATTACCAAAGTGGCATATCACCTGCCTCCAGCCATACTCCCAGGTGGTGCACCGGGACATAAGTGAGTCTTGGCACAAAAGGGAGCACGAGAGGGTGAAATGGGGTGACTTCCTGGTAAGCTTAGAAGAGACCGAGCAGCTGGGTCACTCTGATTGAGGGATGCTGGAGACCAGAAGGATCAGTATTTACCAAGGAGAATGATTTTGTTTTTACATGCGTTGATGGCAGAGATACTGACCCTGGAGTACCCCCAGATAGTGGACTCCAATTCATGTGCATTAAAGTTGGCAGACACCCCAACCACAATTTTTGTCAGTGAATGCAAGAATCCTAACTGGTGCTTGTCCTTGCACATAGACACCAGTAAGGCGTGCATTTACACAATGTAGAATTAGGTCGAGGCTTAAGTTGTATAAAAGTGGGCTCAAAAGGTCCCCTTGATGGAGACCCCTTTGAGGACAAACTGAATTGGTGAGGAATCCTGGCCCCGCACTGCCATTGTGGTTGATTCAGTGAGCAACACTGCCCAATTGATGAACTATGGAAGGAGGTTGAACCGGTGAAGGAAGAACCTAAGGTATTCTTAGTTGACCCTATCATACGCTTTTTGTAGGTCTAAGAACACAAGCGCACCAGTAGCTTGGGATTGGCAGACATTGGCCACACTGTGAATATTGTCCCATATCAACCTCTTTGGGATAAAACCAAATTTCTCAGGAGAGATTACCTCATAGGCAACTTCCCCTAGGCGGTTAGTCATTATTTTAGTTATGAACTTTATTATCAGTGTTAGTGAGGGAGCTAGTGCACCAGTTTGCCAAATCTAGCTTATCCCCTTTTTAAACAGCATTACCATGTAAGCCTCTTGACCCCCTGGGAGGAGGCGTGTCTCTAAGAGACAATCTTCATTGAGGCTGACATTAGGAGATATAAATGATCATAATATGTTTTGTAGAACTAATATGGAATCCGTCTGCTTCTGGGCTCTTCCTATGCAGTGGATAGTGAACAGCATACCAGAGTTTGTCGCAGGTTATTAAATTCATGAGCTCCAGATATTGGGAAATGTGCAGATGTGTGCAACAGCGAGAAAATCATTGATTTTTAAGGACAACTGTGTTAGACCTTTATAACTCAGAGTACTTTTTTCCAACTTCATAGATACTTCATCCGGGGTTCTAAAATGAAATTGTATGGGCGCCTCACCTGTGTGCAGGCAAAGTTTTGGCATGGGGAGGAAAATTGGCAGAAAAAGTAGGCGGAACATTTTTCGCCATGGTGATATTCTTTTCCTTATACTGAATACAAATGCGATATTTGTGTTGTCTGATCAGCGCGTTAGGATGGGCCAATACTTTGGCCCATTTATGACCTCAAGCAGGGATTTATTCTGCCCTAGGGACATTATTCTCCAGGTGGTCCACCTCTGTCAGGACGTGTTTAATGACTGCTGAGTTAGTGTCAAAATCTGATGATTGCTTGCTTAAAAATTGGTATCCTGCACGCTTATATGGGACGAAGTTCTTCTGGTTGATCATTGATATGGCCAGTGGCTTATGGTATATTCACCGTTCAAAATTCACTAGGCTTAATACATTATACCCAACGCTTCTGGTCAATTTCAGGCGTAATTTTCCCAACTAATTCAGGAACTACTTCCAAGGAAGGTCTAATACAATCTGTACTCTCATCTTGCCAACACTTCTACATAGGTAAGAATCTGCTAAAACAAGAAGAGGATGAGATATTAAAAATCTTTTATTATAGGATATTTATTTGATAATCAGTCATTAGGCCAAGCGCCGGTATTTATACCTCTAGGGCATCTCCTGGCCACATTTGAGCACAAAATTTCAACAGATATTTTACCACCTCAGCTTGGCCCTTGAACTGATATGACTGAGACCTTTTCTAGTTTTATTTGTGGCAAAATACTCTCAAAATTGGGAGGATTTCAGGTACAAAAATTGTGATAAAAGCATGCAAAATTGTCCTAGGATCTTCTTGATTTGAGTTTCTTCATACTGCTCTTGAAATACACCTTCTGTGAAATTCTTGCATTGATTAAAGTAGATGACATACCCCTAATTGGAACGGTGGCAGGTCTCTCCCTTAATAGCACTAGGTACTCCCTTTAAGGCGGTCCATATGCAAGTGCTATCATGCCGATTATGTGGATTGACAGATTAATTTACCCCTAGGGCGGAAAATTGATTACATTTTTTTTTCTGATGGTCCATGGGATTTTTAAACGTTAACTTCAGGTCAGTCCCAAATGATTTTGTATACAAGTTAGTTGATTGTGTTCCCAATAATTGGGAATAATTGCTGAGATTTGATGCATAGGAAATCAGCCATAACATGCAATCATATTTGGCCTAAGCACTTCGATAAAATACTCTATTGAATTGACATTGAGATACTTGGCCAAAACTATATAATTGCAATAGGCTTTGAGGTGAGAGTATAAGTGTTAGATCAAGAGTTGAAAGAATAATTTCCCTGGTGTTATGGTTGTTGAAGATTTATTTTTTGTCAACCACCAGACTCTAATAGGCAGCCTGAGAGTTCCATGACATGATGTGGCATGCTTTGGAGATTGCGGCTGTTTTGAATGCTGACAAAGTTAAAGGGGATCAACACAGTAAGGAGTTGTAGACTCCTAAGTAAAAGTGGTGGTGTCCATCCAATCTGAAAATGCAGGTAGTGTGATACCCTGGGTCAAAAATTATTCCATTAAGGCGCCTGTGGCCTGGACACGATAGAGTAAATGACATGGAGACCATCCTGTGGTCAGAGAATCTATCTTCGTCATATTGAAATGTGAGATTTGGGGCGAAAAATCAGTGGGACAAGAATAAAATCTATGTGGGACATAGACATCGGCTGCCCATTGTGCACATGGGGACATGCCATGTTGGGTAGCAACTGCGTTTGATTGAGGATGGTATCAAAAAGGCCCAAGGTGGCTTTCATAACATGAAGTTTGCTGTGGCCCTGTAGTGGGGTAGGCGCAGAAGGCCAGCTGTCAGAGGTTGGGTTGTCCCAATAGTTCAGGTAGCCAGCCATAAAGGAATTGGAGGGGATGGGAAGAGAAGCCACAGCCAAAAGGAATTCCTGGAAAACCCCACACAGGTTGTGGCAATTATATTAACTATTGTGTGCACTTCAGCGTCCCATGAAAAGGAAATGACCAGTACACGTCCGTGGAAAAAGGTTATTTTTTCTAAAAATTTAAAATTGTGGTGCACCCATATAAGCACCCTACAGTGCAGCGACCAAAAGGATTGGGAGGGGAGGAGCATGGTTGCCCATGTGTCCTCAGCACCTTGCGGACATTGGGTTTCCCAAATTTCCAGGGTGTTCACAGAAAAATTATTTTAAGAAAACTCAGTTTTTTAGCCTGGGACAGTGATGCCTTGAGTCCAGATTTTTCAGCGTCCCTATTGTATAGGATAGCCTCATCACTCCTTAGGAGTGAAGGGAGGGCCCCTCAGGCCGCGCCACTCTGTGCTGCCATGCAATCTTGGCCTTCACTTTTTGTACACGAGTGTTAAGGAGGGAGTATCATCATGAATATAGGTATCATCTTTGAGGGTGGCTTTAGCCGTGTTTTTGGTTTTTTGTTTGAATTTCATATCTTTGTGATTTTTTGAGTCAAAGTGGATTTGTGGTGCACTGTCAAAATTACCAAAAATCTTCCCCAAAAAAGTTGCCTAATTTTAGGTTGGAAAGTCCACTTGAATTCATTGAGCAGGAATCCTGTGGGTGTGTACCAAGCGCATTTTTTGGGTACAAGGGCTGGGTTCCCCAATCTGATTATTTGGGAATTTGGAATTCTACTGAAGTGGAAAATTTAGCCTGGTGGCCTGAGTCTGAGTAGGAGGATGGCTGAGACCGCCGTGGCCGCTGCCTTAGCCTGTTCTTTAAGTTGCTGTTTGGCTTTTTGTTCTTGTGGGGACACAGGCTTTACCTGGATATAAAACCCCTGGTGTCCCCATGGGAAGGCAACATTAAAGTCAGATGTGGGCTCACAGTGTTCAGCTCCCATTGCTTTTGAGTAAGCCTCATTTTAATTATTCCCTTTCTGGCGGGAAATTTTATACCTTGTGGCCAAAAGCACAACAATGATTGCATATGGGCGGTGCTCTGTCAACTGTAACATGAAATAATTGAGTTTGTTGACCAATAGTGGTAAGAATAGAGGTGTGTGGAATCTAAGTAAAATCTTCAGCTACCCCTGAGAATGGGGTGATCACCAGGATAGCCTTACCCATGCTAGTTCAGGCATAAGGATAAAAAAAAATTGCATTTTAAAGGAAATTTCCTCATAGCTTTGGAAGTCCTTCTTGGAGATGGCTCTTAAGGGCTTTATGTTTAATGGTCGTGGGAATAAGATCAAAAGTGGCAGACTTGGTTTGATTTTGTCCATCACGTGCACTTGGTTTCATCCACTTGTTGACCATCTGGGAGATCAACTACCACATGCACCTGTGCAGCAGCATCTACCGCTTACGCTGTCTCAAACCTGAAGTCTAACCATCCATGGGTCATTGAGTGCAGTGCTACATACGCAACTTCTGTGAAATGGGTGCATATGTCACCGCAGAAATTCTTCCAAATAACTGTTAAATTTAAATCCAAGAAAACTTGGACCCCAAATTCCACTGATGATAGTGGCTGTGAGCGTGGAGTTTTGACGTACTGATTTCACTTTGCCTGCCATTCCAAAATTTTTGGAGAAATACTCACTATAGTTTTTATTTTATGTCAGGGCCACTGGTGTCTTTGGGTCATTTTCTAACTTTGGGCTGTGCAACACTGATCCTGTGCCTTTTACCACGCTTGCCCAATCCTTACCTGGCATTGTATGAATACTCGTCTCCCCATGAAGATTATCAAACTATAACTGCTTGGATCAAATTAGTTGCAATTAGTGATTGCAACTGAAAAAAACTACTGTGGCAGATACGTTTCATTGTGGTTGAGAATGCAGTTAAACTCCTCAGATTTTTATTTTTTAATAAAGCCTTTCTATAGAATCTCAAGTTTATCATTTTTCTTAGAACCTATGTTGTATCAAGTTAGTAATTGCCAGTAGCCAATCTGGTATTAACCAAATACCCTGTCACAAGTAGCCAGTCTGTGATTGACCTGTTTGGAAGAAGACATGCTCTGTTGAGGATACCTTGGTGCTGATAACACCAAGAGAGAGGGCTAAAAAGTTCTTGTTGAGTCACAAAGGCCAAAATATGTCAAAAATGTCCAATAGTGTAAAATAGTTAGCAAAGAGAGCAGACAGTGTAATCAAGCAATCAATGCACTGTTGAGTTGTTGACTGAAGCGTATTGTCAGATATTTGATAAGGACATAATGTTAACAAGCTTAATTTATTATGGATTATATTGGATATCAGTGATTATAGATCAGGAGTATTTTAAGCTTATGTGAAGCTTAGGATCCGTGTCCTAGCAATTCCACTTTATATTTGACTATGAAGACGCGGGCTCAGGGGCTTTGTTGGTTTGGTCTGACTTAAAATAATAGCTTACTAAAAATCTCTCTTTAACCGCTCAAAGTCACTTTTGAGCGATTTTAAATTTAAGTTTATTTATCCACAGCCATCTGCCCAAACCTATTCTTTGATGTCCTTGGCTCTGCCGCCTGCCACCCCAGTGTGGGGCAGCAGTGCACCCCCACCTAGCGTTTTCCACCCTGCAGGCAAGCGCGTTTGGACGGGCTCAAACAGCCCGCCCACTGCTTCCAACCGTTTTGTCCCCCCACGGGACTTAGCGCTCCACCTGGCGCGCGTCCACCCTTCTCGCCCCATCCTCTCGCCCTCCCTCGCTCTGCTATTCGCTATTGCCTCAGAGTGGACTATGGGCGTTTGTTCCCATATGCCAATAAGGCAATTATTGACCTAGCCACTACAGCCTTTACGCCAGCTGGCTTTATAGACTTCCGCCCTTTTAAGGGCTACTTTGACGTTGGGTTCCAATCTGAGGAGGATGCTGAAGCGGCAGCACAAACTCCTCTAATTTATAAAAAAACCCCTTTCCTACAACCCGTACTCGCCTCCCTTCAGACACCACGCTAGTGGTATCCTTTGCAAATCTTTCATCCCACCTTCCACCCCAGGTTTTGTATGACCAGTTGGTCACGGGGCTCATGGCTTATGGCACTCAGCCCAACCTCATCTTTGCCATTCCATCTGGTGCGGCACGCCTTGCTGCTCCTCATGCAACAGCCACCATCATACCACACCACCCTACCATAGCCCAACAAATCCCACCCCGCGCTAGTGTGGCTGCAGCGCCTGATCATTTCTTTTGGGCTCAGGTCGATAATGGTAGGCAGATTTGTTCCCTCTACTTTGGCCTCAACTATGCAAAAAAAGTGTGCCCTCAGGCCAAGTCTGCTGCTGCAGCTTCTGAGCCCCCTCTGGAGGTTCAGTATGGGGCGCTTTGCTGCCCCCTCCCACCCTCCAATCTCGTTCAGTGGGCCCACATGGAAAATCAGCCCCCCCCCCAAACCTCCATCCTCACTCTCCCACCTAAATCTACGCCAGCCAATAAGAGCAATGCTTGGACCACCATCCGCACCCAAGCAGCTGCCCATTCGCCCAATCCTACCCACTCAAATTTAAACGCCACTATTCCAGTGAACCAAAATCCATGGGATCTATTGGCTGAAACTGACGAATCAAGTAATGTCCTCATTAGTAAGCATACAGGTCAACCTCTCTGCCATGGCAATTATGGTCGTGCAGAATTTTTCCTTCCTGACTTTAATGAAACCCCTACCCCTCGCCATTTTGCTCCTCTACCCAATACAGCCCCCTTCCAAAGTGACCACCAGCTCGCCTTAGCTGCGTTGGCCTCTCCTCATTGCCCAAAACTATGCACCGCGGTGGCCCAGTCAGTGGCTCAGCTCCAGCATGGCCTGCCCACCATCTTCTTCCCCCCAACTTCCCTGAATCTCCCTGAAGTGACATCTCAAAACTATTTGATGATGCTGAAATCGCTGTTATGAATGTCGCAACACTTGATTCATTCAACCCCTCAGCCAAAATCACCTGCCACAGTATCTCCCTTTTTCACCCAACTTCCTGAAGCCCGCAAAGAAGCTGAAGTTCTCCTCGCAGCTTTTGTTGAAACACTTTCTCATCATTATCTTGATGCAGAAGTGGAAAACTCCTACTACGCTGACCTCAGCCCCCACTATGCAGATGCCCCAACGCCCTGGCTCTCTGCTCTGATCTGGTACTGTAACCAACACCCCTTGATCGAGGTGGGTCTTTCTGAAAACCAACCCCCCAACCCCTCCTCACCCTCTGCCATGGTGGGTTAAGCAGTTTCTGCTTCCCACCTGGTTAGTAGTTTGTTTTGCGTTTTGAGTGTTGTGATAGGTACTGTCCATCCCCTGGTTGGCGTACCTTGAATAAATCGAATAAATCGAAAATAACAGCTGACTAAATGACTTAGGCATGCGGGCTTTTTGGTCTATGTCAAAATTAGTTTCTAATGTCAATCAAGTTTTTGATCAAATCAATTACTAATTAGTGGTACAAATCGCCTTTGTATGTGCTGCCAATTTCTTGAGATGGGTATTGGTTCAGCTATTTGCAGACGTGTTAGAAGCACTGTCTTGAGAATATTTCCAAGTTTGAGACCAACTCTGAGGTGTTTGAGATGTCTTAAGTCAAATGGATTGTAGACCCTCAAACAAACTCGTTACTTTCTCTGGCCAAGTGCCATTGAGATTGAGGCATCATGGATAAGATGTGGTGAACATCAGACCCTATAAAATATCCCAAGTTGATACTAATAAACTATCATCAACTATTACCAGAAGTTTGTAGTTTAATTTATTAGCTTTTTTGTATTTAATACTTTAGGTTGTATTAAGCGTTGTTAGCTGAGTGGGTAAAAATGCTTTCACCCCTAGTGCAGGTTTTGAGTTCGAAACCTATACTGGCTAGAAAATTTTGGTGTGGTATATATGTCCCAAGGTTGACCCACCTCGAATAATTTTTTACTTTATGTTGTATTAAGTCAAGAATTCACTTAGGATCAGAAGGATCAGGGCAGCTTGCCATTATCTAAGTAATGACAGAAGATTATGGCTTTAAGTATAAATACCAAGGAGTTATATCTTAATTATAGTCACTGTCTGGTCTATTGTTTTCATACAATAGACGTTCAAAACTCCACCTTACTGCAGAAGAAGAACCAGCCATCCTTAGTAGAACTAAAATTCAATATGCACCAAGGGGTAGTATCTGAGGAAGATTTGCAAGTGAGATCAAGTGTGTTCTTAGTGAAGGTTTTCTGGAGCCAGCCTGCACGGAGTAGAACCCTGATCAGCTAGTCAACTCTAGATTAAAGTGAGCCAAGGTTGGCACACTGACTTTACTCACTATAGGGGTGGCACCACCAGGACCTAGCAATGATCACAATAGTTCTTCTGAGCAAGTTGACAATGATGCTGATATAGAGATGTATCACAGAGAGTGTGTAGAGGATTTCTCTGAACTCTTGGTGAGGGAGGTTGATACAATCACTACTAGAAATTATACCCTGGAAATTGAAATGCATAGTTTTTGTACTGCTAGATTTTTGCGGTAGTGTGTGAATTCTGCTAGCTTATTGCACAGGTTCAGCCCCACTTAGCAATGGATGGATGTTACGAAGATTGCTGATCCTTGATAAATAATAATAATAAAAAACTAAATAGGAGCTTTTGCCACAACAATACCAATTTATTTAATATATAAATTAACGGGCTAGTTCTACTAACCCTTTACTACTCTCTATTTTCTAAAAATACCTCCCTATCTTCTCTTTGATTCCCAGTCATATCTTTGTTGATGGGTCAGCTTTGACCCTTTGGCTTATCTTTTACATTGTTTTCTGGAACTCATCAAATTCTGCCTTATCATTATGGCTTTGGCAGAATTTACTCTATTCGCGAAACTAGTATTACCTCTTCTGACTCACTTTGAGTTGACATTTTTTACCCAAAACTCAAAGCTCCCTTCAGCAATTAAAAACAATCCTCTGAACTAATTAGGCAACATTTGATTCACTTTCAGTCGACATAAACTACCAAAATCTTAAGGCTCATCTCAACTGATAAAATGCAATTTACTGGATATATGACTTATCATCTAGTCATACGTATTCTCAGCATTACCCCCCTTGACTTGATGATAAGTCTCCTATTGCTTATACGCCTGAAGGAACTTTGTGTTCACTCAGTTGATAATATGACCACCTGCAGGTTCCTTAATAGTGTAGGCATTGATACCAGTCTTCTTGATTATCTCAAATGGTCTGGTCCATATGTTGGCAAGTTTGTGCTTCCTTTCAAATCCATGCTGGTCATTGAACAAGACATAATCTCCTACAGAGTACTGTGGGAGTTCACTATGTATTCTATGGTAAGCCACTTGAGCACAAATCTTCATGGCTAAATTAGTAGAATAAGCTTCAGCTAGGATCTCTATAAGCATGTCTGTTAATTTAGTCAGATAGCGCTGTGGTTCTACTCCGCTGGTGTCACCTTTACAGGAATAGAGCATTGTGGGTTAAACTGGATGTCTACCATAAATTAGTTGAAAAGGACTCTACCCTGTTGATAAGTGGTAGCTGATATCATAAGCAAAGATGGCGGTGGGTAAGAGGGTACTCCATTCAGAGGGGAGATCTGTTATAAGCTTTCAGAGAATGTTAACCAATGTTTTTTAACCCATTCAACAAGCCCATTAGATTTAGGATGGTATGGTGTAGTTAAAACCCTGTGGATTGCCATTATTTAGTTCAACTTGGGAAGGAAATGCAACATTAAGTTAGTTCTACTGTCCATGAAAATAAAATTGCAGACAGCAATGTCGCTGTATGAAACACTCCATAATGAAAAAGGAAACGGTGACAGCCCCTAAATTGAAAATTTTTCTTGCATCCAACCACCTTGTTAAGTGGTCTATCGACACTATTATGCACTTAGAGCAGTTTGCATCAGTTGGCAGAGGCCCCACCACATTTCAAGAAGCAGTATTCCACGCAAAACAAGGCTTAACAAGCTGGTAGGTGATCTTCCTGAGATTGGTTTTTATACATGGCACTATTTAATACAAGCAACCATTTTGAGCACATAGTAGTGCATACTCTCCCATTAGTAGAATGGATTTAAAAACTCTAACATTTTCCGCAACCTTCCATGACCTGCCGCCTTATGAGCATCCACAACGATGGTTGGCCTAGTGGAAGGTTTTGGGAAACTCAGCGTTAATTCTCAAATTATCTTATATAGTACCTCATTGCACAAAAAATTATCTAGTCTAAGCCCATCTAGCACTTTGACCACCTGTGGTGACTCATCATGATATTTGCCCAAAATCATCTTCTCAAACACGATGTCAGTCAAATCCATTATAATGACAACCATTGTAAATGCAAGAGACAGTATGCTTTCTGATGTTTCGCCCTTGGCAAGTAATATCTCAAAGTCATACGCTTTGAGCTTCAAGGCCCATCATGCAAGCCACCCTTCCTGTTACCAAAGGTTCTGCAGCTAATGAAAGGAGGCATGATCCGTTCCAATTCAAATTTCACCACGTGGAGGTAGACCCAGAACTATTTATACACATATATTAGTGCCAAACACTCCCGCTCATCACATTGTAATTCCGTTCAGGGCACGTTAAGCTTCAGCTAAAAATGTGATGGGATGCTCCGCATCATCATAATCTTTTTGGGATATACTGCCCTAACATCGGAAAGAGAAGCGTCTGTTTGCACAATAGATTCCTTCTTGAAAATAGGGTATTGCAAAATGGGCGCACTAGCCAACGCAGCTTTTAAGACATCAAAAGCGTTTTGACAATGGTCAGTCCAGGCAAAGGTATCATTTTTCTTTAATATCCTGAAGAGAGGAGTTTTAATACAGCTGAAGTTAAGAATGAATTGCTGGTAGTACCCAACCATCTCCAAAAACACCTGGGTATCCTAATTACCTGGCCGAGTCATCTTGCATATAGCTTTCACCTTAGCTGGCTAGGGACTACGCCCTTTTGAGACCACCATAAAAATGAGATATTCTAGTTGCTCCTTAAAAAAGTGACTCTTTTGAGGATTACTTTTTATGTTGGCTTCAGCAAGTCAGTGGAACACTTGTTCCAGGTGATTGAGATGTTCCATAAATATACACAAGAACACATTGATATTGTCAAAGTAGACTAGAACACAAGACAGCTTCAGATCACCTAAGATATTGTCCATAGCCCTATGTAACATAGTCAGGGCGTTGCATAAACCCTGTGTCATATGTGTAGGCTGGAACAACCCCTCTAGGTGATTAAGGCACATTTATCCTGTTTTGACACTGGTAACTCAATTTGCCAGTACCCAAAATCAAGTCAATAGCGGAGGAATAGTTGCACCACTCAGCCAGTCTAAAGCGTCATCAATTTGTGGAAACATATATGAATCTTTTTTGTGCTGCGGTTAAGCTTCTAGTAGTCAATTACTGCTCAGTTGGTCCCATCCTTTTTCTTGATAATTAGCACCATTGACGATCAGGGCCTCTTTGACGGCTCTAACATTCCCTTTTCAATCAATTTATCTATCTTCTCAGATACAACTTCTTCCATAGCCTTTGGGCAATGGATAGGCCATGGCTGAATGGGAGGGTGATCTTCCATGTCCAACTGATGCATAATTATGCATGCACATCCCAAATCATGGTTTTCAGATGCAACATTCCTCATTATTTTCAAACAGATCCATTATCTGTTCTTCTGGTCCTCCAACAGGCCTGTTAGAGCCTCATGAGGAACCACATTCATTACACTGGATGAGTTTTTATAGGTAGCCTAAGGTCCAACTGTTGAGACTTTTTCATTCTCAATATTAGGTGACTCTATTAGTGTGCCAGCCAAAAAGTATGAATACTGATGGCCCTCGCTCTTTCAAAATCATCAGCTACATTTCTCTATAAATTTTCAGGGCAACCCATCAACCCAGCAAACCAACAACTTCTCCTTCTGAGGCTTGACCACTCATTATGGCTCAGAGGTCCCCTTTGGGACTTGTCCAACAATTGTGGTTCAGTGGCCTCTATTGACTCCCTCAGTGTTTCTCCCCTTCAATCCTTCCACTTAATCATTGTGGCTGCTAGTTGCCCAAGTTCCCGCAGGGTTTTCATCAGGGTCAAGATTGATAGTTGGTTGCGCCAACCACTTCAGGTGTTTATCCCAGCACCTAACCTCTGGGGATCTTGATTCCCACCTCTATCAGCTAAGCAAAACTCTGCTCACTTAAAACTTAATAAAGGTAGGCAAAGAACGACTTGATTTTACTTAATGGAAAAACTATTATAGGAATTATTGCTTGTCCGCATCGTTGGCATTTATTGCCAGCATTGTCAGCACTCACTGGCAATTCTCCATTCTTAGCATTCATCAGCACTCTCACTGGAGATACTCATCATCCTTAAATGACCATGTTTACGTTTATCCTTGATTTATTATAATTCAAATTAATTAAATATATTGACATCATTGGCATAAGTCAAAGGCGTCAAATTTCGACGAAAATGCTGTTAGGAATTATTCCTGATAGTATCATGAAGTCAAAATGTGATAAAAACTTACTTGATTAGTCAAAAATGGTTTAACATCCTGAGCATAAGTCGCCGGTGTCAAAATTGACTAAAATCTCTATTGGAATTATTTCTCAATACTCTCTATGTCAAATTTAAGCCATTTGCCATCTTAATTGATAATATTACCTATCTCAACATCCTCAGCCTCAGCTGCCGGTGTCAAGACCCACCAATTCCCTATTAGGGATGATCCCAAAAACTTTCTTGATCCTGTGGATCAACACAGCTCGACCCAACTAAATGGGGAGCACAAATTGGTGTATTATTATTATAAATGAATCAAAATTAGCAAACTAACCAGCAATAATCCTGAATAATCATTATACTGATTTCGTTAATATGTGAAGAATATCACATGGTCAAAAACCTAAACATCCCAAGAACCAAAGTCATGTATATGGTGGACCTCATCAATAGGAATCAGATGCAGATAAGCCACCACTTGGTGCCTTTCAAACTTCATAGACTCCTTCTGAAGGCTCACTTTCAATACCTTCACTTCCCTCTGCCATGGTAACAGGATCCCAGGAGCCACATGGGGTTCTAGTCACAATGCTGATATGGCACCATAATTTACCTGTATAACCCTCATGGATGTCTATTTTGAGCTCCATTCCTATTATAACCTGATGCCCATAAGATATACTTAAATCACTTGAAGCTTGCAGCTGAATACCATTGTACACGTAAATCTGGTTAGGAAGCGCTCAGGTGCTCCGCTTCATTTGCCAATATTGTACAGGAATCATCCAATAACTATATGCAAGGTTAATTTGACTGGAGTGTATTGGATCCTTTGTGACAATGCTGGAGGTAAAGTAAATGGGGATCTGTTGTCCCAGAATATTAAAGGTTCCCTCCACAATATCAATCACCACCCCAAATTGCCGCATGAATTTGGCCAAATCAACATGTCATAGTTATTATTAGGCAGAACCACCAGCGGAGCAGATGCACCTACTGACTGAACCTCAAAGGAAATCACTGTAAGCGCCCTCTGACACAGTGATCTGTGCCACCACTGTCCCATAAACTACTTGGTGTTTCACATCAGGTTTCATTGGAAGCTTAGCCATGAGCTTTGTGAATATTATATTAATGGAATTGCCCAGTATCTATACTTGCCCAGTTTTTTGTATTTTGTACAAAAATATCACAGTATGCACACTATAAATAAGAGGAATCGTTATTGTTTATTACATGAACATCCAATGGCTTTTGGTTATCTAGAAAAGTGATAATACCGGCGCCAACATGAGGATACTCCTGGGCAATTTTTTTACTGGAATCAACACATTTACCCCCTCTAGGGTTGCGACATTTATTAAAGTGCTAACTTTGGCAGTACCATTTCACTCAGGGATTTGCCAGACTTACTATTTTTGCTCTTCAGCGGAACTCCAAGCCTGTGTTACCTGGGTCTCTCCCTCAGTTTAAGGCCAAGATATCATATGGTATTTGTTGATATAATAAATTTTCAGGGAGAGTACCAGGACCAAAACATAGTGACTTTCAGAAATCATCAGGGACAGGTAAATTTGGATTAGCAGAAAAAAGGAATCCCTTCCCTACTACGCTCACCCTCCATGTTTGATCAGGGCAGCTGGTACTGCTTGAACACTCAGTTTTCCCAGACAGCAAGCCACATAATGACCTCTTTGGCTACACAAGAAACAAATATTATTAAATGGATCTCATCTCTGTATCACACCAAAAGTTCTGGGTTAGAATTAAATGATAGATTGTAATTGAGCCAAGAATGAGCTGGTTGAGAATGATGGGGACAGAAAGGATTCGCCAGAGCATTAAGTGGATGAGGATTGACCAACGGATTATAACCAAGTCATTGGTGTCCATTTCCCAATGGGGATTAAGTAGCAGTTGCAGGGGACTTCTGTTCCACATTGGGAGACTAAAAGTGACAGATAGATGGTATATATAATTAACTATTTTTAATAGCTTCTTGTCATCTTGAAGAATGTGGGCCATAGCATTATACAGTTCTTGATATGGCTTATCAGATGACGACATTGCTATGCCCACCTCTTCATTAGGTAAGATATTTTCTCCCACCAACACATGAGGCTCAGCTGTGAAAAGCTCCACAAACTCCACCAGCGACTCATTATTTTGAAACTGTATTGTCAAAAACTCTGACTTGCGCTACGCCATTTATGCCATACCCCCAAACAGGTGGATCATCGTCTCCTTCACCTCTTAAACGTTACAGTACTACCCATAAGTAATATGTGACTTGTTTAATGCACTCAATATCTAGAGAAGATAACAACAGTTTAGCCTTCCACTGATATGAAGCCCCTTCTACTGCGAAATTGAACTGCTTAGAAATCTGGGCTTGTTTACATCGTTGTTAATGATTAGCTTGTCAATGCAGACCCTCCCTCTCCAGAAACACTATTCCATTTACGCTCAGCACAGTATAGCCGCTCTGTAGTGCCACTAAAGTTGTTGGCAAGTTGGCTGTTTTGGAAGACAACCAGGTGCAGTGGGTGGACAGTCTTGTAAATCTGATCCGTTATACCCTTATTTTCCTAATAAAGAATTTTTTGAGCTTGAAGCAGTGTACCCAAGGCAAGTTTCAGCTCCAAGTAATGAGATAACTCAATAAACTGGGGTATTAACCAATAAGGTAAGTTGGTTGCGCCATAGCTTGGCGAATATGAAACTTTTAATGTGTTGATCATTGGGCCCCCTGTAGTGAGCACCACTGTTAGCTTTTGGCGGTAGTGAGTAAATTTAGTTAGCTGATTTCACAGGTTTAGCCTCATCAAGCAACGGACAGATGATATGAAGATCGCCAAACCCTGATAAATATAAGAAATAAAGTACCAAATAAGGAGCTATTGTCCCAACAATGCCAACTTATTTCTTATATTTATTAAAGGGCTAGTTATGCTAACCCTTTACTACTCTCTCTTTTCCAAAAGACCTCCCTATCTTCTCTTTGCTTCCCACTCATATCTTTGTCGCCAAGTCAGTTTTGGCCCTTTGGCTTAGCTATTAATTGTTTGCCAGAACTCATCTGATTCCACCTTATCATTGAATCTTCAGCGGAAATCACATTATTCACCAAACTGATATTACCTCTATTGACTTGCTTCAAGTTGATATAAAAAACCCAAATCTCGAAGCTCCCTTCAGCAATTAAGATACAATCTGCTAAACTAATTAGGTTTAAAACAATTCAACTCCAGTTGACATAATCTACCAAGTTCTGAGGCACACAAAAATGATAAAATGCAATCTGCTGGATATTTGACAGATCGTCCAGTCATACAAATTTAGCAACATGTACCAATCTTGAACATGTTATGAAGACTGCTAGAAAATCTAGAATTTTCTCGCTACCATAGTGAGAGGACCCTCACCAATTATTAAAATGGAGCTTACCCTTAATAAGATTGTGGAGAGACTTGTAACTTTTAAGAAAGAGAACGGAGAAAGCTTCACCACTCTGAATGAGGATGAGGAGCGCTTTGAGCAGTACAATAACATGCTGTTTGCAATGGATAAGAGTATAGAAGACCTGAGGCCACTGATGCATACTGTACTGGAGTCTACATATACTCAACCTGTAACTCAAATGGAGGCGCCTGAGTGGACTGCTCATAGGAATACAACAAACCAGGTAGAACATGTAATCAACTAACTAAGATGTACGCTGATCCTGTGAAAGAGGACCCAAACTTTAATAATATTTCAAGACAATATAAACACCTGGCGAGAGGATAGGTGTGGGTTTCCTCCAGATGTATGATAATAACTTGGATGGCTCTAGTGATCGCCAGAAGCCTCACCACATACAAGAATGCATGAGCCGTGAGGCTCAGAAGATCCTCAGCGTGAGTATGAGATCTGGATTATCCTGGACCAAAGTCAAGAACATCTTTTCTTTGAGCTCAGTAGTGAACAGGATTTCCAAAGTGTGAAACAAGAGTTACTGTTGATAAACATGGGAAAATCTGAGATAGTTGTGAACTATGTTTCTTGTTTTTCCATTAAGGCCCAGAAGATATGGACTATAGGAACATTGGTTATGCCTAATGCCAAAACCATTTTATTAAGCTCCCTGGAGATGCATCCAAATCAGAAAATGCACTTGACTTTGGCGCTCAAGAGAGTGACGCTCCTCAAAGCGCTTAAAGAAGAGAATTAACGTACAAGGGAAGTACAAATCTGAATTTAAGTCAATGGCACTTACAACACCCCCATGATGAGTCGTAAGTTAATTTGTGTTGCTAATAATATTTTTTGAAAATCTCAATAGGAAGAGCAACAAAATATCTGAAGGCTTGTCACATTGAGAATTAAGGTGCCATAAGAGTCACTGACCTGGGCACATCTCTTTATCCTGTTCATTAGCTACAGCCATAAACAAGGGGAAAAGCCTAAAGAGGACACACCTAATACCATAAAATGGGTGGATTTTCACAATGTAGGTGAGGATGACCATGAAGATGAAGACTTGGCTAGTGCAGGTTACCTTGTGTTAAGGGCTTCTAGCACAGTGGCTGTACCGGCTAAATGAAAGTATGTGCTGACAGATCTGTATCAAACAATACTCATTTAACTAAAGCAGTTAAGACAACTTAAGTGATAAATACCATTGAAGAAGGAGTGCAATTGGTCGCGTCTACCTTCAAGAATATGTACCAGATGGCAAAATCCCTACCAAGGCCAATACAAGCGCTGTTACTTTCTAGCAATTAAAGGAGTCAGCCACTGATGTCCTAACCACTAGAAACCACTCCAGCAAGAGCATAGCGAAGGTGGAGGTTATAATCTGAAAGGGGAGTTTTGGCAGTGCTGGACACTGGGTCTCCAGTGAACAATATCCCTTTAAACTTATAAAAACTCAAGTTTATGCCAGACATTGACTACAATATGAAACACCATACCAGAGGACCTGATATCACTCGCGTGGCTTAGGAGATTGATCTGCTTTTCTTTACAATTTGATCTCTTGGTCTTGATGGAACTTGCAGTAGTGTTAAACAACGACCACTATGATTAGCTGATCAAGACACAGTTTTTTCTAAAGTTTGGGGCAAGAATCGACTTCACCACAAACAGTTAGCATTCTGAGCTACCTTCTCCCTTGGTGTTAAAGGACAAGGACGTTAAGCCTAGCAAACAGCGCATATGCTTTGTTAGAAACAGACCAATCAATCTATTCATCTCATTACACTTTAATGGAGAAGTGTGTAAACAAAAGCGCTGACAGTGAGTGTTGAAGAAGGGCTTCCATCGAGCACTAGTGAAAGTATAGAAATTCGACCAGATGATCAAAGAAGAATGACCTTGTCTATCAATGGTAAGATTCCTTCTGACACAATATTGGAAATGTACAGTTGAGATGGAATCTGAGAGCAAGAGCCCAGAGTATTACCAGGATTATATGATAACAGCTACTTTGGAGAGCTGAACATTGTTTTGAGGAGCATTACTACCCAACTAATCCGATTAGAAAAGACACAAGTTGTGGCACTAGCTCGCCTGACCATTTTCAAGATATT
Source organism: Massospora cicadina (assembly GCA_022478985.1). NCBI lineage: Eukaryota > Fungi > Entomophthoromycota > Entomophthoromycetes > Entomophthorales > Entomophthoraceae > Massospora > Massospora cicadina. The sequence continues at coordinate 393,313 of JAKSZP010010510.1, read as the reverse complement.
AAGTCTATCCACACAGTAGGATGGTTTGATGAGCTCAGATTTGGGGATGTGACCTCTAAGCAGAAAAAGAGTTAAAATAACATTTGGATGAGTTTAATAACATCTTCATCACCTTCCTTAACGACTATGGCCTGTGCAAAGAGGAGGTCCATAAGATGGACACCAGTTCTGCTATCCCCTTCAAGTCCAAACCTTACTGCTATTCAAAGATAGATGATGCAGTCATTATGCAAGAGTTTAATCTGTTAGACGAGCTGGGCTAATATGTCCATTTAAAAGCCCATGGGCATCCTATTTGTTGGTTGTGCGCAAGAAGGATAAGACCCACATAGTTGTCTTGGATTACTGCCGCTTACACTATATCACTAGGAAGGACTTGTACCCACTGCCATGTATTGATGACACTTTGAAGCCTGGGCAGCTTGAAGTACTTCTCAGCCATGGACCTAGTCAGCGGCTACTAGCTAATAGAGCTCTCGCCTTAGACTAGAATAAATGCTTTTTTATCAGCAGCCTGGGATTGTTTGAATTCATGAGGATGCCGCAGGGGCTCAGAGATGCCCCTGAAACTTTCCATTGATTAATTTATCGCATCTTCTGCAATCTTAAGCTATTGAGCGTGTTGATATACCTCAACAACATTACAGTGTTAAGTTACACGTTTCAAGAACACTTGATGCAACTCTAGAAGATTTTAACATGAATTTTCATATTTAACTTGAAACTGAAGTGAAGCAACTTTACTTTCCTTAAGAAGCAATTAAATTTACTGGGGCATGAGAATAGCCCAGCCAGAATTATGCCTCAGGAAGAGAAAGTGAATGAAATTTAGTCAATGAAAACACTTCATGTTCACATGACTATATTGAAGGGGAAATTGCCAGGACAAGGTTGGGCGCCAAAGGTCCAAGAAGGTTAAGCTTCAGGACCTTCCTGACTTGAGGCACACATTGTACAAATCTGGGTACAGGCCAGGTATACCCAGGTTGGTTCAAAGGAAGTGCAACCTGCCCAGCCATGTATAATGGCTGTAGCGTTAAGATGGATGTGCTATAACCTGAATGATAACGGCTCAATTTGGTTCATTGGTGAATGGGTGTTCAAACCAGTTCAATTTATAAATTATTAACTTGGGTTAGTCTCAACTTCACTCAAGACTCGAGTTTAGTCGTTTTTGAAGTACATTACCCAGTTGGATGGAAGTGTGCGCTTATTGGTGCACCAGGGCTTAGTACCACGTTCTTTAATTGATGATTCCCCCAAGCTGGCTTAAACATGTTTTCTCAAGACCAACCTTTCTTGTTGGTCATCTTCCCTTTAATATCCTTCATTAGTTCTACATTTTTCCAAATGTTGATTTGGGTGAACCTGTGCGCGGACCTCTTCAAGGAGGCCTCATGTAACGTTAGCTGATTTATTTTCCTTGAGATTACAACAGCATCAGGGACACCGCTGGGCCGCCCAGGTTCCCTCCATACCGAGGCACCCCTGCACTCTAGCCATTTTCAAAGCTTGGTAAGTAATGTCCCTTTGGGGCACAGCCAAGTCTTGCTGTTTGTTAGATCTCTATTGATATTTACTGTGTTAACCACCCTAGCCCTATTTCACTTTAGCTTAAACACCCACTTCAGGGCTATCCTTTCTTTATTACTGATGTCTAGTTCCCTTGCGTCGGGCCTATGCACCATGCACCCCCTCATTGGAAACTGGAGAGTAATAGACACTCGCCTAACAAATACCTAAGAGTATGAGGGACGTTCATGTGTTACTAGAAATCGTGGGGTACTAAAGGCAGTTTATCACCATTTCATGGACTTGGCGACGACCCTTACCTACCTCCTGACTAAAGAAGCGAAGCTTGAATGGAGTTTGGAGCATGAGAAGGCATTTACGAAGTTGAAGGTATGATTGGTAGAAGCACCAGTCTTGGAATAACCGGACTTCAATAAGACCTATTACTTGTACACTAATGCCTGTGATGTGGGGCTTGGTGCAACCTTAGACTAACTGAATCTAGATGGGTTAGATCACTAGATTTGTATTACTCTAAATTATTTGAAAGGCTAAAAGAATTACACAGCTAGTGAACATGAATGACTTGCAGTAATCAGACCAGTCAAGCATTTTAGATCCTACATATAATGATATATTTCAAAGTAGTCACAGATTACACATCGCTACGCTGGTTAAAAAACAAAAAGGGTCCAGATGGGCACCTTGCCCGTTGGGCTGTCCTCCTCTGAGGCACGACTTTTAAATCTTACATCAAGCATGAGATAAACATTTAAGCGTGGATGGTTTGCCAAGGCTACAAGTGTCAGAATTTAACCAGATGGAATCCTCCAATGATTAATAGTTATTTGGGATGAGATGGCCAATCCTGTCAGAATGGCTCATTGACTGAATTATGTTGTATTTGATACGATTACTAGTTAGTTGCTCCCTATTTGGGTTGAGCCAAAATTAGCATTCCTGCAAAATTTAGAAGTAAGTTCAAGTTGGGCCAATTGGTGGCCCCAAATTAGTATAAGGATCACCAGCAACTAATAGCTGAGTATAATCCAATTGGTATTGTCAACAGAATTAGTGTTTGACGCCAACTGTCATTCATGGACTGTTGTGGGATTTCTGCCGGAAAGCTGGTGTATTTGCTTCAATCATTCATCAAAGAATTTGCTGCCTATACTGATAATCTGAGATTGGCAGATCCAACAATTTGAGTTTGAGGCAGCCAAGGTTGTTTCTGGTGCCTCAATTTATTAAAATCAATTATCGCCTGAATAAGGCAATTCCTGATCAATTGAATGAGATAAGTCAATAAGAGATGTCAGCAAGATGTCAAGATATTACAAGTCAAAGTGAGCAACCTAAGTTGTTTCCTGTGTGTTATTATCAACTTGAAGGTCAAACCCAAATTTGACATTTATTTAGATTAATTATTTATATGGCTCACTGGCGACTTAAGGCTGAGGATGAGCCAAAACTAATTTGGACATTGGGAAGGTTGTATCGAGAGGTTGAAACTAAGGAAGAGAATAGTTCAGTAGAAGATGAAGAGTGGTTGGCTGGAAGAACCATCAGAAGAGCTGATAAGTTGGCAGTGGGCGCAGTAGCCCTATGTAAATAATATAAATACCTGGCGCTTCCCTCTCAATAAATATCTCCCTTTGCCTAATCTACCTTTTGCTATAAGCTTATATTTATTTTGTTGGTTAGGGATTAGGCTAGGGGATCACCCAATGGCGTGGGTGACATGCCAAGGGGTTAGCTGGTGCTACTGGTCCCGTCGCCTAAGGCAAAATGGCAAGGGCTGACCAGTCTTCAAACTTGTTGGCCTGCCAACTAGAAGAGCCCATAATTAATTTCTGACAAGTATTCCACTTTCAGACTCCAGTGAGAGAATGCCTGTATGACCCAATTGGTCTTCCTGAAGTTGATTGGCAGGATGAGACATAAGAAGTTTATAGCTTCCTGCACAGATGTATTAAATACACTGGTGTGTCAATAAAATCTGCAAAAGAAGCTTGAAGACATTTAGTATCCATAAATCCTGAACAGAGTTCTCAGGGAGATAGTGATGGAGGCTCACAAGCATGTGGGCCATGGGCAATTCTAAATTAAGTTAGCATAAATCAATGAAAGGTTTTAGGGAATGCATGTCTGACAAAGTACTCAAGCATTGAAGTTTTGTGTACCTTGCACCGATTTTCACCCATTGGAAAAGAGATTCAATTTATGCTTATTCCACACAATGCACCGTTTGTCAATGTCTCCAATGAAGTGGTGGGATCATTGCCTACATCATCCAGTGGTGCCAAGTTCATCCTGATGGCGATTGATCACATCACTAAGTGGAGTGAAGCATCCAAAGTCAAGACGTATACTGAGAATTCCACTGCCCATTTCTTGTGAAACCAAGTGATTACAAGACATGGATGCTCTCAAAATCTGTTGTAAGAAAATGAAAAAACTTTAACATGGATGAATTAAACATACTAATGTATTTGGTAGAGTTGAAGTAGAAGTTCAGCACCCCCTACAATCCAGCCTCCAAAGGAAGTATCAAGAGAGTAAACGGGACCCCACGGAGGACTTTTAAAGAGAATGGCGCTAAAATACAAGTCAAAGTGGGAACAGTTGCTCTTATCAGCGCTTCTGGATTACTGCAAGCTATCACCATGTGACTGGAATGTCCCATATAAGCCCTGTATGGTCGAGAGGCTGCACTGCCTATCCTCCTGGCACCAATCATAGCATTGGATAGAAGGAATTTACCACCCAGGTTTTTCCAATAGGTGTTGGATGAAGAGCTGATAAGGATACAGTTAAAAGCGCCAAGCATAATTAAGCTAGCATACCTCCAAGTCAATGGGAGAGCCAGAGAAGAACCAAGTAACCAGAATTCAGCACATGAGACAAGGTGTTGTTTTACTAATTATGAGAACACAACCAGAGAAACTATAGGCTTCTGGACTGGGCCTGCTACTGTGTTAGCCAAGAGAGGAGCGGAAAACTCCATCCATGATGATGATACTAATGTTTTTTCTAATAGAGTACGCGTCTGGAACCTTTGAGCATTACCCATTTCTATCTTGGAAAGGGAATTTGTCATGGAAGTGTCCACTACTGGTGAATCTGTTTATTCTTGACTAGTGGATTGTGTGCAAGTAACCTCTAAACCAGTGGCATTACTGGCGACCAGCTCACCTAAAATGGTGTCTAGGGAGTCCTTTTATAGGCGCTGACAATTCAAGAAATTTTCAGTATAATAGTAATGACATAATTTGAAATAATTTTTGTCCTGGTGAGTTAAAAGAATTTCGGATGAAGATGATGTCGCCGTTAAGATTCCTTATAAAAAATGACACCCTTTTATACCTTCAGAGGTCTGAAATAATTTAAGTTCTGCTGGTATTGAACCAATGAGCAAATCCAATTACTTTGGCTGAGTGTTGAAAGTAAATATTGCCAAATCTGTAAATCAACTAATTTTGAGAGCAGCTCAGAGCCACAATGCAAGGCGCATCATAAGAGCACCATTGCTTGAACCCAAAGTCAAGAAGCATACTACTAAATTTTTTAATATGCCAATATTGAGAGAGAGCACAATGAGCTAAGACCCAGAAGCAGGACCTAGCACAAAGTCCCCTGAACATCCAGGTTCAGTTATAACCACTGCAAGACAAAGCTTGCACATATAAGAATTGGCTCAATGAGTGAAGTGACTAAAGCAGAAGTCAGATGCCATACGACTAGAGGATCTTGAAACATCCTCAATATTGACCCTAAAATCCTAAGTACTTTTAAATAATTTATTTACTTTATATATTGAATTTACCCAATTATGTATAAAATAATTCATTTTTTATTTTAATAAAAACCTCTCTACAGAATCTCAAGTTTATCCCTTTTTAGACTTATGTTGTATCAAGTTAGTAATTGCCAGTAGCCAATCTGAGATTAGCCAAATACCCTGTCACCAGTATCCAGACTGTGATTGACATGTTTGGAAGAATACGCTCTTAGTTGAGTATACCGTTGTGATGATAACATGAAGGGAGAAGTTTGAAATGTTTTTGTTGAGTCACAAGGCCAAATTATGTAAAAAATGTCTAAGAGTATTAAGAAGTTCACTAAGGGTGCAGAGAGTGTAAGCAAGTGATTAATGCACCTAAGGGATAGCATCAGAGAAGGATTTTCTTAGTGATAGCAATTGTGATATTAGCGAAGGTTGTCTGGTGCCTAGTCTGCGCAAAGTCCCCTTGAGCAAAAATTTGGTCTCTAAAGTTAAGAGAGCTGAGGTTGGCGTTCTGACTGTGGTAATAGCGGTATCTAAAAAATAAGATTAGTAGTAACTAGCAGTTGCACACTAGCATTGACGTGATGTATAAATTGTAAGGGTTTTAATTGTTAAGGCAAATAGCTATGAAGGCTTGCTTTTGACTTGAGAGGGTCTAATTATAGCCAAATTCCCATATGAGTGCTGTCTTGACCTGATCCCAGTTCTAGAAATCATGAGGGTGGGGGATCATAATCTGGTGAGCCTCCCACACATAGATAAGAATGGATATGGTTTACCTTTTGGCAACAAAAAGTTTCTCCATAGCGCTCATAAAAGTGTTTAAAAAGGACTTAATGCTTTCTTGGCCTAGAACAAATTGTTCCTAAAGGATAGGTATAAGACTGTTAAACTAGCATGGAAAGGGCATGGATGCCAGCATTGATGATCTGAATAGGCTCAATGTACACCAATCAGTATATGTGTGGGGGCTTGATGGTCAAATAGTCATTAAAGCTTTTTTAAAAGAGCTTGCAAATTTCTTGGCATCAAATAAGTGCTCAGGCATTTGCCTTCTTATTATTTGAATTAATGCTATTTTCATGGACTCATTAGAACTGATGTAAGCCCAACTTTAAGTATTTTCGTTTTATTTGATTGAGACATTTGTCAGTAATTTTTAAGAACTCCTAAAAGTTTTCCATTTTAAAGACAAATATACCTAGGGTGATGGCTGAATTGTTAGGTTTTCATCAGGTGATTTCCACACCCTCAAGAAAGTTTTTTTTGATGTGTTTCTGAAGTTCATTAACTCCTTTGGCATCTCGCCATTCATAATAGCCTAAGAGCCTTCAGCTGGGGGAGCTGGTAATCTAGGAGGACCAGGAGTGACAGGGGGCCCTCTGGAGCATTATCGTCCTTTCGCCCCCTCAGGACCTTTAGCCTTCAGACCCCATGGCCCGTTGGTGATGGAGTCACTTCAGCACTGAAGCTGATCTAGCAGCGCTTGCACACGACTAATTTGTTGCACCAAGATGAATTACAAGGTTTGCTTTTGTGCAGAAACCTCTGAAGCGACATTTTGGACATGCACATGTACTTCAAAGAACAAATCCTGAAGCCGCTGAGTATGGTGGGTATCCATACACCCAGAAATCCCAGAGTTAAACAGGGCGTTTTGAGCTCTGACATCATTAATGAGCTTCTGGTTTCCTAAATATCTTCCAATTGTCAAAGATGTAAATGGGTGCAGTTTCATAAAGTTAAACTAGGTTGGAGTTAAGGCTCTGTACTAATCCTAGCTGGCGTGGTATTTCTTGGTGATGTAATACACACTTGGAGTAGGTGATGGAGAGCCAGATGGACAAAGTGCCAAAGATAGGTCTCCAGTCCACCAACCAACTCATTATTTTCTAAGGCAGCTGAGTTGTAGAGCCTTTGCATGTAGGAATGTATGGCAGATGCTTGCAAATGACTATAGAAGGTTTAAGCAGAATAGGTGCCATCAAGAAGCATCTGGATGTATTGCTTAGGTTTTCAGTTGTGAGTTTTACTGGCTGGGGCTTGACATTAGAAGGTTAAACTTAAAGGTAGCCCAGAATTCCAGGAACTCAGTTTAAATTGGGTAAATATTGAATTTTAAAGTATAAATCTATTGATTAATGCTCCCCTCCATATTGGGGAGGAGATCCATTATTATCTAAATTTAAATTTATTATGAGGCACACCAACCAGGGGATGGACATTACCAAAGTGCAGAAAGTGACAAAAAAACTGAACTAAGTAAACTCTCAGACCAAAAGAAAATGACCGTTCAAAGAATGGGCAAAAAATAACGATCAAGACACCAACCTACCAGGTGGGACAGTGCCGAGGAGCTCATCCTACCATGGCAGAAGGGGAGGGGGATCGGGGGGCTCATCCTCAGTCTCACACTCCTCATCAGTAAGAGCACTGGCCAAGGAGGAGAGCAAAGGGGTGGGGTGATCAGCAACATGAGGAGCGAGGTCAGTAACAAGCGGCTGCTTGAGGAATTGAATGTACAACAGTAAGTCGCTGATGTATTTGTAAATGGTGGTCTCCACCTTAATGCAGAGGGCAGGGAGTTGGGACAGTGAAGCCATGGAGGCTCAGGTAACTCGAGAGTTGGCCTGCGAGGCAGAAACCATTCTCTGGATGTCATCCTTAGTGCGCCTGTGGGAATTTCAATGGACATTTTGTGATTTATGGATGTGGATAGCCTGAGGATGGGGGGGTGGGATTTCTGTGGCTAGCGCTGCTACTGATGACTTGGACAGCTCAAAGATAGTGGTTACTCCAGATTGGGTGGCTGCTGCAACAGTGAGCTGATGGTCTGAGTGGAACTCCACAGCATCCTTTTGGGGGCATAAAATCGTTGGGCAACCAGTTTGGTGTTCTGACTCTGGATAAATTCGTCATATGTGGGTTGCGAGGTCTCAATAAAATTATCCATCTCATCAGTTTCAGCCAATGAGGACCATGGATTCAAGTCAAACTCAAAATTGGGGTCTGCAAATTGAAGTGGTGTGGCTGGCAATTGTAGAATAATGTGGGAACCTGCATTAGTCCAAGAAAATCCTGATTGGATGAGGTGCATGTGGCGCAGGGCGAGGTGCATGTGGCACTGGCCTGAGGAAGAAGCTGATTGGCTGCAGCAGGCACTGAGGCAGCAGCAGGCTTTGGGGGAGGGGGGTAGGATTGTACCCCATGTTGGAAAAGTAGTGGGGTGTGAGGCAAAGTGTGGGCCTTGAAATGACTTCGCTGGGTCAGAGGAAGTCGCGAGGGAGGGGCATTTGCACTTTGAGTGATCTAACTCAAAGCAGGAAGGACAGATTTTCCGCCCCCCCCCCCCCCCCCCCCCCCCCCCCCCCCCCCCCCCCCCCCCCCCCCCCCCCCCCCACCCTCTACACAGGCCCATAATGGGTGGTCAGGGGAAGAGGGTATGATGGCGCAGTGTAGAAGTGACAAAGCAATTTTAAATTATTTGGGTTGATTGTGGCAAATGCCTGAGGCCCAGATAGGAGAGCGGCCCCATTGGGGACCACAAACTGAAGTATGGGGTTGGAGCTGTACGCGGCTAAACCTTCCATTAACTCCCTGATGGAGTACTGCGGGGGGGAGGTGAGTGGGCAACATGCGAATTGGACTACCATTGTCATATTGGTGGGGAGTCAGGTGCATGTAGTTGGAATAGGTGTGCCCTTGAAAACCAGGGGCACAGTAGCCGCAGTGGTGGCGTCAGCTTTGCAGGTGAAGCTGAGGTTGAAATAACCCTTAAAGGGGTGGAAGTCAATGAAGCTGGCCAGCTGTATCATCACCTGGGCCAGGTCAATAATTGCTTGTTCCTCGCATGGGAACAGTCTCCCATACTCAACCCAAAGGCCAAAACAGATCTGGGAGCAGGGGAGAACGAGCGGGCTGTGAGGCACTGCCTGGGTTTGTGCCAGGTGGATGGCGAGATCCTTGGGCAGACTAAACTGACTCAAGGACTTATTGGGACTGGATGATCCAGGCTGAACGCATTTTCCCACCGGATGGAAAATGCTAGATGGGGTTTTTCCGCTTCCCCACACTGGAGCAGCTGGTGGCAAATCTGACATATTTGGGGATTGAACGGCAGCAGTTGGCATTTGATTGCTAATTTTTTACTTACTTTTTGGTTTTTTCTAATAAAATCACTTGAAAGTGACTTTGAGTGGAAAGAAAAACTTTTATTATTCTTATTATTATCTCTGTGTTTCATAATTAAGATTTTACTGGTTACAGCATGAGATGCCCTTGTAGTAAGCACCTTGGTTCTTTTTTTTACATAAAAAACCAAATATAAAAATTTGGGATGACCATAACAGTAGGAATGGAAGTTGCAAATGGACTTCAGAATGACTTTATTATTTATAATGGCTGCAGAGAGGCAATGACATAGCACAATTGCTTCTTCAAGGTCAAACATTATGCACTTTCCTGGGTTATGTTACAATTAATGTAATTATTCAAAGACTAAAAAGAGGTATAAATTTGTTAGAGGAAATATATGATAATCTTTATTAGTTAAAACTCTCAATATTTATAGGGCGACTAGGAACTTGTGGCAGATGGAGCACTTAAGTCATCCTTTTTCCATAATCTATGTTTCTCATCAGTATGGAAGTTGAGGTTCATCCTTTTTCTTATATCTTATTTAGGATTGTTACCCTTTCTTTGTGCGAGGTTGTCCAGATGGCAGCCTGACATTGAGACAGAGTCTTTAAATGATAATTTTGCATCTCCTTTATTTTTTTCTTGCCCAGTTAAGAAGGGCTCATTTGATGACAATCAATTAAATTCTAGAAATTCTTAAAACCTGCAATGAACAATCAAACATTTTATTAGCCTGATCTCAAGATAATATATTCTGTTCTTTAATATAAACAATGGCAATAAGTAGTTGTAACAATGTGGTTAATATGGAAGGGTAATTCCTGCTTTCACCCTAGTGCAGGTTTTGTATAATCAAATTAGAAAACTGTTCTGGCTAGAAAAATTCTCAGTGTGTTATATTTATCCCAAGGTCAACCCAACTCAAATGCATTTAAATAAGAAGTTGTAACAATCAGAGTTGTCCCACTCTTCAATAATCATATTTTTACCATAGGATTGTCATTATCTAATGGTACCGATCAATGTCCATTATATTTGTTAGGCACATTTATAAGGCTTTCCATTATAGACAATAAGCTGGGTATGCCTGCTGTCCTACTTTTAAACAGCATACCCTACCTTTACATTTCCTATCTGGATGTATTTTGAGAGGATTAGGATCTTGTGTAGAGAAATCTCTTAACTACGTAATCATGTGGTAAAAATTACTTCAGGTAAGTTCCGACATGCCACCACGTTTTTCCCATATTTACCCTAAATAAAATCCCATATTCACTTTTTTATAGTTTTTTAGTAAAATCATTACTTTGCTTTAAATTGATTTTCAACCATTATGATTATATTCCTTTTTGCTTCTTCCTGAGGGCCCTTTACAAATTTTAATTTCCATGACAATTGTGTTTTGGAATTTCAAGAATGAGCGCATATCTATTTGTAAAAGTTTTAAAAATAGTTACAACTTAATAAAATTAGAAGTAGTCAATCATGGCAAGCCCCAAAATCCTTCCCACCATCAACTCTCAAGAAAATTACAAAATTCCGACCCTTCATATGTTCAAACTCAGGAATATCTTACAACAGGATAGAATACCATATGATGTAGCATCCCAATAACCTTGAAGCCACCTGCTGAAGTACTTTCACTTTTGTATTTACTAGTGCTCTTAAAAGTGAGAGTACTAGACTCATTTGCTTTTCTTTCTCCACGCTTAAAATGAAATCATAGACATTTCAATGTTTAAGTTTTCCATTTTTAAGCATTCATCTATACATCATGTTGCACATTGTGACCAACATGCACCAAAAAAGTTGGTGATCCTTGTTGAATAGAGGTTTTATGGTTCTAACTAAACTAGTGCTTAGTGCCTCAGGTGGTTCCTCAAGAATTGTGTTGTGCTTGCCAATGAGTACTTGGGCTCATCTGGTCCTAACATATCAGGCCAGTAAATTTCAATATTCTGCTTCATTGCAGTGTATAACTCCCTATTTTACCTTTCCTTTCCACCATGACCTTTTAATGTGTTTATGAGTTTTCTAGTTGGTTTGCTTGTGTCATCATGTGGCTTCTGCTACCTTCCGCAAGCTATTGTTTACCATGCAATGTTCTGTTCTTGAAGGTGTACATATCCTGGCTCTAGAGAATGGAAGAGCTGAGTTCATCTATTCCTTGGGGATTGAATGGCAAGGTGCAATCATGTCCTGCGGTTGAGTTTACTTATGCCAGTCATGTAGCATCTTATATCCTGCTTGTGATGTTGTTACAGGATTAAATTTCTCACTCAATGATAAGTCTTCCAGCCTTCTTCTCCCAACAAATATCCCTTCATGTCCTGAACCGTCCACAGTCTTAGATGAATTACCCAGTTTAAACTGGCTCCAAGGGTAGGATACACTTCTTCTCTGTTCCATCTCACAATGTCATGACATTGTGCTATTGTTCATCCCCTATAGTTAAGCTTATCCAAAAATATGGAGGCTGGGTAGGCCAGTCCTAATAGAAGTTTGAACAAGAAGGAAATGGTAGTGTATGGCTCTATAAAGTAAGAAATCAGAGAGTAGGTTCATGCTATCCCTACTTCCAAACATCCTACTCCTACCAATACATTGACTAGCTGGTTTTATGTTACGATATTATGCTTTTGTTTAGAGTAACCCCAAACAGCAATTCCAAAATGACAAAAATTGCTTTAGGTAGGTTCCCCATGCTGCCACCCATTTTCCCAAATTTTACTAAATGTATAGAAACCCATATAATTCATTTTATAGTAAGTTCTTTGACTTTTCTTTAAATAGAATTTCCAATTACTAATACTGACTCCATTTTTACTGTTTCCTATGAGCTTTTACAATCTGCAATTTTCTGTTTCATGCATGCGCAGAAACTATAGGGATAAAGCGCATCTCAACTTAATAAAAATGTTAAAAATAGTCCTATGAAGCAAAATTAGGAATCAGCCAATAATGGTCTATTCAATCATTCCTTCCACGCAATATTCTTGCAATGATTACATGAACCAACCATTTCCAATCTGCAAGCTCAGGAACTTTCTAAAATTGGAGAAGATACCACAGGTTGTGGTACCACAAGAACAGCGTTGCCTCCCACCAATGCCAAAACTTTTATATAGGCTATTGCTCTTACTTGTGTTGACTCTGGACTATTTTACCTTCCTTTTGCCCCGTTTGTAAAGTCAAATATTGACATTCTTATGTTCAAATTTTCTATTTTTGTATAAGCATTTACATGATTTAATGCTTATTGTAAACAACATGCAACTTCTTAAGCTGTTAACCTTTTTTGGATAGAGGATTTACAAGTCTTATTTATACTAGTTGATTGGTGCCTCAGGTAATTCTGTGAGAAATAAGTAGTGGCAATACAAACTTGGCTCTCCTGGTCCTAACAACACTGAGGTAAGTGTCAGACCTAAAGCTACTAATGTAACTACTTGCTTCAAGAATCTAGAATGCACAAGAAGACAAACGATTTTACAAGGTTAGTCGATGTAAGTCCTTTTGTATTAATGTTAGATAGAAACAACGTTCAAGAAAAAACTCCCAACTTACTCATGGACTTTGAGCATGACAATAAAAAACAAGGTAATTGCGTGGCAACTGACTAAGGCCTCAGTTTCTGTTGATGCAAAAGACATCTTATGTTTAAGGAGCATAAAGGTAAGGCAAGAGGTAAGGTTTATGAACTGGATTTTGAAAATGTGCAGGCTTGATATTTGAAGGTTGCCATTCTGGAGAGCTTCCCACACTAAACCATTTTTCTTTTGATTTGATCAATTTTCAATAAAATAAAAAATTAAGTAAAAAATATACTCAAACAACTTTCTATTCTGCGCCGCCTTAAGCATATGTTGATGAGATTGACATTCACTGCCCCCACATAGGGTGGTGGTTCACCGCATTCTGGAATTTATTGGCCACTACCAAAATGCGCTTGGGCTGGAGAAGCTACCCCCAAATGCTTTCAGTCGCTATGTACCACCTCAGGACCTAGAACATCATCACATGCGGTCTTAGGTTATGCTTTAAAGCTCCTTGATGATCCATCAGAACAAACTGCTTTTTAGCCTTTGGGTCATGTATGAAAACTCTTCTACTAACCAAGCGCGTCCATCATCAAGATGGCCACGCCAGTTTTTAAGCAACCAGAATTATAGAATTCTTCCCCTTCTTTGGGTACTTTAACCTTAACTTCATTTTTAAGCCCACGCAATGGTGGCAGCACAACTGCCTTTAATAGACAAAAATACACCCATCCCAATAATTCAATATTTTCTGCCAGATAAGGCCACGCTGAAATTCCAGTTTGCTGGCTTTACCTATCAACTCTACCCCAAAAGTCTCCGCAATAAATTCACAGAGGGTTGAGCACCCTATAGAATTGACCCTATGCTACAGTTTTAGAATTTCTACAAGCTCAAATCATCTCACGACCTTAAACTTTTGCAAAGATCCACCCATCCCTTTGAGAGGCCCACCTTATGATACTCCTCTTCACCATAATTAGATCCTCCCCTGATTATCTCTTCTAGGCATCTATTAAAAATGGCCACGCCATATGTTTCTTGTGCTGTAAACTTGGCCATTTAAGGTTCAAGTGCCTTATCAGTTTCCGCTGACACTGCTTCCTTCGCTCCTCCCTCTGGAGTCAGCTCCACTACATCCTTGCCAAAAACTTTTGAATAGGGATCATTCCTCCCTCCCCGCCCTCATCTGCCGTGGGTTCAGCCCCATTGCTCCTCTCAACTAAAGATCAACTGCCAGAACTATTCCTAAGAAGATTGAAGTTCAGCCGTCAGAAGAATTGCCATGGTATACTGTGTATGGTTAATCATCTTCTGCCACCCAATCAACTCCTGTTGAAGGCCCAGAAATTACCATTTCAATTTATTGCGGGGAAGGCTGACCATGGGACGGACACTTCCAATTATGATCCAAAAGAGACAAAACTTAGTAACAGGGAAGGCACCCCAGAGCAGTGATGCTATCTCTTGTTGCCAGCGGGAACGCCACTTATGGGGAGGGGGAGGGAACGTGTGAAGTGGCCGTAGCCTCAATTGAACACGTGTGGAGGAAGGGTTTGATTTGATGAACCAAACTGGGAACCAGGAGTAGAACAACTGACAGTGACGCAGTGGGAGGTATCCAAACATCCACGATTGAAAGTGGTCCACCAAATGAGACTGGAATCTGTGGACAGCTTCTGAGAGGGTGGGGGTGGAGCCTGCGATGGCGTCCAAGACAATCGTGTGGATGGTTCACATGGCGATTGCAACCACCAAAGCACGGAGGGAGGGTGGAAGGGGGGAGGCCATTGATGAAGCAAACATATCTCTTGACAGACTGAAGGGATGTGTTTGATCTTGGCCCAGCAGACGTTGAACTTCGCGCCATATCACTTTAGAGATAGGACACTTCTCCAGGCGGTGGAACAGCGTTCCATGCTGGCCACACACGACACAGGATGAGTGTAAAGCGTTAGAGCGCTCAGCTGTACGATACACCCGCCTCATGCAGCGCCACACATGAGAACGAATTTGAGGCTGCAACAGAGGATGGTGTATGTATTTCTAGATAGTTTTTTGGGTCTCAATGGAGTATGGGATGTCCATCAAGTCCAGGTAGTCTACCCTGGACAGGACATGGGGTTGTGTGGGGATCACGCCATCTTGGATGGGTAGCCCCTGTACCTCCTGTGTGAACTGAGGAGAGGGGCGGCCTCTTTGGGTTGTATGTCTGCTAATACAAATTCTCCACTCAGAGCTCCACATGGAGAGGAGGATTCGTTTGCAGTGGGTTTTGGTGCCGTGAGGGCCTGTGGCCGATGGGTGTGAAGCCAGGTATTTCATCAGGGAGTGAGGGTTTGATGGATTGTTGAGGCCCAAGGCGTGGGAGAAGTTGGAGTGGGCCGCGTGGGACCAGCGTTGGGAGGGGAGCGTAGGGGCGGTGATGGCCGCTATCCAGGTACCCAAGATCTTGGCAGCATGGGCTCTGAAGTCGAGCAGACCCATGCCACCTTGATGATAAGGGCCAAATATGACCTCTAGCCGTACTGGTGGAGGGCGGCCTGACCAAAGCCATCCTTGCAGCAGGGCATACAAGGATTTGAAGAAGCTTGGGGAGAATGGGATGGCGTGGGCTCCAAACCAGACTTTGGAGAGGTGCATAGAGTTGTCTAAAACAACCCTGCCAGTAAGGGAAGTAGGGTGGGCTCTGAGGGAGGTGATGCGCTTTGTCACGTTGTCTAGAATATGACTCTCCATTACTGTTGATGTGTATCCGCCTGCCTCCACCCACATGCCCAGATGGCGGACCAGCCTTATATTAGGGCGTGGCATGAAGGGGAGCACCAGCAGGGTGGTGTGGGTTGAGCTGGGAGGGCGAGCACGTGTGCGAGCAGATGGGTCAGGCTGGGAACTAGTTGCTAGGCCCAGCAGTTCCGAGACCAACCAAGGAGGATGATTTCGGTTTTGGAAGCATTCAGTGCCGCGTTACTTACCCAGGAATACCCCTGGATGAGAGCTTCAAGTGCGCGTGCATTTTGATTTTTAGACACCCAGACCACACAATCATCTGCAAACGCCATCATCTTGACTGGGGATTGGCCCAGCACATGGACCCCAGTGAGTTGGGCATTCACATTTTGAAGTAGTGAGTCAAGGCTGAAAATGTATAAGAGTGGTCTAAGGGGGTCCCCTTGTCGCAAGCCCCTTTGAGGGCGGACTACTTCCATTAGGAAGCCAGGGCCACGTACTGCCATTATTGCAGATTCCATGAGCAGCATCACCCAGTTGATGAAGCGAGGGGGTAAGCGGAATTGATGGAGTCAGCCCCTGAGGTATTCCCAGTTTACTCTACCATAGGCCTTCTGTTGGTCCAAGAATAAAAGTGCCCCAGAGGCTGTGGACTGACATTCATTAGCCGCAGAGTGCACGTTGTCCCAAATCAACCTTCTGGGTATGTAACGGAATTTTTCTGGGGAGATGGTGGCAGATGCTATAATCCCTAAACGGATAGCCATGATTTTTGTTAAAATTTTAGTATCTGTGTTAGTTAAAGAAATGGGGCGCCAGTTGGTAAGTCTAGCTTATCCCCTTTCTTGAAGAGTGTGATGGTAAAGGCCTCTTGCCCTCCTGGTAGGAGGCGCGTTTCCAAAAGGCTCTGGTTAAGTGTGGCGAGCAGCAGTGGGGATACATATTTGAAGTACTTTTTGTAGAATATATATGGAATACCATCTGGGCCTGGGCATCTCCGGTTAGGTGCACCGCGGATGGCTGTCCATAATTTGTTTGTAGTAATCAAATTCATTATTTCTGGGTATCAAGAAATGGTGCAGATGTGAGCTCAGTTGAGAAATTCTGCCGCTTCAGCTAGCTGAATTGGATCAGATTGGTATAACTTGGAGTAATAATTTTGTGTTTTGATTGCCACTTCAGCTGGCTTATCCACGATTTAATCATCTGATCTTCACACCTGTGTGCAGGCCAAGCTCTGGTGTGGTGCAAATTTTTTTTAAAAAAATATGCGGGGCACTTGTCACCCTTTGTGATGCGTTTAGCCCTGTACTGGACACAAACCCGATGTTTGTGTTGCCTTTTGAGCGCGTTGAGGTGGGCGGCTGCCTCTGCCCACTTCCGGCCCCATGCAGGGCTGTATCCTGTAGCTGGGATGTTGGACTCTAGGTGCTAACTCTGCCAGAGTGCGCAATGATGGCCAATGTGGCTCGTGAGCATCTAGAGGAGAGGTGGCGAGAGTGGCAGATGGTATTCTCTTTGAAGGTTGCCCATGTGGAAATGGGGTCCGCGCAAAATGGTGCCATGAACTCTTTTGCCAAAGTTGCTAATACCACCCAAGTGGAAAATCCTGGTGACGCGAGTTTGGGGGGCAGAGCTTGCACCAATGTGGGGCCTTAGCCACTGTAGTGGGTAGGTGGTAGGTTATTGAGGCCATTCGGTGGTCAGAGAATTCCATTTTTGTTGTTTTGAAGTGGGAAATGTGGGGTTGGAATTCCGCCGGCGTAGGGATAAGGTCAATGTGGGACATGGACCTAAACTGGCCGTTGTGGACGTGGGGGTGCATCATGTTTTTGAGCAGCAGGGCATGCCATGGCAGCGCATCCATTAACCCAAGGGTGGCCTTTAGACGCGCAGTTCTAAGTGACCCTGGGGGGCGTGGGAGGAGGAAGGCCATCAGTCCATTGGTGTGTTTAGCCAACAGTTCATGTCGCCAACTACAAAAGGATCTGGAGGTAGCGGGAGGGATTTAACTGATGAGAAAAATTCCTGACGCTCTTGTGCACCATTTGGGGCATAGATGTTGATGTTAGCGTGCGCCATGTCAGCCCACGAGAAAGTGCCAATGAGGATTTGGCCATTGAGGAAGGTTTATGATGATAAAAATTTGAAGAAATTGTTTCTCCAAACTAGCACCCCACAGTGCTCTGACCAAAAGGATAGGGATGGGAGGAGCATGGTTCTCCAAGCATCCTTGGAACCTCACAGACATTGGGACTCCTGGATGGCCAAAATATCCATGGGTAAATTTTGTTGTAAAAAACTCAGTTTACTAGCCCAGGATGGCGAGGCCTTGAGTCTGGTGATATTCAACGTCCCTAAAGTGAAGGTTTCCCCCTTCACACCTTAGGTGTGAGGGGGTGGGCACCTGGGCCCACTAGCCTCCTCTTGATCCCCATGGGCCTTCACAGCAACGCGGGTGTTTGCAGCAACGCTATCAGTTTTTTTTGTTAATTTTTGCAAAAGAGTTGCGCTGGCTTTTGCCTTCACTTTTTGTTTCCCTGACATTGGACAAATTTTGCAGTACAGATGAGTTTGGTGCACCATTGAGCGGGGCGAAAAAAAATTTTCAGGTAGGTTGAAGGCCAAGTCAGTTTTGACCAGAGCTTGGTTGCAAAGATTGGGAGAATTTGAGTCACCCATCAGATCCTCAGATTGGGTGGCCCAATCGGTATGGGCTTCCCAATCTGATTGGTTGATGGATTTCTGAGTTGCTTCTGCTGCGAAGTTTTCAATGTCCTCCTGGCGTTGGGAGTGTGGGATAGCGGTGGTGGCTTTGGCAGCTTCCTTAGCCGCAGCCCTATGGGCCTGCTTGGCCTTCTTCTGCTCTTGTGGGGAGATAGGCTTTACCAGTAGGTAGCAGCCTTGTGCTCCCCACGGGAAAGCCTCTTTGGTTCTTACGCTTGGTTCATAGTGCGCCTCTCCGCTGGCCATGGCTGCTGAGGGGTGCTCTTGGAATGTGACGCCCTCCTTGGTGGGGCATGCGTGCGCCTTATGGCCAAACGCGTCACAGTGGGTGTAGATGGGGGGCGCACTGTCCACGGTCACCCAGAAAGGGTGGGTGGTATGCCCTTTGATATTAATAAAAGTGGAGTGCAGGATATGGGTTAGGTCCTTCACGATCTCCTTGGTTGGGGTCAGAACTGTGATGGCTTTGCCAGTGCACAGGTGTGGCATCATTGTAAAGCGTTGCTTTTTGAAAGATTGTATTTTTCTGTAAATGGCGAGACCATCCTTCAGGTGTTGCTCCAAAATGTCACGTTTTACCGTAGTAGGCAAAAAGTCAGATGTGAAAAAATTTGATTGGATTTCATCCATCTGGTGCATTTGGTTTTGATGACCCATTGCCCTTCGGGGGAGGTCAATTACTATGTGCACTGCAGCAGCCTCATCTGCTGCCTCTTTGTTTTCAAAACCTAAGTCCAGCCAACCACGTGACATGGAGTGAGGTGCAATGTACACCACGGTCAGGAAAAAGGTGTGCACATCCCCACAAAATTTTTCCCAAAAAGCCATTTGTTGGATGTCCAGAAACATGCGGACTCCATATTCCACCGACAAAAGTAGCTGGGAGTGCAGCATATTGATGTACTGGTTGCATCGTGCTTGCCATGCGAGGATTTCAGGGGAAATAGTGACCGCCAGTTTCTAAAAGTTTTTTCTATTCTGCCAGTTTCTCTAGGGCGTTTTTGAACGTTGGAGGCTGCGGGCCTTCCACCTGCTCCTCTTACCTTACTTGCTTAACTGCTCCCTGACATGGGCGCAGACTAATCTCCTCTGTGAGATTATCAAACTAGATTCAGACTTGAATTGAATAGGTTGCAAAAGTGATTGCAACGAGAGAGAAAAGTTCAATCAGAATGACCATTTCAGATCCATTTAAAGCTCTCAAATTGATCATTGATGACGAAAAACCTATGGAATCTAAGAGATTTACACTGGACTGAATTATTTATACAACCCCCCAATTTGAATCCCTGCCACTGTTTCCATACTTGTAACGTATTTCCAACTTATAAAATATCTATGAAGAGACTGTAAAAGCAGCCGGTGCCTGAACTAAATCCCTCCCCCCATTTTACCTCCATATGAAAATGAAGTCATTTTGTTAAGGTAAGCCTATTGGAAAATTCCCCATGATTTCCCATAGGACTCCAAATATGAATAAAAATAATTTGCCTTTGCTGTAAACCACACATGCAGCAATGCGGCATTATCTTCACTTTTCTCCCAACTCAATACAAACCCAAAAAAACTCAAGTTTCTAGCAACATACCTAACCTTATCAACTTTGCTGAGCACCAAATTGCTTAATATGGTGAGGCAAAGCACACCGTTGACCTCATAAATAATAAAATCTTTACCTCTATATCCTTCTGCACCACACCGCTGATGATCCAAGCCCCATTTTTCTGCCTTTGCCCACCACATTAAGGAACTGGTGCCAGATAAAAATTACCTCCACCGTCTTCACCTTTTAATATGGATGTTTAGGCTCAATGCTGCAGCTAATGGCAGAAAAATTTCCTCATCATCCATTTGTTTGGCACATTAAATTGAAGATGCATGGAGGAGCCCCTCTTTGTTGGGCATCACTAGTTACTAAAAAAATGAGAGCCCCACACTATTATCTAAGCTTTTTTGATCCTAAATAAAGTTTTTTGAGAGGGACATAACAGTGATGAAACTTTATAGCAAATAATTCTAAAGTCAATATGGCTTTGGTTTTGTTATACTACACTTTAGTTAAAAACAATAATCAGCTGCCTCTCTTTATAGTGATTTGCTAACCATTACATCACCCCTCCTAGCTAAATTTTTATCCCCAGAAGAGAAAGTTTCCTATAGTAAAATCAGTTTCCACGTGGGCAAACTGTTGTGAGTAACCTTTCGCCCACAGGGAACATGCACCTGGAATAATTTTAGTTTTCCTCATGGAGAGAATGCAACAATGAAGGTTTGAACTGGGATGCTGTAATAAGATCACCCTACATGGGGAAGTAATTAGTACTTGGCTGGATACACTCCATTATCATAATCTTAAAGGTGATTGAAAGTCAGATGATCAGAACCTATATCTGGCTCATAAACAATTTACTCATAGGCTTAAGAAAGGTTATACGCCTCAAATAGAGCCCCTGTCCCAGATTAGTAACCTAGTTTATAAGGGAGATAATCAATGGGTTACTTCAATAGCATCCAAGGATTCTACTTCTCTGAAAAAAGTGGTCTTCTATTTTTTAGTGATTGAAGAGTTGTGCAGAGTGGTTGTCCAGTGTAGGGACCTATAAAAGGATCCTAGGTCTCTTCCAATTAAGGCCTGGTCGCTAACAATACTTAAGAATTTGCCCACCCCACCCAGCCCCATTTAAGACCCAGTATGCTTAGTAATTCAGAATAAGTTATTGATTTTAATCCAGTTTGTGTATCAAACTTGCAGATTATCTAATCTTTCACAATGTATATCTTATCTATTTTAGGCAAGCCAAACAGGGGACGGACATTACCAAGTCTCAGAGTAGCAAATAATCTTAAACTTGGATAATTTATAATGAACTGAATAAAATGAACTAATCAATTAAACTGACTCAAAACTAATTTTATCAACCAGGTCAAAGGCAGTTAACTGCTATCCATATATAGCGGAGGGTGAAGGAGGATGAGAGGCTCACCACATTATATGAGGTGGACAGAGCTTGGCATATAGCTGAGAGCATGGTAGTAGGTGCATCTTCAAAATGGTGGTTGATGTGGCAAAGTGGGGCTTGTAACTCAATTTTTGCGATGAGGAGGGTGGTGATGATTTTGAGAGGGCTTTCAGACTCAAAAAATTTTTGGGAGGGTGGAGGTGGTGATGTTGTTGCTGGTGATGTGGAAATTATAGTTGAATTTGAGACCACTGCAACTTT
This sequence comes from Massospora cicadina, assembly GCA_022478985.1. NCBI lineage: Eukaryota > Fungi > Entomophthoromycota > Entomophthoromycetes > Entomophthorales > Entomophthoraceae > Massospora > Massospora cicadina. The sequence goes on along the minus strand of JAKSZP010010510.1, from coordinate 371,660 downwards.
TATGTATGTTTTTACTGGCAACTTGGTAGAATTTGAGTTGTTCTTTGGGTGTGACGGTCAAGACGTTGCCTGACTGCCACATAGCCCCAACACCCCCCCAAGGAGGGGATCATGGCTACAAATAATGTAAATAATATAAATAAAAGCATGGGGCTCAAGGGCAAAGATCCTCAAAAATGGCATTCTGTAGAATCAGATGTGTAAAATCAATGAAACCTCAGAGCTAAGGTGGCAAAGGTCAATGTAAATGGTGACTGGGCCAATCAAAGGCTGCCAACCCAAAGTCTGATGATCTAAAAGATGAGAATGGCAATGGCAAAGAACAGCCCAGCAAATCAGGGGCTGCCAAGCCAAAATATGCCAAAAAATGGAAATGACAAGAATCACGGCATTGGGCAGCTCAGCAAATTCGGAACTTCCAAGCCAAATAATACCAAAATCAGAAATGTCAAGAATCATGGCATCAGGCAGCTCAGCGAATCAGGAGCCGTCAAGCCGAATCTGCCACTTGATGAAAATATTGAGAGCCATAGTAAAGGGCAGCCCAGCAAATCAGGGGCTGCCAGGCCAAATTATCCCAAAAATGGAAATTTTTTTGATAAGCTCAACACAAGAATGCTGAGCTCTGATTTATCCCCAAAAAATGAAAATATATGCAGAAAAGTTTCTGTAACGCCACGGATATCCAACGAATGGTCTAGAATGGTCCTAGATGGGAATATCAGAGGCTGAGATTCTCAAAATAGGCCCATGAATAGCTCACTGGCCGTGGACTTCACGGGATCTAACTTCCCCATATCCCCATTCTATAATATAAAAACAATCAAGAGAAGGTGTTTAAGAAAACTTCGTCTTTTAATACATACAAATAAAACCTCAAAAATTTAATACTTTTTTTAAATTGCAAAATCATTTATTAACATTTTGACAGAAAACCAGGGATTTTGAGTGAAGAATATGGACCAATCCTTGGATTTTGACAGAGCAGTCGCCTCTCTGTATGCTCTCTCTGGGGGACAGACTGTCCTCCTCAGTGTGAGCATCATCCTCACCGTGTTCCAAGGATACCTTAATCGCTCATCAAGCCAACAAACAAAGGACTTAACCACCTCAGCCCTCTCATGTTTGTGGGCCCTCACATGGGCCCTCTTGCCCAACTGCTTTGTGGCAATGTGGAAAGACCCTGAGCATCACATTAGACGAAGTTCTTTTAATCTCATCTCACTTTTATGGGATGGGATGGGGAGACCATATGAGAGAGCCCTACCTGCTTGGTATGAGCACACTACCACTCTCCTGATGGTCATCTTTTCCATCCTGTTCCTGCTGAGGGAAGCTTCTCGCCTCCTCCCATCCCAAGGGAATTCCATTGCTTATGTCCAACATGTTGACGCCACGTCCAAGTTTAGACAAGCATTGACCCTAGAGGAGTTGAGTGTAATGCATGGAACCTTCTCTAACATTAGATTACAGGCCCGCCTTACAGTGGCCTCTGGGGGTACAACAGCCGCATCCCTCCAGATTGTCCAGGTGATAGCAGACCTGCCAAAGAACCTGTCTATCTGGCTCACTGACCTTTTGGAAACACAGACGGCCCTCAAGCCTCTCTGGAGGACTGCCTCCACCTTGTGGAAAGAGCCACCACCCCAAACAACTCTCAGGATGCTGGCTGGTCAGCGCTCTTGGCCCTCAGCCAAGGGAGAATGGCCGTTAAGGAGTACGCTCTGCTGTTTCAGCCCCTAGTCAAAGCTGCAAAAGTGTCTCCTTCCCAGCTCAACATGATGTTTAGACAGAACCTTCACCCAGACATCCTCACAGCTATGGCCGTAACCCGCCTGGGGCAACCTTGGAAGAAGAGATCACTGTTGCTTCTCAGGTAGAAAACCAGCTAGCCTTGGCCCAAGCCAGGACCCCTGTGCCTGGGAACCACAGTAGATTCCGCGGATGACGCGCGGAGTCAGAGCCATCTCAAGCCATATGGGGCAACAGGAGCAGGGGGCCCCGGGGAAAATGCCCCACGCCTTGCAGCTCCTGCACCCACTACTCCCAGCAGCTTGGACGGCCCCACCTACAACCTTCACCCAACCCCTGCTCACATCTCTTAGCTTAATAAAAAACGGTTCCTCCTACCTGTTTATTCCAATTACTATGAAGCGAAAGAAGAAAGAGAAATGGGCCAAGTTGGAAAAACTGTGGGCTTTATTGGATAATGGGATGAAGAAAACTACTTGAACCGAGAGCTAGCCAAGAAATTGGTAGTACAAATACGAGAAAAGGGTACCATGACTCTTGCATACACCTCCAAGTCATTGGAATGCTGGGAGATTGAGCCCAGGATCAAGCTTCAACAGGGACTCCACCACTTCTGGGAAGACTTTTGCGCTATCCAGAACCTGCCCCACCCCATCGTTCTGGGCATGAAATGGTGGCATAAGTACTCCCCACATTTTGATCTGGAGGAGGGCCAGGTGATGCTTCACCCCAAGGAACAAGAGCCTATAACGTTAGAATTCTTTACCTTGGGCAGAAGCAGGCCTGGCGTGAACTCTGTGCACCTATAGGGACGGAGAGAGAAAAGATACCGGAGGAATTCAGAGACTATAAACACCTGTTCCAGAAGAGCGTCGCCACCACCTGCGATCCACAGGGCCCCTTCACATTCTTGTTCAAGTTCAAAGGGGATGCTGAGCTCCCAAAAGGAAGCCTGGTGTACCCCTGAGCCCCAGAGCAAAGGAAGCCCTAGACCAGTATGTGAAGGATATGTTGGAGCGAGGGATGATTGTGCCCTCAAAATCTCCAGTGGTGTCTCCCATCCTCCTGGTCCCCAAGGCCAATGGCGAGCTCCACCCCTGTGTGGACTACCACCGTCTAAACGCCATAACTGAAATGGACCCCTATCCCATTCCGCTAATGGCGAGCATCTCACAGATGATCTCTGGGAGTCAGGTGTTCTCTAAGTTGGACCTGGTTGACGCTTTCAACCAAGTGCCAGTTGTACCCAAGCACCAACAGTACATGGCATTCAAGTGCCACCTAGGGGTATATGAGTACAAGGTTATGCCGTTCAGACTTAAGAACGCCCCTGCCATTTTTCAAAGGACCATTGACCATGCCCTGGGCGGCTTGATCAGGAGATGCTGTGTCGCGTACATGGATGGCATCTTGGTGTTCTCCAAGTCTCATGAGATGCACACAGAGGACATCAAGAAGGTCCTCAGTGCACTGGACAAGGCTAACCTGCGACTGAAGCCCTCCAAATGCGAGTTCTACAAGGGCTCAGTATCTTTCCTAGGAAACGTTGTATTCAAGAAGGGGACAGCCATCTGCCCAGACAAGCTGATGACAGTGAAGGAGTGGGCAGCGCCAACGGATAAGACAGGTGTGCGCAGTTTCTTAGGGGTGGTGAATTTCCTGAGGAGATTCACCAAGGACCTCTCAGAAACAGCCGACCCCACTTACCTGGTTGACCGGGAAAGTCCCTTTCCAATGGGGGGAGGAAGAAGAGAGAACGTTCCAGGCCATCAAGGAGGCTCTTCTCACAGCGCCAGTCCTAGCGCACCCAGATGCCAATCGCCCATTCATTGTAGAGACAGATGCATCAAATTTCGCCATTGGGGCGGTCCTCTTGCAGACAGGGGAGGATGGTTTGGAGCACCTGGTATGCTACTTCAGCAGGAAGATGCTACCGGCGGAAACAAACTACCCTGTCTATGACAAGGAACTCCTGGCAATTGTCAAAGCACTAGATGAGTGGCAGCATCATCTGTTGTATGCGCGCCACCCATTCATGATCCAGACTGACCACAGGGCCTTGGAGTTCCACAAAAGCCCCCATAGATGAACCAAAGACAAGCCCGCTGGCACCTAGAGCTGTCTCAATATGATTTTAAAATAGAATATAAGCCCTGGGAGAGCAACTTACTCCCAGACCTACTTAGCTGGGACCCAAAAATGACCATTGCAAAGGAGGAGCTGGATGAGTTCAACATGGCCATGATGCTCCCTTCCCAGGTGTTTGCATTGATACAGGAGGAACGCGCTTACTTAACAGAGAGAATCTGGACAGCCCAACGACGCACCAAATTTGGAGACACAGTCAGGAGAGAGATAGAGGGAGGGGACCCCAGCAAAGGCTACAAGAATTTCAGGAAGGAGGGGGGCCTCATCCTGCACCACAACCACCTATGGGTCCTGACGCTCAAGCTTCAAACTGAAGTAATGGAGTTATGTCATGACCACCCCCTGGCGGGACACCCTGGGGTGGGGAAAACAATTGAGCTGATATGCTGGAACTACTCCTGGCCAGGCCTAGTGGGAATGGTAAGAGGGTATACCGCGCGCTGCCTTACCTGCGCCCAATCAAAGCCATCTCAAAACAAACCCGCAGGGAAGTTAAAACCACTGCAGATCGCCTGAATGCTGTGAACCTCCCTGAGCATGGATTTTATCACTGGGCTCCCAAAATTGGAGGGCTATGATGCAGTCATGGTGGTGGTGGACTAACTAATAAAATATGCTGAGTTATTCCCATGCACCTCTAAGGTCAAGGTGAAGGACATATTTTAAATCTTCGTGAGGGAGGTCTTTGCTTGACATGGACTCCCAGATGAGATCATCTTGGACAGGGGCCCACAGTTCATCTCCAGGTTCTGGGATCACCTCCTGGAAAATCTTAAAATTAAACCATGCCATTCCTCTGCTTACCACCCCAATTGGATGGCCAGATGGAGAGGGTCAATCAGACCCTGGAACAGTACCTACGGTGCTACCTCACCATGCGACATGATCATTGGATCAAGTGGCTGAGAATTGCACAATTTGCATACAACAACCTGGCACACTCATCAACTGGAATGTCACCCTTTTTTGCAAACCACAGGTATCACCCATGGACGATGGAGGGACACGCTGGGGTAATGAACCCTGCAGCAGATGAGTTAATGACTGATATGAGGAAAATTTGAGACATTGAGAGCCAACCTGGAGAAGGCAGCGGAGGCCCAGAAGAGGAAGGCAGATGCGCATCACTCCAAGGCTCCACCCCTTAAATATGGAAATTATGTATTGATAAATGACAAACACTACACACCCCTGGGACAGTGTAGGAAGTTTGGACCTGTCAACCTAGGACCCTACAAGGTCCTTCAACAGGTTAATGAGGTGGCGTACAAATTAGAATTCCCAGAAGGATTGCACGCACATCCAGTTTTGCACGTTTCACAGCTCAAGAAATATGAAGGACCCATACCAACAAAGCTGGAGCCAGTCCAGTTGGACAACCCAGGGGAGGTGGAGTACAAGGTGGAGGAGATTCTGGACACCAAGATCGCTTGCAAAAAGCGATGGTACTTGGTAAAATGGGTCATCTAACCTGATAGAGGAATCCTCCTGGCAAACAGCCGCCAATTGGCCAACTGTCCCCAGAAGGTGGAGGAATACTGGGGGCGCACGGGGCTCTCCTCTGAGGGGGGTTATGTGACGATCAAGGCGCTGTCTGATCGCCACATAACCCTGACCCCCCCTAAGGCAGGGATCACGGCTACTAATAATGTAAATAATATAAATAAAAGCGTGGGGCTCAAGGGTAACAACCCTTGAAAATGGAATTCTGTCAAATCAGATGCTGTAAAATCAACAAGACCTCAGTGCAAAGGTGGCTAAGGTCGATGTAAATGGTGACCAGGCCAATCAAAGGCCGCCAACCAGAAGTCTGATGATCTAAATGATGAGAATGGCAATGGCAAAGAGCAGCCCAGCAAATCAGGGGCTGCCAAGCCAAATTATTCCAAAAATGGAAACGTCAAGAATCACAGCATTGGGCAGCTCAGCAAATCAAGAGCTGCCAAGCTGAATTATGCCAAAAATGGAAATGTCAAGAATCACGGCATTAGTCAGCTCAGCAAATCAGGAGCTGCCAAGCTGAATCCTCCGCTTGACAAAATTATTGAGAGCATGGTGAAGGGCAGCCCAGCAAATCAGGGGCTGCCAGGCCAAATTATCCCAAAAATGGAAATTTTTGCAATAAGGTTGACACGAGAATGCTGAGCTCTGATTCATCCTTGACTAACAAAAATATATGCAAAAAAGTTTCCATAATGCTACAGGTACCCAACGAATGGTCTAAAATAAGCCTAGATGGGAATATTGGAGGCTGAGATTCTAAAAATAGGCCCACAAATAGCCCACCGCCTGCGGACTCCATGAGATTCAATTTCCCCATATCCCCATTCTATAATATAAAAACAACCAATCAAAGGTGTTTAAGACAACTTTGTCCTCTAATACATACAAATAAAACCTCAAAAATTGAAAATAAATTTTGAAATTTCAAAATCATTTATTAAGATTTTGACAGAAAACCAGGGATTTTGGGCAATAAATATGGACCAATCCTCGGATTTTGACAGAGCTGTCGCCTCTATGTATGCTCTCTCTGGGGGACAGACTGTCCTCCTCATATGTGAGCATCATCCTCACCATGTTCCAAGGATATTTTAATCGCTCATCAAGCCAACAAACGAAGTACTTAACCACCTCAGCCCTCTCATGTTTGTGGGCCATCACATGGGCCCTCTTGCCCAACTGCTTTGTGGCAATGTGGAAAGACCCTGTTTGTCACACAGGGACTGTATTTCCCAATTGATCAACATCCTTCAAGTATTCCCAGGATATTTGGGTATAGGTGATTGGTTGGTTAGCATATGGGTAGGCTGGGTTGGGTGGCTGGGTGGGTTTTTAAATCTACTGGGATCCATGCTATATCCCAATTTGGTTGTTGTAGTAGTGTGGTTTTTAAAGGTAAGTTCTGATTGGCTGAATATATGGCAGTTGAAAACACCACTTTATGGGACAATGAGGGATTATTGTGTCCCATTTAAAGAAAGTTATGAGGTTGGCAATATGATCACCATGGAAGGGGTTAGTTGTGTGGGCCGCAGCTCAGGTTATGGATGGGCAGCACTGTTTCATAAGGTCCAGGTGAAAACAGACAGGGTGATGTTGCGCCCTTTATCTACTCAGACCTTGAAAATGATGGTCAGTGAAGAAGGACAATGGTGTAAGGGATAAAAGGCAATTTTGGCTGAATTTGGGTGTATTGTTGCTAAGGCCCAGGAGCCTGCAAGTTGGATGGCTTCATTGAAAATCACAAATTGCAAAATGGGGTCTGTGCCATACACCAAAAATTGATGATCAGTTCTTTATATGATAAGTCAGATGAGAGGTGGGTGGGGAGGCCCACAAAATTAATTACAAGACTGGTATTAACAAGCAACTGGTTGTGAGTGGTTGAGAGTGGAGTGCCCTGGAACACCAAGGGAAAGGTAGCTGCAATCGCAGCATTAGCGTGAAAAGTGAAGCTGAGTTTAAGTAACCCCTTATAAGGGTGGAAATCAATGAAACCTGCAAGCTTCATAAGCGCCTGGGCTATTCTATTATTTGCTTGTCATTTTAAGGATTTAATTTGCCATAAAACCCTGGAGGCTAAACCACATATTGCTTTGGTGAGCACAATGTGGCTACAAGGCACTGCAAGGGATTGTGCAAGGTAGAGGGCGAGATCCTTGGGGGAGTATATTGACCTGTGGGTTTAGGGGCTGGGTGATCTAGTTCTAAACGTTTTTTCGCTGGGCAGAAAATGCTATGGGGTTTTAAAGCTGCCCCATACTAGAACAGTAGGCAGTGGGGCCAAGATAATCATGGTTTGGCTGTGTTTTAGTACTATAAGTTTGTTTAGCTCTTTTAGTTATAAATTCGCTTAAAATTTAAGTCAAGCAAAAAGAAAGGCTAATTTTATTCTATCTCAATGTTTGTTAATCAACTTACTTAATAAATTGGGCTTTGAAAAGCTTCTGGTAATGTCTCAACAGTCTATTTCTATCTGACCAAGATTAGCGAATCACTTTTTATTACTATTTGATTAACTGCATACAATATGAATTTTTATGGAGTTACCTAAACCTATTTTAGCTTCTACCCAACTGACTGCACCCTCCTATCTACCCAATTAGGATTCCCCAATAATTACAAGGTTCAGGTCAATTCCTAAGTCTCTTCAGGATTTATCCCCGTACCTACTATAAAGGCATCACCCTTCTTATGGATGGTGCCGGTTTATTTCTCTCCTTTAGTTTTACTCTAAATAAACCAACTTCTACCTAACTTTGCTTTCTGTGGAATCTACCCGCCACATCTTATCTTTGTTTTTTCCAGCAACGTCTAGCAATTAACGCCACTATCTGTAATACTAACAACGTTCATTGAGTGAGCGTTAAAATCCACAAATATAATGGCACTCTGTTCCATAAATGATTTAGTCAAGCTATGTGTTAATAATACTTCCTCCAATCTATTATACATTACATGCGCATCAACGAATATTTACACTCTTACAATTACCACTAATTTTTTGTAATACACCCAATCTATGTCCCTGTAGTCCTTTATTCGTTCTTATAAAACAACTATTAGCTGAAAAACTTGGAGGGGTTGTCACCCTCCTTAGCTCTCCTGTCCCTGGAGGTTACCCAGTAAACTCAAAATTGCCCCCATTGCAACTTTCTGGCTGGTTATTAATCTTGGGTATGTTAGTCAACTAATTCACTCCTAATTTTACCATTAACCTCCCATAATCAAGTCTCTAGTTTATCTGAGTCCTTTAAAATTATGGGACATTCGCTGGTCACTAACAGACCCAGTTTATATGACCATTTTTCTTTCAATCGACTCTCACTATAACATAATAAATTGACCAACAACATTGAAACTCTCCGTCCTTCTCTCTGGAATTAGCAAGGCATTCGCCTACCTATAAGAGAAAAACTCATCCGCTTTCAAACCGCAATTCATTCTCTACTATTGGGAAGCACCAGGGTATACCACAGAATCCTACCTAGTAAACTAATTAGGTAGAGCAAAAAATGTTTCTAATGGAGGCTAGCAAAACTTTCCAGTTACTAAGAGGCCTCTCCTTAACTTGACTTCTTCTTCCATTCTCATGGTTTTTATCTCCCAGCTTTTATCATTGAAGTTCAGGCATAAATAACGTTTCTTTTTACTTTTCTTTCTGGACCACGCGAGGTTAATGTGAAGCCTCTCATGGAAACAGGGTATCTGAAAATTTTATGGTCATCAGAATTACATAAGCTCTAGATACAGAAACTGATGTGGCTTCTCTAATATTAGGCACATTATTACAACCCATGAAATGTCATAATGTGCAGCCTTCATGCATTCTTTGGTATAATATCTTTTTGAAAACATTTTTTGGATGTTCCTGATTTTCCTTTAATTTTAATTTGTTCGAGGCATGCTTACCAGGGGATAGGCATTATTGAGCAAAAATGAAAGAACCACACCAAAAGTCGAAATGCCATGGCCTAAGCCATTCAAAAGATGCAAAAACCAACGCAAAAATCCAACTAAGTCAGAAGCAGAAACTGCTAACTGACCATGGCGGAAGGAGAGGGGGACCAGGAGGCTGGGTGAGCTCAACTGGGTCGGAAAGGCAGCAGCACAAAGCAGAGAGCAGGGGCTTGGGCTCGTTGTGGAAGTGGGGGTCCAGGGAGGGGAAGTGGCGCTGGCTAAGGGATCCCTTTTTGAGGCAGTCAGAAAGGTAAGCGGCAAGGGCCTTCTCACATCTAAGGCGGGTGTTGTGCTTAGGAGAAGCCAAGTTCACAACTTTGGGGGTGAGGTGGGATTTTAGACCAAACCTAGCTTGTTGTGCTAAGAGTTTGAGCAGAATTCTGGCTGAGGTGTAGTGGCGGAGGTAGTCTCATTTTTGGGGGAGGGTCAGAGTGGTGCCATGGGAGGGGGAACAAGGCCTTTAGATAACCTCTCCATAGATAAACTTATGGCAGATTGGAGCGCATGATCACAAGGGGAAGCAATTACCTCTTCACTTAACTGATGGTTGGATTGGAATATGGGGCACCAGGGTGAGGTGAATAGTAGCACAGGGGAACTAGCTGCATAGTCAGCATCAATGAACTTTTCAAAGCAAGGAGGGTTAACTGATTTAGAAACAGGATTACCCAATTCATTGACTTCGTCCAACTAATCCCAGGGATTTTGTTGATAATAATTTAATTGGTAGATTGCGGTGGTGCGGGAGAGCGTGGCTTGGGATAAAACAGGCATGGCTTAGAATTAACTGGAGTCCAGTTTGACCCCTGATTGGTTGATTGAGGAGAAAGCTTGAAAAAAATGCTCCTAATTGGCTGGGACTGGCCCAGCTGCAGGTTCCAGCTTTTGGATAGGAGGGGGAGGAAAGTGCCCCAGGTGAAGAATTTAACCAGGTCAGCTATTGGTTCATCATGTGATGAGTTGGGTGTGTGGGCCACAGCTCAGGAGTTGGAGGGGCAGTGCCGTTTTGAATGGTCCAGTTTGAAACAGGTATAACATATGGCGCGCCCTCCATCTACGCAGGCCCAGAAAGGATGGTCTAGGGCATAAGGAATGATGGTGCAAGTAGAGATCAAGCGGGCAACCTCCATAGAAGTTGGACGTATGGTTGTGAAGGAGCGAGGGCCTGCAATATGGGAAGTGCCAGTGAAACCACAAAATTGGAGGTTGGGGTTTAAATCATATGCCTACAAACCGGCCAACAGTTCATTGTATAAAACTTTGGGGGAGGTGGATAGGGAGGCACGCGAACTGAACCACAAGAGTGGTATCAGTGGGCAACTGGGTTTGAGTGGTAGAGAAGAACACCCTGAATACCAGGAGAATGGTAGCTGTGACTACCATATCAGCTTCACATGAGAAGCCAAGGTCAAAATACCCCTTGAAGGGGCAGAAGTCAATGAAGCCAGCAGGTTGCAAAAGATCCTGGGCAAGTTTGATGATAGGTCAGTCAGAATACAGGAACAACTTGCCATAAATGACCCAAAGGCCAAATCACATGGTGCTCTGAGGGAGCACTAGGTGGCAACAAGGCACCGCCTGAGAGCAGGCGAGGTGTAAAACAAGGTCCCTAGATGGGACAAACGACCAGCCAAATTGGGATGGCTAGTAGAACTAGCCCGGGGCGTTTTTCAGCAGAGGCCAAAAAACACTATGAGGGGGCACCCCCCTGCCCCATGAGGAGACAACGGGCATCGAGCTCATTGACATAGGGGAACTGGAGAGGGCTGATGACAAGTGGAGCTGTTTTTTTAAATAATTGATCAGGATTTGACCAAAAGGTGGGCAAATAGAGAGAGAGAAATTTTATGTTCCTGATTTTCTATCTCATATATTCTTTATTGTGGGTTTGTGGCGTCATCAGTAGGTGAACATCAAGTTATACTACCAATCCATCTTTTTTACTAATAATGGGCTTAGTGGGAATTCCCACAAAATGAGGTCCTACCACCTTAGACCTCCATGAGTTCAGTCTTACCTTTATTCCTCTCTTGGGTAGATTTTATTAGCTTTTTCTTATCCTCGTCCTAAAAAATGTCTTTGACATGAGCTTGGCTACCAGGCAACTTCACACTCAAAGATTTTTCTGGCGTCTCAATTGATAGTACACCTAGTCAAAGTAACTTTCACTAGTACCCATTTATCGAAAAAAAAACAAAGCTCCTGAATATATGGCTTGATTACATGTTTATAGATTGATTTATTTTCAGGTAAACCTACCCTATTGCTTCTCTCTTTATTAATAGAAAGCATGTGGATACATGTGGCCAGTAACTAATTATGGCCATGTAAATAATATACAGTTTAAACTTCTACCCCTGCCCTAAGAACAATCTACCACTAAGCCAATTGTAAAGTCGATTAAGTTCTAATCTGGTTCCTTTTAGTCCTTACATCAATTAAAGTCAATCGTGGTAAGGAGTGGATCATAGCTATTCATACAAAATTGGTACTTCCAGTCTAAAGTGATGCTCTTTGGTTTATATAATGCGCCAGCAACCTTCACCATCTCATTAACAATGATCTAAGTGACCTTCACTTCTAATGCTTCAATGCATATATTGATGACTTCATTATCCATATGCCACCCAGGAGCAGAATGCAAAAGATCTGGAAGTGGTAATGGTTTTAACAGTCTGAGCTTTTTTGAAACTCTCCAAGTGTAAATTTTATGTTAAAAGTATATCTAATTGTTAAACCTTTTTCTAAAAACGGCTAAACGGTTCACATTGTAATTTGGAAGCTATTCAGTCGTGGCCTACCTCAACTACCCAGAAACAGTTTAGAAGCTTCTATGGAGTTATGATCTTACTCAAGAAGTTATCCCCCACTCCTTTTCAATTTGAGGCAAAACTCAATTCACTAACTGGCAAAAATGAACCCTTTAGTAGATAAGAAAATGTCAACAGACGTTTGAGTCCATCAAATGAATTTTTTACGGTGTCAGTTTTCTTGCGCCCAGACACATCCAAGTCCTTTGTTGTGGGTTGTGATTCTCTTCAGCTTTCATGGGTAAAACTCCTCCAAGAGTATAATGGCGTTGAGCGACTGGTTGCTTAAATTTACAAAATGTTCTCATCCACTGAGAAAGAATGGATGAATTATGACAAGGAGATGGAGACCAGTTCTTAGTCATAGACTCACTGGAAACACGTTCTTTACGGGGCACAGCATGTGATTATAGTGCAAATTAACCATCATTCTCTGATGTATTAGATTTCAAAGAAAGTTCCCCATGGCAAGCCACACTTATCATGATCTATGTTATTCTAACTTTAAGTGTAAGGTCATTATAGGACCTAGATTATCGTTCCAGACATGTTGATTGGAAACTCTGCCATGAAACCTAGTATAGACAACCTCCCCAAACCTTATTAAAGCTGTCCTCCCCTCTCAAATTCTATAGCTGACTCCTCTTTTTGTTTCCTTTTACTGCTTACCCTTAGATGTATCCCTTCTTGACAAAGTCCTTATTAACCTGATGTCATTCCAGAGGGAATTGCTTTATATGATGATCTTGAAACCAAATATCATAAGCGTACTCACTATGCCCTCATGGATAGGTTAATCTTCCTCAGGGACAAAGTTTGGGTTTCACCCACCCTTCAAGACCAAGAGATGCAATATCACCATGCTCTTTGAATGTGTGTAACCTAGGTCTAAAAAGTGCGGGGAACTGTTATGAGAACTATTAAATGGTTAGCATAAACCATAAAGATCCACACATGAATACTTAGTATGAAGTATATGCACGCTTTAAATTGAAAAAATCTGGAAAGAAAGGCCTTTTACATCCATTGAAATAGGCTGAGGTTCCCTGTCCTCAGTAATACTCTCTAATCATATAGTTGCTGTTTTTTGGTATTCCCATGGTATCCAACTGTGATAAATACTTTAAATATCTGCATTATCCTACTTTGTTTAACTTACTAATATGCAACATCAATGGATGTTGGAGCAATCAATGTCTTAGCTATTATTTGGAGATGTTCTCCTATGGGACATTGGTTTAGTTTATTTTTTAAAATTTTATTCTGACCTTGAGGATAATTAATGGCTTGTCTAGTATGATAACCAACAAAGTTTACAGCTAGTTTGTTTATTGATTTAATTATAATCAATTAAATTCTCTTACAAATTGACTGGAATTCACCAGTCAAAAAGGTTTTTTTGTAATTACAGAAGTAGTGACAAAGCTTTTCATCATAACTTGTAGGCTAGCCAAAGCGATGTAGATTGCTGTGTATGGGTAATTTTTCCCATTACCTAAACATGATTGGTAGCATGTAAGTGTTACTCTGTTGGGTGATTAAATCATTTTTACGAGCTATTTTTGGAAACTATTCCATAAATGTTCATAATACAGTCAGTGGTAGATACTGACTAGGTGGATAGATAAGCGGAGGAATTATTTATTGTTGGCGTGACTCTTTAGGGAAAACTTTGTTGGCGAAAGATGCAGTTTTCACTGAGGTGCCAACTAAAGAAGCGCAATAAAATTCCCTGACTAAACCATTTGAATTAAATTTTATATAACTAATTTAGACGTTAAATTGATAGTAAATAAACTTATTTGAAAGAGTTTAAGTGATCAATGACCAAGGTTTAAAATCATGAGGTGCCTTAAGTGAAGTATAAATTACTTTTCTGTAAGAGGATAACTGGGTGGTGGTAAACCATCTTGTAGATAAAAGACTTGACTTTATAGTTGTATATACAACTATCACTCTTTTTGTTCATATAAAATTAATACTAGATACTGTTCTGTAAACTTGAAAAAGTTTAGAGTAGCCTCTCTAAAGGTATATGTCGCAATCATAATTGTTGTTAATCATTTGACTAGGGTTGCATATTTTATCCCCACGTGTAAGATATCAAGATATCAGTCATGATGCCAATTATAACCATTTGACTTTAATGACAAAATCGACGCCTAGACCTGAGAAGGGTTTAAAGAGCTAACTCATTCAATCACATGGAAAAATTGGTAGTCAGTAAGGTTTAAACCAATACAAGTAAAAGTACGTCAGACCAATTTAAGCTTAAGAGACCCAATGTTGAAATCCTTTCTAATTAAAGTGAAGGATCATCAGAAGGTCAGGTGACTAATACTCAATGTGGCACTCAAAGAAGTGAATTAGGATGAACCCACGAAAGGGTAAGAATCATAAATCTGCCTAACAATTGACCTAAATGATACCAAGTTTGCTCTTACTTAATGCATTCAACAATTACTTAAACTCTGTCAAAATTATGCTACAAAGGCATCACACCATCTTGAATGCTCTTGACCATGATCCTCCCCTCTGGATTTACCCCTTTATTTTTTTACTAATCCTTTGACTTTTGGGTTTATATTGTTAATAAAGACATATCAATACCCTTTTTTATACTAAAATAAAGTTACATTGTTTATTTTATATCTCTTTTTAGCACTTAATTTTAAATAAGTCTATTTTACCATATTTACCATAAAACGGATCCTCTAGCTGAGGGGACATGAGTGGTGACTTGACGTTATTTAAAATAACTAATCTAATTGTCATGCGTCCTAGATGGCTTCAAGTATTGACTTCCAGGCTTCTTTGGCATAGCACCATCAAACTCAAAGGCAGGATTCCAACAGGCTGGTTCTCACTACAAGGGCTCAGCCAGTGGTTTACAGTATCTTCATTTAATTAATCGCGTCATGAAAGATGACCCAATTGATAGTGTCACTGAAGGTTCACTATGAGAATAGTGAAGAAGACGACATAATGTGAAGTCCACCCATCGTAATATTTGAAGTAGTTAATAAAGCCTATAGAAATTCCCAAATCATGTCGTTTAAAATATATATCCAATGTAGGAATCTAGTAATTGCCTTATAGAGACATTACCCCAGAAGAAAGAGCCATCCACAAAAAGGGCATCCAGTGTGGACAGGACGCTCATGAAACTATATTACTTTGATGCTCTCCCAGAGCTATAGATCAGGTGTGACTCTATCTCGCTATATCCTGCAATTCAACACCCTGCTCTCTTTAAAATCATGCATTTTTTAGGAGATCATAATGACTAACTCCACTAACGTATCAATATCCAAAGGTCATTGCAAATGGCCTACAAACAGGTTTATAAATTTACATCACAAACTATAGGGGACATCTGCCATTTAATTGAAGTGAACTGTTTTTTATATTCAGATCCAAAATCAATTGGGGACTATTGATTCTGGTGTTATCAAGAATGTGTAGGAAGCTATGAAGCTTCTCCAAAAGGAAATCTCAGTGATAAACAAAAATTTACAAAAATATTACTTGAAGCCTTTGCTGAAGAGCTCCAAAGACAAGATACTGAAACCCATTCCAAAATGGTGGCTCAAGCTTCTACCAGCCACAATCAGGAGGAGGAAAGATCGCATTATCAAGGCCCAGATAGAGCAAGCACTATGATGAATTGATGAGCTAGAGGACTATCAAACCTCTGAGACCACATTATTAACTCAAGATATTATTTCCCAAGTGGCACAGGTTAAACAGGATCTGACATCCAATATAACTCAGGCGTCTATTCTTTCCAACACTGAGTGACTAAACAAATTAGAGAGTGACTTTAGAGGCAAATCGCATATTCAAATAGATATTAATAAAATCTATCATCGCTTCCGTGATGCTAAGCAACGCTGTAACATACTTACAAAAATCTGAAAGCCAAAGATAACATCTTCCTCAGAGCACTGAGATAAATGATATGAAGGTGGACTTTAATCGTCGCATTGGAGTATTAGAAAATGAAAACAAGCTTTTGCAAACTTACCTCTCATCTTCTCGCCAACAAATTCATGATCATGATATTTGCATTAAGAAATTCGATAATGATAAAGTTGTTATTGAAAGAAAAATTAATCTTTTATATTTGACGCCCAGACTTACCTTAGAGGAAGTGGAGCAACATCTCAATCCTCTACAAGATCAATTACATCAACTTGTACATAAAGAATAGATCAATTCACATACCAAAATTGCTGAATTTGAAGCTCCCAGAGTACACGTCGTTATAAAAAAACACTTCATTTAAACGTATTCTCAATGAAAATCCTACACCTGGTAAAGAAATTATCACATTCTTTCTTTATATCTATGAAGCTGCAATGGAGGGTGCAACTGTTCATCAAAAGTTTCAATCATATTTATCTTGTTTAAGCCGTATGGCTCAAGAGGTTGTGGTGCCTCATATGGATGACCTGCATACCTGGAGAAAAGTGAAGGAAGCGCTCATTAAAGAATATGAGTCCAATAAATCCTGATCATGAAAAAACAGGCCTTCATGAGAATTGTGCTACAAAAAAGAAACATTAGCCTGATTTTAAAATCGCTTTTATATCAAGGCCCAAATGCTTTTTACCTTTAGAAGCTTACTTTGTAAGATTCCATAGCCACCATAATTGCTGGTTTACATAGTAAGAATGACCTAGCCATTCACGTCACATCTGTCAAAAAACTTTATTTCTATCTTAAACATTAAAGAAGCCCTGATTGAGGTAGTTGACTTACACAATCCAGAGCCCTCTTATAGGCCTCCACAAACCCCAGAGCGTATACCTTGGAGGAAGAAAAGCCTAAGAGGAGGAGAAGCCAAGGTGTAACTACTGAAAGAAGAACAAATATACCGAGGATATGTGTTTTTAAAGAACCCTGCCCTTGCTGACCAAGGAAAAGGAAGGTCAGCTTAGGTCCAGGTATCTCAAAAGCCGACTAACCCCAAAGTTTATGAAAGCAGAACATTACTAATTGATCATCTCATGTGCATTTAAAATGAATCCAGTGGTTACTCTGAATGGGTTACAAGGGCATAGGTTGTTATATTTCAGGTTCACCTGCTGAGCTTGACATTCCAGACTGCTTGAACGACAAAAATATTGAATACACCCAGGTTCCTGAAAGCACTTAACTCAGTTAGTTTATTGGGTGCCCCAAAATATTTTGATACAGCAAGTGATGCTAATTAATAACTTACCCTGTTGATCTGACCCATCTCAAGCGGTTAAATTCTGCTGTACCTTAAGAAGACAGATCTTAAGACTTCCTTAAAGCTCAATGCAACATTCCGCCTTAAAGAGGTGTTAGACTTCACACCAAAGTTTAAAGGAACCATTACCAATGTGGAAGTGTAATTCAGAAGGTTTTAGTTATGTCTATATTGAATATGGGATCACCTTTTAATGTTGTCTCATTCTGATACAAGAGGATCAAGCTTGTTTCAACCTCAATTTATTCTCAAGAGTATAGCACCGCCAGGCTGAAAAAAACCAAGGCAATAGGTGCTTATTCATCGCCTCCAATCTGAGTTGGAAGTTAGTTTCCCAGCTCCCGCAGTTGCCCTAGCAATAGTAAGTATGATATACTCAATTTTTGAAGTTTATGATCAAATATGAATGAGTATCTATCTGAAGAAAGATATTTTATCCTTTTCAACTATGAAGTTTACCTTTTACTGTATAATAAAGAATATAGCAAAATGCTACTCTTGTCAGGTCAAGTACCCTGTTTCTTCTTTAGCTCTGTGATATACTACCTCTGTAAAAACACAAAAAGCTAGCCAGCTCAATAAATGCAGCAGAGGGCATACAATTTTATATGCCTTCAAGGTGGTAAAGATTAAACCAGGAGTACAAAGAGTGGTTTCTACCAACCTAACCCTAAGTATACCCCTGAACTGCTTGCTACATAATACTAATGCCAATGGAGTAAGTAGGTTTGAATCTAGAGTTTTACCAGGAGTCATCAATCCAGGTTATCAGCTGCCTATGTAGCTACTACTTGGAGACAAGACCAACTAAGTATTTAGTCAAGAAACATCAAGGAATTGGGATGTGTCTACTATTCCCCTTTAAGAAATTGACAAGGTAAATTTATTGGTAAGCACCTTGATTTTGGACTACTCGCCAAAGATTTTATTTGTGATATCCCTAAAGTCCAAATATCCAATAAGTTTAATCTGGAAGAGCTTGAGAAAGCGCATCAATTACTTGTGACTATCAAGATGTTTTCTCCACTTCAGATGTCAGCTATGGTCACATGAAAGACTAAACATTAGTATCGACGTTGCAAACTCAACCTCTATCCAATAAAAGCCATATTGGAAGCTGAAGGTAGAGGGGCAATACATGAAGACCAAGCTCAAGAAATAATGGGATGTCAGATTACTTATGCCCTACCAGAATCCATGGTCGTCTTCACTGTTACTTATAAAAAGAAGAATGAGAACACAGAATAGTGATGAATTACCAGAAGCTAAAAGCCTCACTAAGAAGAACAGCTATCTAATTTCATGAAATGTCGATTCTTTGCCTTACTCTCCAGCTTATATTTCTTCTCCATGATGGACCTCTCAGCGGTTATTCACAGACTGATTTAAAACCAGAAGACCAAGAAAAATGCACGTTGATATGCATGCTAGGATTCTTTCAACCTACCTGGCTCCCTAAGGGTTTATGCAACGTTCCTACCTTGTTTACACAGGTGATGGATCACATCATGCAAAGGCTTGAACTATGCTGTGTGTCCATGTATCTAGATGCCATGATGGTATTTTTCAAAACGTTTACTGATCATCTAGACATCAAAAGTCAGTTTTATTAATGGATAAGTGAGAAAAGCATTAAATTAAAGCCTGAAAAATGTACCTTCTTACATTAAGAACTGGAATTTATAATTCATGCCAAATTGCGGGAAGAAATTCAACCCTTGTATGATAAGGTTGAAGCTATCACCGTGTCATCTGAGCTTAAGAGCCTCTGAGACATACATGTATTCTTAGGAATAATGGGATATAACCATCTATTTATTCTTAAATTTGCTCAAGTCACCGAACTCTTTGTCCGTTTGCCTGCCAAATACCCCTTTTGTGTGAGGAGTAAAGAAAAAAATTTATTTTAATTAAATATAAGTTTAGTTGAAGAGAATATTTCTACAACATCCTTACTATGGAAAGGCAAAAATTCTGTTTAACGATGCCTCCAACTTATCTGTAGGCACCATTTTTATCCAATCGGATGATAAAGGCATTGACCACCTGGTAACCACTACAAATAAATCGCTTTTTAAAAGCTGAATGAAATTATAGCGTCATAAAGAATGATTGCTTAGCTGTTCTCTTGGCATTAAAACATTTTCAACCCTTCTTGTATGGTACAAGCTTTACTCCTTTTGACCACTCTTATTTATGTGGCTAGAAAATTGAAAGATCTTACAGGAATAGTATACTACTGGGATCTCAAACTTCAGCACTATGACATGAATAACATCCATCAAGCTGGAACAAAGCACATGAACGTAAATGGACTGACCAGACTTCCCCTATTATATTTAAACAATAACGAAGCCAAACAGTTACACAACCTACTCATGAATCCAGACTCTTGAGAGGATAAATATGAAACAGTTAGATGCTAAAACTGCACGCCTGAAATACAAAAGTTCTTGATGGATTACTTTATAAAAAGTTAAATTGACTGGTTACCTTACTTGTGACCTTAAAAATGGTGACCAGTTAAGAAGGAATCCCACCATACCTTAAGGCATGGATGAGCCAGGAAAACTTATGGATGGATCAAGGTTACTACTATTGGGAAAGAATAATGAACTCTGTAGTGGAAGTTATAGATGCTTATAGAGTATGTAATAACTGACGCGCATAAGGCCAAATATAAGTATTAGACCACGATCCCTCAGAAGCTGTTTCATATCATCGGTTTAGGCATCATAGGTCCACTAGCTGTTTCCACAAGAGGAAATCAATACATCTTTTAGATATTGATCATTTCATGAAGAGTTTCAAAGCAATTTCATTACCATGCAGACTGCCAAAGCTATTGCTAACTTATTATACCAAAATATATTTACTATGCATGGCTTCCTGCAGGTACTTCTATGCGACAAAAGGAAGAACTTTATTTAAAAATTATAAGAATCTTAGCCTATGAACATGGTACTCAATAATTATTTTAAGCACCTTAAAATCCACCAACTTATGAGAATATATAAAGAGCAAATGGAACATTAGTTTCAATACTATTCAAGATGGCCACTACTGATCCATTACATTGAGACCATTGTCTCCCAAGTGCGTAGATGGCTTATAGGGTAAGATACCATCAAACAGTCAAATTTCTCCCTTCAAGGCCTTATATGGAAGAGAACCAGGAATACCGGCTATATTAGCTCGTGAATTTACCAATGATAATGCTGAAGGTTTGAGAAAGCGCTAAGAATACAAAGGAAAAAATTAATTACCTTCAATCAGGGGCAATGATAATTCTGGCTAAGACGGTTACAAGAGAAGGCTAAACAGCAAATGAATCTCACAAACCTTTAACCGCCTTTGAGATTTAAGAATTTGTCAAGTATTATAACAATTGTATAGCACAGAAGGAGAAAAATTAGATTCCATATGGGATGGCCTATATGCTATTAACTTATATTTGTGGGGATGAAACGCAAGCAATTCCTTAGATACTGGAGTAACAGTCTATTGTGTATATAGCTTATTCTTACATCAGTACTTCCCTGCCTATATATTTTGAAGAGGGCGATGTCAGATAACGGGATATCAGACATTATGGGATGTAATATTGACCATTTGACTCCTGTTGAGATTCCAATATGACTGGAAGATAAGCTATAGTTCCAGCAGATCATAATTTAGATCTGAAGCAAGCCTTGATATTGAGCAATATAATATGTCGATGTGAAGTGAATTGATAAAAGCAATCATGGTTCATCAAATTGGGGGAAATTCACTGAAGCCTCAATGTTCAAATGAAACCCTTAGATCATAGCGAATAGGGAATTACTAAGTAGAGCATGTTGAATCCACCAAGGAATAATAAAGATTAAGAGTTGAGCGTGAGAGTGAGGATAAGAGGTTTTTACAAATAATGAAGGGTAGTAAAGAAAAGAACTGAGGCAGCTGTTAGCTTATTATTAATTAAAGTGGTATTGTGGCAATAGCTCCTTGTAAAGTCTTTGTTAGTATTAATTATAGAAATCCAGCAATCTTCATATCGCTCGTCCATTGCTTAGTGGTTTTGACCTATGCAACTCGTTTGGTGAATCAAGCAAATCCATAAAAATGTTAGCAACTCCCATGACAGAATCAAAACCTAAACCTGAGAGGGGTTCAAAGAAGATAACTCAATTATTCACATGGAAAAATTGTTAGTTAGTAAGTCTCAAACCAATACTAGTAAAATCCTGTCAGACCACTTAAGTTTAAGATAAACTGAGATAAAATCCTTCCTAAAAATGAAGGATCATCAGAAGATCAGGAAACTAATACTCAAGGTGGCACTCAAAGGTGTAGATCAAGGTGAACCCACAAAAGGGTAAGAATCAGGAATCTGCCCAATGATCAACCTGGGTGATACCAAGTCTCATTTGAATTGGTACACTCAACATTTATTTTACCCTATCAAAAACATACTGCAAAGGCTCACATCATCTTGAATGCATCACCTGACCATAAGCTTCCCTTCCAGATTTTCCCTCTATTACCTTTATTAATCCTTTTTTCTTTTTAAGGTTTATATTGTTAAGTATGTATATAAAAAACCCCTCATTTAAACTATAACAAAGTTACGTTGTTAAGTCTATATCTTTTTTGGTACTTGAGTTCAATAAATCCATTTTAGAGTACTTACAATAGTATGGTTACTCTAGCTTTTTGGGTCTTAGGCGGTGACTTGACACCCTTTAAAGTAAATTAATTACTTGTCATGCGTCTTAGACGGCTTCAAGTATTGACTTTCAGGCTTCTTAGGCATATCACCGTCGAGCTTAAATATGGAGGCCAACACCCTGCAGCAAAACTAAAACTTTTGAGGAAACTGGTCCCTGTTTTTGACACATGTATTCTCTATGTTTGATCTCCTCATGGTGATAGTAAGTGATCGTTGGCCCCTAATTTACTAACGAATTCTGGAGTGCCCTTCTTGACCTCCTCCATAGAAAGATCTGTTCATCAACTGCTTGTTACCTCCAATCAGATGGTCAAACCAAGGAGGTAAACCAAATCTTTGAAAATTCCTCGCTACTATGTCTTAGACAGTCATTACACATAGGCACTGAATCTCCCCCTCAGCCCAGGTTGCGTATAACAGAGCTTCTCATGGCTCCACTAGCTTCTTCCCATTTTAGGCTAATTCAGGATACAACTCCTCATTCCAGATAATCACTTACCTCACTTTAATAATTCCAGCAGCGGAATAACGCTTAAGCTATATATGCAATACACACAATCTTGTACAGGAGCACTAGTCAAAGATGGCAGAAGATTATAAGAAATTTGTGGGCCAAAAACGCCACCTGAGAAATGAGCTCAAGGAAAAATTTATTGTCATATTGGACACCTGTCACTTGGACATAAGATTCCATTGCCATATGTTAAGGCACAAACGCTCTGGATTTTATTAAGCGTTAAATTTTGGAACTGGCGCCTTCCATATCAAGCTACCCACCCACTGGAAAAAGCACATCATGTTCCATGTGTCCCAGTTGTCTCCATTTAAGGGCCCCCTGCCCACGTCTCCTGAACATATCATAGTAGACAACTCCCATGAGGCAGAGGTAGAGGTGATCATACTCTCATGGTAATCACACCCCTAGGTCCAGTAACTGGGTAGCCTGGAAGTCTAACCCTCTTATGAGAACATTTGGGTGAGCGCTAAATTCTGAACCACATGTAAGAGATAGGGGAAGCGTTCCACATATCTCACTCTAAGGCTCCTCGTCTCCGCCAGAAAATTTGTAACCCTCCTTACCATTAAGCTCCCTAAGAGGCACAAAAGTCACTCATTAACCCATGTCTCAGGAGGAATGTATCCTGACCCAAAAGTAAAATATAGTGTAAGTCCAGATGATCAGCATCTACATCTGGTTTGTGAACAATTTCCTCATAGGCGTGTGAAAGGTCACAAGCCTCCATTAGAGCCCATCTCCCAGATCAGTGACCTAGATCACGTGGTAGATGAGCTATGGGTTACTTCCCTGCCTCCCATAGGATCCTACATAACTGCCCCTATCCTTCTTCTATTTTGATTAAATGCTGAAGGGGTGTGAAAAAAAGGTCCATTCTAGGGGCCTTTGGGAGGATCCTAGGGCACACCTCAAGTATGTACTGGTCACTGACAATACTCAGAAAATTTCCTTACCCTACTCAAAACCCTATATAAGCCCCATCATGCTGTCAAGAAAAGTGGAGCGCAGGCGGATGCTGAGAACAACACGGTGGTGAAAAGCTGCTAAAAGAGTGGAATTTGAGCAAACAACAGGAAGCAACGACTTAGGCCATCTTCAGTATTTCTCCAAATAAATTCTTGAGTTAAAACACACACAAAATTTGGCCCAAAGAAATAAGTAGTATAATCTCTGTAAACTGGGACAGTTTGGGTGTGTATTAATGCAGAATGGGATAAAACTGTGAGCTGAGAACTAAGCAGAATAAGGCGCGGCGAGGGTATTGACTATGGAACCAGCAGTAGGGTCAGACTTGAACCTCAGACTAAGAATAACCATTGCAAGGAGTTAATTATATAATTTTTATATAAAGTTGCCTAGAAAAAGATGAAGTTTAGCCATAAAATTTCCTTTGTTTTTTATAGTAAAGAAAATTTTTTGTATAAGCTTAACCATCTCAGCTATGATACTACTAGGGTTTAAGGGGAGTTTATGAGGATTATACAATTATCAGAATCTGAATTAAACTGAAACGTGTTTACTTTAAAATATTTGAGCTTGTTCAAACTTGGCCAAACTAAGTCACCTCTCAGAAAGAAATCTTCCACAACCTTTAACTAGTTTAGTTCTCAAATCTATTTATTTATTAACATTAGATTAGAGTTTATTAGGCTATAACTATCTTTTGGTAAATCACTTTAGAGAGTACAATAGTATCTCTTAATGGTTCTATCCTTGCTTATTGTGGCTTCCGTGGCTTATCCTTAGAGGTGAGGTCCATAGCAGGCAAGATGTCTCTAGATGTGACATATGCCTAGCTAGTCAGATTGAGTTAATGATAGTGGTCCAGATTGCAGATTAAACAGTCTGCAAGTTTAACCTGTCCTGATGTTTGTTTAATCAACTTGCTTGATATAATGAGTTTTTAAAAATAAGTGTTAATGGCTCACCATTATGATTGGACTCGTCCAAGATGATAGCATCACTTTGTATTTCTCTTTAATCCATAGCATTTACTATCAAAGTTTTATGCCATAATCTGAACCTATTGGTGCCTCTCCCCAACTAACTCCACTCTTTTTCAACTTATCCAGATAAAGATTTTCCACATAATTAAGGTTCAGGCTAGTTTCCAAGCTCCCTCCTGATTATACTCTGCCCTACTATAAAGGCAAACGTCCTCCTTAGAAATGTTGACAATTTATCTTTCCTCTTTAATTTATTTAAAGAAAACAACATCTTCCTAGTTTGCTTTCAGTGGAAAATGCCCTCCACATCTTATCTTTGCTTTTGCCAATACCATCCAACAATATATGCCACTATCCACAAGTTGCAGCCATTATTTATGGAGTGTGTATTAGGATTTAATGAGCCAACGGAACTCTGAGCATTAGACAAGTTAGTAAAGATGCGATTTTTTGATTTTTACTTCTAATCCGTCAAGCATTTCATATATGTTTAAATCATTACCATACTCTGTTAACTTCAATCATTCAATGTGATCTTCCCGAGCTATATCTCTAGAATCCTTTGATCCATTCTTATACAGCAACCAACAGCTGTAAACCTCATAGGGGTCACCCTCCCTTCCTCTCTCACACATAAGGTTTCCTCAGCAAGACTCGCGGTTGCATCAATTGCAGCCTTCTGGCTGGTTATGATGGTATATTGCATTTCCTCTGTTAGCATTTATTTATGTTGAGGTCCAGTGGAAGGTTGAACAAGATCTAGGTACTACTGATGCAATTGGTAGGCAATATGATTATTTCCATCTCAATAATATAATATAGAATAAATGACAAATACCTATAATAAATCTTTTTCTTTATAAGTGTAGTATTACACTACCACCCAGATCCAGGGAATTCTTGCTGATCTCCTTCTACACTGGAAGAGTCACACTGCTAATTAATTTTCTCAAATGTATCTACCCTCCTCTCCTTCTTGTTTTTGTTGCTTCAGTTTTTATAGTTAATGTCATGGCTACTAGTCTGTTTTAGTCAGGTTCCCACAGAGTGTATTTGCAATTTTGGCCATGTGACGAAGTCTATAAATTAAAACGTAACCATTTTTTCTTAGTATTCAACATGTTATTGGTTTATCTGTCAGAATCATATATGTCCATTCATATTCACTGCCAGATTTAGTAATGACAGCGATCATCCACTGTATCTTAATCTAAATAAATATATTATACTTCTTGGTTGCTGATTTGACAAACAACCAATATAACATAGATTTATACTATTACTCATTCATATTAATTTTACAATATTCCCCCTTGACTGAGCAATGATATGATGGTGGCGCCATCTTTTTCTTACTAGTTTTTCTCAAAATAAAATGTCAGGGCTCATGTTGATGCGTTTGCTACCCCACCTGGTGTCTTATTTCTTCGATTTATGGCATAAGGACAATATGCTTTAGTTGAAACCCTATGCTATTGCGTGACTTTCCCAATGTCCCCAGAATAGACAGTACTACTGTAGTAGATGTAAAAGTCGCCCTATCCCAATAGGAGCTCCTTCCAGAGATCGTCAGCTACCTGACCTTTGGTGAGACTCCTTCGGTAACATTGTGTCTCAGTTGCAAAAGGGTGGGGAGCCTCAAGGGGGCTGTTGTTTTCAGAGGCAATGCTTCTAATGGCCAACTAATTTGATAACCTGGAGTTGCAACAGCCGCCGGCCATTGCTAAGCTTGGAGATCAGTTCATGTATATTTGAGTTTTGTACGTTGGGTTCTTTTTAGTTGGTCAATGGAGACTCCTCATGCTCAAGAACACAATCACTTGAATAATGTGAATTACAGGATAATAGCCTCAACCAAATGCATTCCAGAGTGTCTGCTGCATTTTGGGCCATAGATACAGGCAATCCATAAAAGTATCTCCCATTAATGTCCCATATGGGTAACATGGATTTCCTTCCTTCAACTGTTGAGCCACATCCTGGAATGAATTGCTGCTGAGTGGCTGTTGAATGGCTGCGGCAGACCATCTACTCTGTCGCTAGGCCCTTTCCTATAGTCTACCCCAGTATGGATACTTCTTTGTTGTTTGTATTGCGTTGAGCGCCTCTTTTTTCCCCTGAGCAGGGATATAACTACCTTCTCGTTGCCCACTGCATTTGTCCCCCATTTATCACTTATTCCTTGCTATATCTCAGTAGTCACTGACTGTGGTTGCAAGGTCTTCTCTTGGAGCTCATGAGCGTGTCCGCCTTATTGTTGCTCTATAGTTCTGACTTTTGTCATCCTGGCCCATGGGCTCCTAGTTTTTGTTCATTTGTCAAACCTTTTATGGATGCCTCTCCCCCTCCTGAGGGTGGATTATCTCCCATGTTGTTGCCAACGCCGCCCTCTCCCAAGATTGAGCCCATCCTCATTCAAGAAGAAGTCATGATACCTAGCACGGCTGAGTCATTTTAGCCACGTGGCAGAAGAAGATTTAGTGGGCAGTCCATTTGTGGTTATCATAGGAGTCAGCTAGAGAAGGCCAACATCGATGTAGATAGTCAGGATGTAGGACGCAAATGTAAAGATCTATTTTTTGCTTTTTGCTATATGAAGTGCGTCAAGTAATTATTTTATTGTTCTTGTCCTTATAATTATTATTAGTTATTATTTTTTGTTTTTACCCTTTTATCTTTTTTCTTTCTTTTTTCTTTTCTTTTTCCCTTTTTGGTGGAATCTTATCTGTTTACCTTTTGTATATCTTGTAAATTTTCCATGTACAGGAATCATTGATGCCATTCCTTATCTGTGGATATCTTTAGCATTTAAATCAATGAGGGTGGCAATTTTGACTTTCCCAAAAGATGGTGCATAAGAATAAGTTTGGTTTTTTCCATGGAATTATGCTTTGGCATTTATTATTCATAGGGTTTATCAATTTATTATTAGGATTCCTTTTCTGGTTTTTTGCTTTAGAGTGATTCAGTTTATGTACATCATCAGCAGTCCATTGGTATAATAATTTTTTCAGAGGAAGCACTAGGTATGTCATGTAAAGTTTTCTATGTCCGGGTGGGACATTTGAGATTAATTTGGTAAGGTAAAGTGTCCCTTCTCTACTCCACCCCAACTTTTCCTTGATTATGGGGTTTCTTTTTATTACATTTAAAAATTGTTTAATGGGGCACTGCAAAGCAATGTGGACAAGCTTCTACAATGGTGGCAGGTTAGGAAGAAAGTGTCACATCTGTGTAGGTCTTTCATTATTCCTCCCTGAGGATTGGGAGGGTTAGAGGGCAGATATTATGCCACTTGGGGAGAAGGGTTTGATGTTGATGGCTTGACAATGGCAGCAGGTGGTTTTCAGTCTGAGTTCAGAGTTCTGATTGTAGCAGTCAGTCATTTTAGATAGTTGACAAAATTGAAATTTGTATACCACCTTTAAAAACCAGGTCCATCACATTGAAGAGCTTGTGTGTGGTTTTATCGCCAAAGTCATTGTGGTCCTAACATTGATCTTGGATAATACCCGCCCCTACCAATACGTGAGCCTCCAAAGTGATTTAATTGGCATACTTGGTCGACGTTTTGTATAAATGGAACCATCATCAAGAAGGCATCCTTCCATTTGGCATTAACTATACACTCTCAATTGGTCTTAGCACCATGTCCTTGAATTACTGATAGGTAACAGATCTGTCCTACAAGTAGCAAGAGTCCTAGTCAGTATTTTCATCATCCAAAGTTGATATCAATATTTTTTGTATTTTAGCAGTCCATAATTACTTTATATGAAAAATTTTATAGCTCTTTAAATCCGTACATGTTTTCATCTTGATTGTATAAGGGTAGTTTATCAACACAAGTAGTCTTATTTTGCTCATCACTGCGCAATCTAGGGGCAAAATGGGGTGCCTCCTGCCTGTAGAAAGTTGCACTACTGTGAAGAGTGTACACGCTTTGGGAATTGGAACTCAAGTCTGCCATAGTTTCTATAGGCTAGCAGTTCTCTCAGTTGGCAATACAGCAACTACTTGGGGAACTCCTTTTGGTGAGACATATTCTTTGTCCCTGGAGCCTTCACCGTATGTTATTAGATTCTCATAACCTTCTAAGTTTTAAAGAGCTCTTCTGTAATCTTCTCAGTTTACATTTGTTGTAGTTACATCATCCTTCTTTACCATCTCCCTTTTGTTCATTGAACTAGTGTTAGAAGTTGTAAGATAACTGACGTGCCAAGGAAATGACTTGACTTCCATCATGTGTATTCCAAAACCTATGACAGCATCAACAGTCCACACGAAATCGCTGTTCTGATAATTCAGGAGTAAAATCTGTGGGGATATATGTGAAGTAAGTATTGATCAATAGACTCATTCTCATCCCAACCACTAGACTTAGCGTCAGCAATAATCATGCTACATTTCCACAAAGGGGCAAGTTTTTGGGTTGGGTGGGGGATGCTGTTAAGACCATTCTGGGTTACGTTAAAATTAAATCCATGATTCACCTAGACAAGCACTTGATAGAGGGGAGTGACAAATGCATTGTTAGTAGAGATTTCATCAGTTTCCCCATTATGTGCATCTGCCAGATTTTCATTATTGTTCTTTTTTTTTTTTACAGCAGATGAGGTAATAATTGGATATTCACCTCAGGCTGAAAATCCATGTACAAAGTTCCTTGGTCTGATGCAGTTTGAAAAATCCTTATAGATTCCAAAGATTTTTTGCTGAGGGAGGCTAAGACTGTAAACACTAGAGAGACAGCCATGACCATCACCAAAATTAATGAGCATGGGCCCTCCTGGGTTGAGGTGGTTCCTTTAAGTAGAACAGAATCTTCTTTAAATTTGTAAAAAAATTAAAAGGCTTTCTTGGGCGAAATAACAAATTATCAAGAACATAACTATATAACCCAGCACACTACCATTAACAGAGCTTTGGGGTTCATAAAAGTTATAAATTAAGAGTGGGGATTGTAGAATATTTTTAATGAAAGAACGCGCATAACTTTTCCAAAGCGCTGGGTCTTTTGCACTATATCACGGTTTGAAAATTGTGTGTGTCCTTTTTGTGGTTAACCCTGGAAAACTTCGCTAACTCATCAGGGCTACAACCTCCATATATTACCTTTAACAACTCTGAAAAAATTTTTTGACCATTTTAGGGTCCTCTGTGGGATCAAACTCAATATTTATACCATATCAGGGATCCATTTTTATTTTGCTAGTTTGAGCTCAGATTTCATTGCATATACTAATAATTTTATTTATGTAAATTTTAAAATTATAAAGTTAAAGTGAATTTCAATTTTCCCCTATTTTTGGCAATTTTAAAATAAGATTGGGGGAGCGGCGGATACCCAAAGTTCATCTATGGTATGCCTAGATCCGCTATTTTTTCCAGCAGGTATACTCAAGGACCCTTCTCTTTCCTCGATCAGAAAGGGTATATTGCCATCCAATTTAATGGGAACAGAAAGGCTCTTTCAGAAGTCTTGTGATACTTCTCAGCTTCAAATCTCAATGTGTTTTGACTCCAGCGTGCAAAGGAAAAACCTGGCTTCATTTTGAGGCTATGCTAATAACCACAAGATTATCCACATTCTAAAAGGCACCACTGAGTCCAGGGGGTTGTGAGTGACCCTGTTAGATTGATACTTTATAAGGGGCCAACTCAAGAAAATGTTTACCATTATCTTTTAAATCTATTAAAATGCCCAAAGTAAAACTATCTTTAATAAATATGTTTATAAAACTATAAGGAAAAACTTAATATCAATAAATCAACACTTTACTGTCATGGTTTAACAACATGATAGTGGAAACCAATGCCAAAGATAAGGCTAAGCGACAGATGGCCCAGAAGGTGAAACTTCAGGCTCTTCCTGACCTTAAGCACACGGTAGACCAACGCTGGGTACAAGACCAATATGACCAGGTTGGTACTAATGAGGTGCAAAACTCCCAGCACCTTGTGTCTGCCCAAGCGTTAAAATGGACAATATATGTAACAACGAAAAACAGTTCAATTTGGTTAATCGGTGAACGGGGTTTAAAAAACCTGTTCAAGTTACAAAATTATGAGTTTAGGTATAATACAGCTGCAATCAATCACGCGATTAAAACAATTTTTGTGTATTCAATCAAATTGGATGGGAGTGTTTGCCTATTGGAGCGTCAAGGCTTGGGCCCACTTCCACAGACCCATACTTACACCAACTCAGTTTAAATATGTTTTTCGCGATCAACACTCCTTGTTGGTCAACTTTTCCCAATAAATGTTCACCGTTTTACATTTTTACTAATAATATTTCAAGCAATCCTGTGTGTGGACCCCTTTGAGGAAGTCTCACACTACACTAACCATTTAATTTTAACTATAATAAACTTATTCCCTTGTGAACCATTGGTTCACCCAGGTATCCTCCAAAATGGGACGTTTACCCCCTTTTCCCTTGTGCACCGCGTTGCTTTTGGGTGATTATTTATTGCAATACTCTGCTTTAGTTATTATTGCTCCAGAAACCTCTTCTGGGCTCTAGTAACTTTGATAATAATGGCTAGTTTCATTGCGTTGGCTCTGTGCACTGAGCACCACCACACTGGAAACAGGAGAGTTATAGACACTCTCCTTACACTAACCATCAGCAGGGTGCTAGGTCTTATGGTGGGATGGGGGAGCTGCAAAGTGAACCAAAGTAGTAGGGTTTGGTTTTTGCTTTTAAACCCAGATAACCATTTTTAAAGTTCAATTTTTACTATGTTATTGGCCAACTTTCCAAGATATTCTTAAGTTTTTTCTCTAAATCATAATGTCCTAATTCACTTTTTTTTATTTTGAAAGAGATTGTCAAATTTGATCCCTGTTTACGCCCCTTTTTTGACTTATAACTCAAGTTTGATTTAATATATAATTTTTTCTTTCTTTTGTCACTGATTAAACCTCTGCTGGAGGAGAATCATAGGCCCATGGCAGTGGAAGGGTTTGAGATTCTTAAATATATACAAAAATTGTTTAATTTTTTAGGTAGAAAATCTGTGTAGTTAAAGACTTGGATGGTTTTGGGCTGGGGGTAAATGGGGAAATGGTGAGCGGCAAACAGGATGGGGCAGCAGCCACCCATCTCTTATTTAAGGCATGTTATAGATCAGAGATTTGGGTGAGGGGCAAAGCTGTGGGTTTTGAACCTTTGTTGGTTTAAAGAGATGCACACCCCTGTCCAGCTTGATAACAGGCGCCTGAGGTCTTATATTACCCTTTTCTTTACAGGCAGGTCTCACGCCACCCTCAGGGGCCTTTGCAAGTTAATAGCTCTTATGAGGGGGTGGAAGTTTGATGGAAGTTAGGCTGGCGGACTTAGATGGGACATGCTCATGAGAATTTGGATTCTTCTTGTGAAATTCCTCTGGTAGCTCCTAGCATTTAGTACTCTTTTTGGATGGACCCAGCTGTTCTCATAAATTGGTTATCCCTTCCATGACTCCAGGTAGTGCGTTTGGCTTATAACATTCCTTGCACCAAGAAGCTTATCTACTCAAATTTGGGGACTCCACCTACCATGATGAGCTAAACCTCTACCAGTTTCTTGCTCTTGACTGAAGAAAGTAAGGAAACGTGAAAAGAGAAATGGAATTTTAAAGAGGAGGCAGTTCTGGGTGAAAAGCTCCATAGTTCAGGACCTTATTAATTGGAAATGATCCTGCCCACTTGCAAGCTAATTTCTGGCATTGAACAATGAGGTACATATTCTCAATATCTACCATTACCAAATTTCCTTCTTAATAGTTGGGTGCCTCACGTCGTTTTTATCTGCAAACCGCTTGGAGCCATTGGTTGGCTTAGTCAGTTGGTTCTGAACATGTTGATGGAAGTTCTTGATGTGTGCGATGAAGGTATCTGCTGCTGGGATATAAATCCGCGTTTAAGTTCAATAGTGATAGCAGTGTTGCATCCCAAACAGCATACATAGGGGACGCCCCCATTGAGAAATGGAGGGTTTTATTGTAGGAGAATTGGGCCAGAGGAAGGTCAGCTGCCTTTTATCCTGAGAAGCAGTCGCATACCATCAAAGTTACTGCTCCAAGGACTGGTTGGTACTCTCCGTTTGGCCATCAGATTGGAGGTAATAGGCTGATAATTTGTAAGGCTTAATTTTCAGCTCATCACACAAGGCATCTTAAAACCGCGAGGTAAACTAAGGTCCCTTGTCACTGATTATTTCCAGAGGAACCTCAAACAGGGCAAAACACAAAAGCTACAAACAACCGTGCCATTTCATCAGCTGCAGTGATTGTCATACAAAGGATAATGATGTCATACCTTGTAAAATGATCTACAACCACCATGATAGCGTTATACCCACGAGATATGACTAAGCTTATAATGAAATACATTGACAGCAATGTCCATAGTCTGCTGCCTGTCGGAGATGGTGGAAAAGCCATTTCTCCATGTTATATCTGACTTGGACCTAGCGCAGATCAAAAAATTCTCAATCTTGTTGGGAAAATCCTTTTTCAATCCATTCCAGTCATAAACACGTTTAAATTAAGTTCATGCACTTCTTAATTCTAGAGTATCTCATGGTAGGGAGATCATGATGTTTCCTTATGACATGGGAAGGCACCTCAGAGGGAACTCATACTTTGTCACAAAAATAAATTACCACATCCTTTTGAGAATAACAACCAGAATTGGCTTTTTCCAGCGTCAGAGTTTTGTAAGGAGATATCAGACCTCAGGATTTGTTGATTAGCTACCAACACCGCATCAAGTAGAGAGCCATTATTAAAAGAGATACTGACTTTAAATGAATATCAGGGTAGCCACATCTTGGAGAGAGTCTTCATTGACAAGGACTATAAGGATTGGATCAGAGAGTATAACTCTGCTCGCTGGCTAGATGGAGTTTTAGGGATTCAGGGGGTTGTGGAATTATAAGATTTGTATTTCAGATTTAAATTTGGCTCTGGGTTTGGATTTGAATTTTGACTTGGGTTTGGGGTCTGGATTGTGAGATGCTTTCACAACAATGGCTTTAGGGGCGGAACTATGACCTGTTCAAGGGGAATTGCTGTGACTGATTCAGAATCTGTATCCAAATGGGTCTCCATTGGAGGACTATGGCTCAGGATATCTGGTAAGATATGGGTAGTCCATTTTACAAAATCATACTTAAAATTGAATCTTAGGAGGTCGTGGTGAGACCTAGTCTGCCTGTGTGCCAACTTTTGGGGTTTGTGATAGTAGTTAAGTGTATTATGGTCAGTGCGCACAACCACAGGATGTTTAGCCCCCTGAAAGAGGTACCTCCAGTGCATCAATTACCAAAAGATGGTAGCTAACTCTCTATCATAGTTAGCCCAAGCGCGCTCTGTTATGCTAAACTTTTTATATATGTTTGCCACAGGGTGTTCCACGCATCATGTTATTGAAAAAGGAAAGCCCCAAATGCTGCTCCAAAAGGCATATCATGCCACAAAAAAGGCTTATCTACATGACGCATAACTGGGGCAGTGGTGAAAACCTTTTTAATGCTTCAAATCTCCTGTTGGCATTGAGGGGTCTAAAGAAAGGAGCGTTTAAACCTGTGGGATGTGAAGGGGTGAGGCCAATTCTAAGATGGTGGGTGAGAATTTATTGAGGAAAGTGACAATTACTAGGAAACTGCGCAGTTGCTTCTAAATAATGGGAGTCGGCCAGGAGCATATAGCTTTCAATTTGGAAGGTGCGATGGCATACTCATCCTTTAAGATCAAGTAGTTAAGAAATGAGCTTTATCCTTATAAAATTCACATTTGGAAGGTTTGGCAACAAGTCCAGCTTTTTTGAGTTCTGCTACCACATCCACCAAATCTTTAGCGTGCTGCTCTGCATTAGGGGAGTGGATTAAGATGTCATTCATATAGGCAATTGCACAAGAGGGTCTTAGATATCTCCAGGCGTCATCTAATCGGCGCTGGATCACAACTGAAGCATTTTTTATACAAATGACATAATCTTGAACTTTTATATTTCATACTGGATACGGATTGCTGTCATCCACACTTGGCCAGACTTGACCGTTCTTGATGGAAAGCGTTCACTAAGTCAGACTTAGAGAAAACCTTGGGCTTTAAAATTGGCTCTAAGATTGCTGCTTCCAAGGGTAATGGGTCTGGATTTGGACAGTCACTTTTTCAAATGCACATAATCCACACATGGTCTTGAAGTACCATCTGGCTTCTGTTCAAATAAGACTTTAAAGATACAGGAGAGGTTTTATCGACTATCCATCCCTTCTTTACCATGTCTTCAAATCAGGTCTTCAACGCCTGGCCTTCCTCAGCCGTGTAGGGATAAAGAAGGTAATTGATTTTAATCAGGTCAACTGTTAGTTAAAACTCAGGTCAAATTCTGAGTGCCTTGATATTTGATTTGCACCATCCACATCAAAGACTGAATTAAAGTAAGCGAGGATGAGGGTCATAGTAGGGCAACTCAGGCACAATGTCTCTAAAGAGTACTCCACATTTGATGCCACTGAATTGCTCATTGCCAAAGTAGGAAGGAAGAAATTTCGCCTGAGTGAGCTATTAGAGGTAAGCGCTAACATATACGGTCTACAGATACTAACTGTCTGGCTGAGCCACCATTCTACCCCAGAATTCTCTGGGTATAGAAACTCTGTAATAGCGGTAAAGTGAGATACAAATTTGTACTTATGGGCCAAAAATCACAGAGGTTTACAAAGAGGAAATGTGAGCTTACGGACCTGTGATACCCCTAGGACTGTGGAGCCTGAGATGAATGTGAGATTTAAAGCCTGCACAAAGTCAAAATAAGGGAAATTACATTTGGCTCCGGTGTCCACCAAGGCAGTTGTAGCTACTTTTGTCCTACTGAGATATGGATGGGGAGAAAATTAAACTTGATCAAAAATTTAATCTCATCAAGGGGCAGTCTTTAATTAGACTTCTTTACCTTGTAGTCCTTGCGTACTTTGGCAATCTGTTAAACTGAGTGGGCTTAGCTTCTTCCTGATCATATAACAAAGACACTTAGGATCATCAGAGTCTGATAAGGGCTTCATTTTCAAAAAATCCTCTTACACTAGAATCACGTGACGCTTCTCCTCCACCTAATTAACAATTAAGATTTGTTATAAATTTTCTAGCAGTGACTTCAGGGTTTATGAGAATTGCAACCATTCCACTCTGCAACATTTAAGATATCGCAGGTCTGTGAGTTTTATATTAGTGAGACAGCCCAAGTGGACCATTATGGCTCCTTTAGGCTTCAAAAAGGTGGTATAGTAGGCCTCAGGGTAATATGAGTTCTGTGTAGTGAGGTTTTGACTTCATACGCCTATACTTCTTTATATTATTTTCAAGTTTAGAAGCATACGATGTCATAGTTAAGAGCGTGGGGTGAATCCTTTCCACAATGTAATTCATTATGGTACCCATTGGCTCCTCTAAACTGTCAAATAAGCATTTGGATATGTACTAACGTGAGATAAATAGGGTTAGTATAAAACTCAAGGCGCTTATAGTTAATTGAGGTAGCTAAAGTGATTGTAAATTGTGTAGCACAAGCAACAAGTCCCGCTGTATTATGTTGACATTATTATCCCTTGGACTTAAGTTAAGGAACACTTTTAAGAAGAAATAACTTGAGTTGGTGAGAGTCATTTGATGTCAGTGAATCATTAATCACCAACTTCACCTCTGTATAGTAATGTTGGGTTATAATGTTAGGATCCCAGCGTGCAAAGGAAAGACATGTCTTTATTTGGGGCTGGGCTAAAACTACAAGGTCAACAACAGTCCACAAGTCACCTCTGAGTTTAGGTCGTTGTGAGTGGCTCTGTTGGGCTTGGGCGTTGGAAAGGGGCCAACCCTGAAACTGTTTACCATTTACTATTTTATTATAATAAAATAACTAAAGTAAATATAATTTTAATTGATACATTTATTAGACTATAAGAGAAACTTAATAGAAGAATAACACAACACCCTACTATTAGCAGGGTGCTGGGACTTATGGTGAGTTGAGGGGAAGCTGCTAATCTGAGCCGGGGTAGTAAGTTCAATTTCTGGTTCCAATCCAAAAATACCCATTTGAATGCCATTTTTACTCTAATAGTATTGGTCAACATTACAAGTTATTCTCAGGTCACTTCCCCAAATCCTGTTGTCTATTCTCTTTTTAATCTAGGAAGAAAGTGTTAAGTTGGATCCCTGTTTTCAGCCCTTTTTTGACTTCTTGCTTAAATTTGACTTAATAATAAAATTTTCTCTTCAGGCTGGTCATTGATTTTACCAAATTTTTTGGAGAGGCATAGGCCCTTACCATGAAAGGGTTTGGGATTCTCAAATTTATACAAAATCGTTTGTTTTTTAAAATAAAAATTTGCATAATTAAAGACTTAAATGTTTTGGGCTGGGGGATAAATGGTGAAATGTGGTGTGGAAAACAGGGAAGGGCAGCGTCCACCCATCTCTTACCCAGGATATACCCTAATTTAGAATATGGGTTAGGGTCAAGTCCTTGGCGTTCAAACCTTCGTTAGTCCTAAAGGGATGCACATTTTACATCTTGATGGCTTGCGCCTGAGGTCTTACACAATACAGTGTACTCACTCAACTGTGAAATTGAGGATGTACTTCCATTGATAGATCTATCACCTGATGTTTCAAAGTTGGCCATATACATCACTGAGTTGATCTGCTAAGTATTTATGCTTTGCAGAGTAGCTCATTATTAGTCTAACATAATGCATTGAAGGTAGCTCTAATTTTGGCATATTATATCGACTCTATAAATTGGGTTGGATTTTTGTTAGTGCTAGATGGATTTGACATGGCTTTGCTATTCAAAGGGTCTTATTTGGTTTAATCAGTGGCCACTTGTAGTGAGTACTACCATTGCATTTCCGGTGGATAGCATTTAAAATGTGTGTGGTCTGGTGGAAGGTTGCACAGGATCTAGTAATCACAGATGCAATGAAAAGGCAATATGACAATTGCCATCTTTTGATATAACATAATACTAATAATTTGACATTTATCTATATAACTCTTTTTCTTTATTATTCTTAGATTCACACTACCACTCAGTCACAAGGAGTTCTTTTTAATATTTTTCTACGCCAGCAGAGTCACACTGCTAGTCAATTTTCTCAAATATATCTTTCCTCATATCTCATTTATCTTTGTTATCTCAGCTCCTATACTGATCACTACAGCCACGCATTTGTCTTTGTTGGGGATCTCATGGAGTGTATTTGTGATTTTGGCCATGCACCAAAGTCTTTAATTCTTGATGTGACCGTTATTTCTTGATATTCAATTTGTTAGTGGTCTTTCCAACAGAATTTTATGTCAATCCAAATTTACTGCTGGATTTATTGCCATCAGCAATCATCTACCATATGTAAAATCTAATCAAGTATAATAAATTTAATATATATCAATTTGGCAACTAACCGATTAGTAATAGATTGAGCCATTTGCTCAGTCATATTGATTTTATAAAGAACCTTTGGTATGTTATTGAAATGATTTATTACTTGTCTAACCCTTAGAATGCCCATTATTAAAACTATAAGTTAGCTGAGTTTTGACATTCTGGGCCATTCATTGCGCACTAACACAACCTGTTTGTATGCCATTCTTCTTTCAATCAGTTTTCACCATGACAGTGATTGTTCTTCCATATTGCAAATAAGGTGTTTCTCTAATGGAAGCATGAGAGTGTATGCAGTCCTGAACCTCATAATGCTTTTCATGTAGGTGGCCTGACAAAAGGTGAGGTAGTCTTGCTAGCCAGGTTCCTTTGATATCAACAGTATCCCTAGTGAGGAGGTGCTCACTGGGATATCACATTGAAAGTTGCTCAAGACTTAAGGGATGGCTGATAGTCACTAGCTAGCACTTGTGCTAGTATTTTGAAAATCAGTACCTATGAAACAACTAAGGTCATTTAAACTGGGTACCTTATGTAATGCCAGTGGCACAGTGATATTGTTATGTAGTGTTTTTTATATCTACCAGTATACAATTGTCATATTTTGTCATAAGATTATCATTATATGACGTCACTGATCAATGCTCAGCAAGCGCTGGATACCTCTTTTTAGAAATATAGTTTAATGATACTAATAAAGTTCAACTTGCGCTTAGGAAGCTTGAATTCATGAAAGATAAACAGATCTGCAAGGCTTTCTTTGAAAAACCTTTGTTTTTATTAAT
Organism: Massospora cicadina; assembly: GCA_022478985.1. Classification (NCBI taxonomy): domain Eukaryota; kingdom Fungi; phylum Entomophthoromycota; class Entomophthoromycetes; order Entomophthorales; family Entomophthoraceae; genus Massospora; species Massospora cicadina. Next base: position 332,852 of record JAKSZP010010510.1, on the reverse strand, counting down.
AAAGTAAAGTTTTTTAGTCAAGGCAACATACCAAAGCAATATGGAATCTATAGCATTATATAATAACAAGGTATTTGTTTATCAAAAGCCTTTAAAAGCCTCAGCTCTTTAATTACTCAAAAAATGCAATGTACATAAGAAGTACCCTGGGTAGGAAAAAAGGTAAGTACTATCAACTAAAGTATGGAATTGTGCAGGCTTGAAATTTATAATTGACCTTCTGGGAAGCCATACATCATACGTTAAGCTCTTTTAAACCTAAAAAATTGGTTGTAGAGGGACATCCCAGTGCTGAGTCCTTCTAGCTAAGGACCCCTAAAGCCAATCTGGCTTGAGATTTGGGAAAATCGTTCCTGAGATGAAAATTTAAATATCTAGGTGTGTCAAAATGATAGCAAGGGTTTTTCATTATTGTATTTCACAAATTGTATTCTGACCACTACTTTTCTTTCTCGTTGCAAACACTTTTGCAACTTATTCAATTCAAGACTAAAACTAGTTTGATAATCTCACAGAGGAGATTAGTCTGGCCCATGTCTGGGAGCAGTTGGGCAAGCAAGGCAAGAGGAGCAGGCGGAAGGCCCGCGGCCTCTAACGTTTGAAAACGCCCTGGAGAATCTGGCGGAATAGAAAAAACCTCAAAAAACTGGCGGTCACAATTTCCCCGGAGATACTCATATGGCAAGCACGATGCAACCAGTACATCAACACGCCACACTCCCAGCCACTTTTGTCAGTGGAATTCAGAGTCCGTGTATATCTGGACATCCAAAAAATGGCCTTATGGGAAGAATTTTGTGAAGATGTACACAAAATTTTCCTGACCGCGGTGTACGTTGCACCTCACTCCATGTTGCACAGTTGGCTGGACCTAGGTTTTGAAAGCAAAATAGCAGCAGACGAGGCCGCAGCGGTGTGCATAGTGGTCAACCTCCCTGAAGGGCAATGGGTCGTCAAAACCAAACGCACCAGATGGACAAAATCAAATTTTCCTCACGTTTGACTTTTTGCCTACTACAGTAAAATGTGACATTTTGGAGCAACACCTGAAAGATGGTCTCACCATATATGGCAAAATACAATCTTTTGAAATGCAACGTTTCACGCTGATGCCACACCTGTGCACCGGCAAAGCCATCGCAGTTCTGACCCCAACTGAGGAGATTGTGAAGGACCTAACCCAGATCCCACACTCCACCTTTATTGACATCACAGGGCATACCACCCACCCATTCTGGGTAATCATGGACAGCGCGCCCCCCATTTGCACCCACTGTGATGCATTCAGCCATAAGGCGCATGCATGCCCCATCAAGGAGGGCGTCACATTCCAAGAGCACCCCTCGGCGGCCATGGCCAGCAGAGAGGCGCACTACAAACCAACCGCAAGCACCAAGGAGGCTTTCCCGTGGGGAGCACAAGGCTGCTACCTATTGGTAAAGCCCATCTCCCCGCAGGAGTGGAAGAAGGCCAAGCAGGCCCATAGGGCCACGGCCAAGGAAGCAGCCAAGGCCACCACCACCATCCCACACTCACAATGCCAGGAGGACATGGAGACCTTCGCGGCAGAAGCGACTTGGGAATCCATCACCCAATCAGATTGGGAGGCCAATGCCGAGTGGGCCACTCAATCCGAGGATCTGATGGGAGATTTGATCTCACCCAATCGCTGCACCCAAGCTCTGGTCGAAACTGACTTGGGACCTATCCCAACTGAAAAATTTTTTTGCCCCACTTGATGGTGCACCAAACTTATCTGCACCACAAAAAATTTGTCCGACGTTGGGAAAACAAAAAGTGAAGGCCAAAGCCAATGCAACTCTTTCTGCAAAAATTAACAAAAACCCCAATAGCATTGTACTAACACCCATGCTGCTGTGAAAGCCCGTGGGGACCTTGAAGAGGCTGGTGGGCCCGGGGCCCACCCCCTCACACCTAAGGTGCAATGGGGGAAACCTTCACTCTAGGGACGCTGAATATCACCAGACTCAAGGCCTCCCCATCCTGGGCTAGGAAACTGAGTTTTTTTCAAAACAATTTACCTGTGGATATCCTGGCCATTCAGGAGTTCCACTGTCCACGAGGTTCTGAGGAAGCTTGGAAAACAATGCTCCTCCCATCCCTATCCTTTTGGTTGAAGCACTGTGGGGTGCTAATTCGGAAAAATAATTTTTTTCAAATTCACATCCTCAGAAAAATTCCTAAATGGCCAAGTGCTCGTTGTCACCTTCTTGTGGGCTGATGTTGCGCACACAATCGTCAACATCTATGCCCCAAACAGTGCACATGAGCGTCAGGAATTTTCTCATCAGTCAAATCCCTCCCGCTACCCTCCAATTCTTTCCTAGTTGGTGACATGAACTGTTGGCTAACCTCACCAACGGACTGGTGGCCGCCCTCACCCCACGCCCTACAGGGTCACGTAGAACTATGCATTCTAAAAGCCACCCTTGGGTTAATGGATGCGGTGCCATGACATGCCCCACTGCTCAAAAACATGACGCATCCCCACGTCCACAACAGCCAATTAAGGTCCATGACCTGCATCGACCTTATTCTAACACTGGCAAAATTCCAACCCCACATCTCCCACTTCAAAACAACAAAAATGGAATTCTCCGACCACCAACTGGTCTCGGTAACATACCACTTACCCGTCACAGTTGCAAAGGCCCCACATTGGTGCAAAATCTGCCCCCCTGAGCTCGTGTTGCCAGGATTTTCCACATGGGTGGAAGAGGCAACTTTGGCGAAATTGTTTGTTGCACCGTTTTGCGCGGACCCCATTTTCACATGGCCAACTTTCAAAGAGGACACCATCCACCACTATCGCCATCTCTCCTCCAGACGCTCATGAGCCACATCGGCGGTTATCTCGCGTGCACTGGCAGAATTGGCCCACTTGGAGTCCAACATATCAGCCACAGGATACAGCCCTGCATGGGCCAGAAGTGGGCAGAGGCAGCCGCCCACCTCAACGCACTCGAAAGGCAACACAAACATCAGGTTTGTGTCCAATACAGGGTCACATGCATCACTAAAGGTGACAAGTGCACCGCATACTTCTTTAAAAAAATTTTCGCACCATGCCAGAGCATGGCCTGCACACAGGTGTGAAGATCAGATAATTCCATTGTGGATACACCAGCCAAAGTGGCAATCAAAATGTAAAAATATTACTTTGAGTTATATTGAGCTGACCAATTCAGCCAGCTGAAATGGTGGAATATCTTGACTGAGCTCATATCTGCGCTATTTTATGATACCCAGAAATAATGAATTTAATTACTCTGAATGAATTATGGACAGCCATTCACAGTGCGCCAAACCGAAAATGCCCAGGCCCAGATGGCATTCCATATGAGTTTCACAAAAAATATTTCAAATATATAGCCCATTGCTGCTAGCCTCACTCAACCAAAGCCTGTTGGAAACGCGCCTCCTACCAGGAGGGCATGAGGCCTTTACTGTCACACTCTAAAAGAAAGGGGATAAGCTTGACTTAGCCAACTGGCACCCCATTTCTCTAACAAACACAGACACCAAAATTTTAACAAAAATCATGGCTAACCGTTTAGGGACTGTAGCATCTGCCACCATCTCCCCAGAACAATTCGGTTTCATCCCCAGAAGGTCAATTTGGGATAACGTGCACTCTGTGGCTAATGTGTGTCAGTCCACAGCCTCTGGGGCACTTGTATTCTTGGACCAACAAAAGGCCTATGATAGAGTAAACTGGGAATACCTTGGGCCTGCATCCATCAATTTCGCCTACCCCCCCACTTCATAAACTGGGTGATGCTACTCACAGAATCTGTGACAATGGCAGTGCGTGGCCCAGGCTTCCTAACGGAAGTAGTCCACCCTCAAAGGGGCCTGCGACAAGGGGACCCCCTCAGCCCACTCTTATACAACTTCAGCCTTGACCCACTACTGCGAAATGTGAATGCCCACCTCACTGGGGTCCATGTGCCAGGCCAAACCCCAGTCAAGATGATGGCATTTGCAGATGATTGAGTGGTGGGGGTGTCTAAACAAAGATGCACGCGCGCTTGAAGCCCTCATCCAGGAATATTCCCGGGTAAGCAACGTGGCACTGAACGCCTCCAAAACCGAAATCATCCTCTTTGGTCAGTTTCAGAACTGCTGGGCCCCAGCAAGTAGTTCCCAACCCGGCCCATCTGCTCGCCCACGTCCACGCCTTACTAACTCAACACACACCGCTCCACTGGTGCTCCCCTTCGTGCCACGTCCTACCATAGGACTGGTGCGCCATCTGAGCGTGTGGATGGAGGCAGGCGGATATGCGTCAGCAATAATGGAGTGCCATATACTGGACAACGTGACGAAGTGAATCGCCTCTCTCAGAGCCCACCCTACTTCCCCTACAGGCAGGGTCGTTTTGGCCAACTCTATGCTCCTATCCAAAGTCTGGTTTGGAGCCCACGCCATCCCCTTCTCCCCAAGCTTCTTCAAATCCCTGTATGCTTTGCTGCAAGGATGGATTTAGTCAGGCCGCCCTCCACCAGTACAGCTAGAGGTCATGTTTGGCCCTCATCATCATGGTGGCATGGGCCTGCTTGACTTCAAAGCCCATGCTGCCAAGATCCTGGGCACCTGGATCGCGGCTGTCACTGCTCCTACACTCCCATCCCAACACTGGTCCCGCGCGGCCTGCTCCAACTTCTCCTGAGCCTTGGGCCTCAACAATCCATCAAACCCCACCCCCTGATGAAATACCTCGCATCACACACATCGGCCACAGGTCCTCATGGGACTAAAACCCACTACAAACGAATCCTACTCTCCATGTAAGCGCAGAGTGGAAATTTGTATTAGTGGACATACAACCTGAAGAAGCCGACTCTCTCCTCAGTTCACACAAGAGGTACAGGGGCTACCCATCCATGATGGCGTGATCCCCATTTGACCCCATGTCCTATCCAGGGTGGACTACCTGGACATGATGGACATCCCTTATTCCACTGAGACCCAAAAGACTATCTGGAAATACGCACACCATCCTCTGTTGCAGCCTCAAGTCCGCTCCCATGTGTGGCGCTGCCTGAGGTGGGTGTACCATACAGCTGAGTACTCTAATGCTTTACACTCATCCTGTATCATGTGTGGCCAGTATAGAACGCTGTTTCACCGCCTGGAGAAGTGCCCTACCTCTAAAGTGATATGGCGCGAAGTTCAACGTCTTCTGGGCCAGGATCAAACGCATCCCTTCAGTCTGTCAAGAGATATGTTTGCTTTATCAATGGCCTCCCACATCCCACCCTCCCTCTATGCTTTGGTGGTTGCAATCGCCATTTGGACCATCCACACGATTGTCTTAGATGCCATCGCAGGCTCCACCCCCACCCTCCCAGAAGCTGTCCACAGATTCCGGTCTCATTTGGTGGACCACTTTCAAGCGTAGATGTTTGGATACCTCCCACCATGTCACCGACAGCTGGTCTCCTCCTGGTTCCCAGTCTGGTTCATCAAATCAGACCCCTTCCTCCACACGTGCTCAATAGTGGCTACGGCCCCTTCACACGTTCCCTCCCCCTCCCCATAAGTGGCGTTCCCGCTGGCAACAAGAGATAGCATCGCTTCTCTGGGGGTGCCCCCCTGGTACTAAAATTTATCTTTCCTGAGTCATATTCGGAAGTGTCCATCCCATGGTCAGCCTTCCCCGCAATAAATTTGAAATTTGAAATTGTATTCTGACCCATTATGAGGAATTAAATTAGCAGCAAATCTAAACTCTTTGCCTAAAATAGTAATTGAAGATAAAATTATCTCTTATAAAAGTAATAATGATATCAATATTGTTATAAAAATATATAATCATTTTCTTGGTGAGTGAAAAACTGCTTTTTGACATAAGAAAACCAAATTTTTTGCCTCATAAGTGCATCAAAAATTGTTAGAAAGGTATTTAAATTCTAGCATAAAATCACTGGCGTCTGATTAGAGGTGATTATTGTCAGACAATTGCAGTCCAATTCTGTGAAAAGAGTGTTTTGAGGATAAAAACAGTGGATAACCCCAAAAAAACCCCTGGTCAATTTTTGGTGGAATCCCTCAAATTAGGATAATCCTTTTAATCTTTCTCCTTGGCAAAATAGCCTTAATGTGGGTAGCTGGGTTACTCTGAACTTATGGTGGAATCAGGGGAGTCTTTAAGAGGTTCTGTCATTTGATTAGTTTAAATATATTAAATACTTGTCCCATGGGTTTGTCTTGCCAGCTATTGACCCATCATCAGCCCTTGCATTGAATCAAGGCGAATCTTGGGAGATCTAATAGGTAAAAAGCCCATATTACCCAATTTGAACATGCATTGATAATAACAAATTTATCATTTTGCTCACTTCAAGCCTTTTGATGCTTTAATTACTAAACAGCGAGGTATTAAGGGGTTCAATCCTTGATACCCATGGTTTATTAATATAATCTTATAAAAACCAATATTTTAGTATATATTAAAATCTGTTCTTGTTTTATTTTAGTGGTAAAAACCCCCTTAATATTTATTCTGGCAGTTTAGTATAATACTTATCCTGCAAAATTGTTGAAAATCAGGGGCTAACAAGGACCAGCGAGCATCCACCCTGTACTGATTCCAAAAATTATGAGTATAGTACTATAGAATTAGTATCTTCATATCAAAAGCCTAACCATAAAGTCCTTACACACAATTTAAGATAATGAATAAAAATTAACCACAAAAATTTATCTAAATAAAAATATTATAGTAAACAATTATTTATACAATTAATTTGTCATATTATATAATATATCTTTTTCCTAATATTTTTTTAATTATTATTTCTATCAGGTATCACACTCCTTTATAGTTGCAATTTATCAGCAATTATATCATCTATATTACTGCACAATTTTTATTGGAAAAGGTTATTACAGTTTTTTATACTTATATCAAGCTTAAATTAAGTTATGATGCTGATATTGCTTTTTAAGTACTAGTGGGGCCTAACCCAAAAAATTGGGACATCTACGCATCTTTAGTTGCAATGTGTCAAACAAAGGAATTATCAGATTTTTATAAAAATTCTAATAAGATTTCTTGGCTATCACTCTAGGAAGCCATACCGATGGGTAAGAGGGTTGAAGACTTTTTGTTTAGCGCCCGCTTTAAATGGTGGGCCTTGGCAGATAATTGAGGATTGGTGTATCAGAATTATAAGGCAAAAGGAGATATAAGTTTTGGTTATCTTTAATAAGGAGACCATCAGTATGTATTGCCTTGATGTACTGAACAAGTTGATGCTCAGCAAATTCAATAGTGCAGGCACACTAGTTAAGGTCTTGATGCATTGGTAGGTTTAAAATAGTTAGAAATCAAAAGAGATTCTGTCACATTTACATAAACGCAGCTCGCAGTAAATGCAAGATCTTTAACCTCATGATTGGCATCATCAGGTAAATACTGGGGTAAGTTAGGGTTGGGAATAACCTCACAAAGAGGTTCCATAGCCCCATAGAGTCTGGTGGATGAGTGTTGGGTGGGGCTGCAGCTGCTTAAACAGCCATTCTATTTATATTTTTGAAAATTGAAAAGCTGTTTAGAGATCTTTCTTTCACTTTAATACCCAAATTTTAAGCCAAATTCAGATTTTTAAAAAAATACAAAAAAACTGCTCAATCAAGCCAAAATTTACTGATGTCAATGCAATCAATGCCTGCTGCCCCAGCTTGGGGTAGAGGTGTGCTACCATCTGGCATCTTTTGGCCACTGCTGAAGCGCGCCCAGGCTGGCTCTGCTGGCCCTCCCAATACTACCTGGTGTTATGTCCCCCCTCAGGTCTTGGACCACCACCTCGCCAGCTCTCAGGTGGTACTCCGGAGCCCTTTGGTGCTCCCATGGAGAAATTTACATTTCAGCTTCCAGGTCAAATATGGGAATCTCTTCCCATACACAAGTGTGGCCAACATTGAGATGGCCATAGTGGTTTCAAACCCTCTGGCTATATTGACTTCCACCCCTTTAAGGGGTACTTCAACCTTGGCTTTCACTCTGAAGCTGATGCATGGCAGCAGCCAAGCTGCAATTAATTTTTAAAAAATTTCTTTGCCCATCTTTCACACCCAGCTCCCAGATGAGGGCACTTTGGTGGTCCATTTTGCCAGGTTGCCCTCTTTCCTTTCCCCCAAATACCTCCGCCATGAGCTCATGAGGGTTTGACCATTTACAGTGCAGACCTCGTGTTGCAGTTTGTGGTTCCCAATTGGGCGGATCAGTTGGCAGGGCTTTGCGCCTTTGCAACAATCTGCCCATTTCATCATGACTCTCACCTTGCGATTCCCCTCAGCTCTGTGATCAGATCCGCCCTTGATCACCCATTCTGAGCGTGAATCAAAAACGGCTGCGCCATTTGCCCCTTGTGCTTTGAGTGGTCAATCTCAAAGCACAAGTGCCCCATGGTTGCTGCTTCTGCCGCGTCCGCCGCTCAGGGCTCAGGTGCCACCCTGGCAGCTGCCTCGCCCCAATTTTTCAAATGGGGCTTAATCCTCCTGCCCCCAACTTTGGGAAATTCTGGTGCTGCTTCCAAAGCGTTGGCCAATAAAAGCTTAAGCAAATTAAAAATTTTAGACTTCAACTGGATTAAGGAATTCTTAGTTGATGTCTAAATCAGTTTCAGCTGAGCTGCCATGGTCAACAGCACTGGCCAAGAAGCTCCGGCCACAGCCCCAATTCCTGTGGCTGGCCCAGCGCTGGCTGAATCCAATCCATTTGAGGCTCTTGAGTGGATTGATAAGGATGAACGGCCATGCCACGTAAAAAAGAGATTTTGCTTTAGAGGAGTTCTTTTTTGACCCTTCTAAATCACGTTCCTGCCGTTTTCATCAAAAAATGGGTTTCCCATTTATAAAATATTAACACAATGGCAGTTGCGGCTGCAGCTGCCTTGGCCAACACCCTCCTCTGCCAGCAACTCCATGGGGCAATGGAGCCCCTTGTCAAGGGTATTTCTATCCCCAATTTTCATCATGATTTTGAGGAAGATGCAAAGTACAAAATTGAGGAGCTTGCTTTTGGTGCAAGCCGCGCTTTCATTGATACAGCAAAAACTTCTTATTTTGACTACAATTATCCCAAAACCTGCTGGCGCATCAAGTCATTTACTTGTGTGCCAGCTCTCATCATTTTTGCTGAGCATCAACTTGCTCAATATGTTGAGGAAATAGACACCACTGGCCTCATTAATGAAGAAAACCCCCAACTATACCTCATTATGCCCCATGTCGCTAATGCTCCCACCACAATGCTGTCTGCCATGGTCTGCCAGCTAAAGCAGGCACCATATAATAGTTTTCCCAAAGCCTCCTCGCCATCTGATATGGCTTCCTAGGCTGATAACCTAGGGACTATACAAGGAATTATTTTAATTTTTGATAATCCCTTTGTTTGGACCATTTGCAAATAAAGATGTGTGGAGGCTCCCCCTTTTGGGTTGGGCACCACTAGTACTAAAAAAAAGAAAGAAAAGCTATTTTGAGCGCAAAAATGGTGGCGTGGAGTTAAATTAAGGATTCTCAAAAAATTGACCCAGGTGAAACTAGATCTAATTCCATAAGCCCAATCTGCATCATCAACTCATTTAAGAGCCTTGAATGGACAATGCTGATATTACTAAAATATAGTTTTCAAGAATAGTAATAATTTTTTAAAAGATGCTTTTTAAAGAGATAGTCCTTTAGAATTAGCAAAACTAGAAGAGCATGTTATAATTTTTGTTGGATCTACATTTTTAAATTTATTGGTATTATAATATAAAGTCCTTACTCTAGATGCACCCCATCTAAGTGGCTTTGCCACAAGCTAAAGTCTCACTCCAAATTTTATTAGCTATGACATATAAGATGTGAACTTATGATGAGTCATGTTCCTAAGCTTACACCTTCCTCTTGGGAAATTAAGCCTTATCAAACTCTAAGTGCATGTTGGATTTTTTGGTTGGCTCAAGGCTTGCATGTGCTTTTTACCTCATCTTTAACAATATAATATAAGGGCTTTTCACAACACTTATATAAAAAATAAAAAATAAATAAATAATAAAAGGTTTAGCTTTAAAGATTTTTTATCAGGTGCTGCACTTGGGTAAAAGAACACCCTTTATAAAGTTGATATTATTATTTAAAACTTTGAGGCTCAAAGTTTGGATAGCTTAGTAATGTCCAAATTAGATAATATGAGCTGTCAATCTAACAGATTTCTCAAACTCACCACATTTGGGCATAATGGCCAATTACATTTTGAAAACAGAAAGGACTAGTCCATGAGGTAGTGTTTCTATTAATTTGACCCAATCAATGGGCTGGAAAATTTTTACACTTGGTTGAACCTCTTCTGACCCCATATAAGGGGCAAGTTCCCACAATATAATCATTATTAAACTAGATGAGGCTGGGCGAAGAGCCTCCAGTGAACTACCAAAATTCAGCTGACGGTTTGGTGCAATCTGACAGCCCAAAATCAATTTGTTTGCCTGGGCCTTAGTAGAAGTGTTACCCTGATATGTTGGGTTCCACCAGAAATTGACCAGGGTCTTATTAGCCAATATTTGTATCATTTTCCTTCAAACCACTCTTATTAAAATATCAGACTTGTAATTGTCTGAGAGTGAAGATCAAGATCTTAAATTTTAAATTTTATTCAAGGTATGCCAATCAGGGGATGGACAGTATTGAAAATCAAAACAGGATAAAAGGACCTGATTGAAAGGTTGGGAAGACAAAACAAAAAACTTCTAACCAGGCATGGTCAGAAACCACTAACCCACCATGGCAGAGGGTGAGGTGAGGTCAGGTAGGTTTTCTGTGGACATATCTGCCATGACAATGTCATTTTCTTTGATTAAGTGGACAAAAGTGGATAGCCAGAACTTTGGGGCATCAGCATAGTGTGGGTGGATAGCAGTGTAGTAAGAGTTCTCCTCCTCTTCATTGAGAGCTGCATGGTAAACAGCTTCTATAAATCCCTCTAGGTGATGCTCAGTTTGAATGCAGGCATTGGGGAACTGGGAAAAATTGAAGATACTATGGAGGGCATTTTTAGTGGATGGGTTAAATTCTGCTAGTTTAGCAACATGCATAACAGTGGCTTCAGCATTGTCAAACAGTTTTGAAATAATGCTGCAGGCTGATTCAGGGAAATCAGGGGGGAATTAGAGTGTGGGCAGCCCTAGTTAGTATTGAGCTCCTGCTTGGGCCACGGCTTTGCATAGTTTTGGGTAATGGGGGGAGGCCACTGCTGCAAAGGTGAGCTGATGGTCACTTTGGTAGGGGGCAGCATTGAGTTTAGGAGTGAAATGTCTGTGGGATGGGGTATCATCAAAATCAGAAATGGAGAACTCAGCCCAACCATAATTGAACTGGATGAGCGGTTGATCAGATTCCTCACTCATGATAGCCTTACCTGATTCATCATTCTCAGCCAATAAGTCCCAGGAATTTCGGTTTACAAAAATATGGATGTCTATGGGTGGGTAGGAGGCAAATTGGCTGCTTGGGTACATAGGGTGGTCCAAGTCTGACTCTGATTGGCTGGCGTAGAGTTGGGTGGACTAATGTGGTTAGATGATTTGGTGGGGGCTGATTTCCCATTAAGACCCATCAAACGGGTTCATTGAGTAGGAAAGGGCAGCAAACTTCCCTATTTGGAATCCACTAAATAGGGCTCCAAAAACCATATCAGTGGAAGTAGCATGGGGACAGAATTTTTTTGAATGGTCAAACCCAAAGCAGAGGGGACAAATTTGGCAACCATTATCAACATGAGCCCAAAAAATGCTCAGGTGCTGCAGCAATATGAGTATGGGGGAGATCTAGTAGGCTATAGCAGGGTGTATAGTATTATGGTGGCAGTTGCATGAGGGGCAGCAAGGCACTCCACTCCAGAGGAGTAGCAAAGACAAGGTTGGGCTGATGCCATAAGCCATAAGCCCCACCATTATCTAATCATACAAAAGTTGGGTGGAAGATGGGAAGGGAGGGATGCAAATGATACCACCAGTGTGGTGTCAGATGGGAGGTGAGTACGGGTAGTAGGGATGGGAGTATTTTTAAATAAGTGGAGTTGAAGCTGCTGCTGCAGCATCCTCCTCCATCTGGAAACCTATGTCCAAATTTCCCTTAAAGGGTGGAATTAATAAGAACTGTCAGTGCAAAGGCAGTGCTGGTGAGCTTGACAATTGCTTTGTCAGTAAACGGGAATAACTGCCCATAGTCAACATAAAAATGTAAATGTTGAATCTAGGAAGGGTGAGAGTGTGGGGCAAGATGGGTGGATGTGCACTAGTTAGATTACTAAGTCCCATGGGGGGACAAATAAGCCAGAGAAGTTTGGTGGGCTATTTGAGCCCATTTGCACACATTTCCCCACAGGGCAGAAAATGCTAGGGCAGAGCACCACTGCCCCACACTGGGGCATCAGTTGGCAGATATGTTGACATCAAGCAGAAAGCAGATGTGGCCAGATGGTGTTGGATAAAATAAACTTTTTTCAACTTTTATTGGAATTCACTTGAAAGTGAGTTTGAGCAGAAAGAAAAAACTTGGTGTCTATAATGATAAAAATTTTAAAAGATAATTTATAAAGAGATTGTCCTTTGTAATTAGCAAAACTAGAAGAACTTATATAATAAAAAGCTTTGCTGAATCTAAATTTTTTGCTTTGTTGGTAAAAATAACATAAAGTACTTACTCTAGTTGCACCCCATTTAAATGCCTTTGCACAAGCCAAAGTCTCACTCCAAATTTTATTAGCCATGACATGTAAGATTTGAACTTATGATGAGTTATGTTCCTAAGCTTACACCTTCCTCATGAAATTATGCCTTACTAATCTCTAAGTAAAGATCAAGACTTTAGCATCAATATATGATCAGTGTTCTTAGTTCAAAAATAGCTTAACCTATATAAGATATAAAAAGATAAAAAATAAAAGCAGATGTAGATAGAAAACTTTGAAAAGTTCTGTGTCATTCTAGAGTGAAAAGTAGGATTAGTTTTTAATCATTAGATAAACTAATTAATATTTTATAAAATGGTTTATCAAAAATAATAGTGAGGTGGATCTTGAAATGAAATTACTTTTTAACTCATTGATCTGAGATGCAAATGAGCTGGTCAGGTTCAACGTAGTCAATTAAGCTAGAGCAAAGGCTATTCATGAAAATAATTTTATGAAGTTGGTGGGGGATTAACAAGAAAACCCTTTAAAAAGGTTAGGATATAAATGTGTGATTTCCCCCTCTAGAATTGATTAGTTTATAAAAACATTTAAGATGTTATCCAATTCAGATATTGTGATGGTATCCTTGAAGATGATGATGTAACTTGAATTGGCATCATTGTTGGTGCAAACTCCCAACAAGTCTTTAGGCGTGGTGAGTCAAGTTGGTTTACTGAGAGCCAAGGTGAGTAGGCTGCAGAGATAAACATCGATGGTGTAAATTTTCATTTTGAACTGATGAGAGTTAATCTCACATCTACTTGGGTTTATACTCTTTTGGGGCTTTTACAATCAAGTACCAATTTAAAAATTTAAAACTTTTTAAGTGCCATCTATTAGGACTTACTGACTTAATATTTATTCTAATATTTATTTGGGGAAGGTCGACCAGGGGATAAGCACTTCCAATATAGTGAGAAAACTAATGAAATTCGATAAAATAAAGACACCTTAGAGGTTTAAGGCCCCTTTTGTTGTCTTCAGGATCATCAAGATTAGGACGGTAGGGAAGGGGAGTTATGCTGGCTTATTCTTGGATGCAGCATGTGTGAAGGAAAAAATCAACTTTTAGGAACCATATGAAGAACCATTTGTTGATTTTTCTTCTGTTATGGGGGGTCATATGTCCAAACAGCCATGCTTGTAAGTGTTCCAATATATGGCTGTGGAAGCGATGAATGGCTTCTTGGATTGTTGGCACTGCTCCTGTGAACGATTCCAGTACCATTGTATGTATCATCCATAGTGCTATTGCTACTATTAGAGCCCTGAGAGATGGGTGGATTGTAGAGTCCATGTTTATAGCGAACATGTTCCTTGCTAGGCTGAATGGATGTTCATTTTCTTGGTGGAAAAGGCGCATGACCTCTTTCCATACAGCCGCTGATGTTGGGCATTGTTTTAAATGGTGGGCTAGGATTCCATACTGACCACATATTACATATGAGGTATGAGTGGCATTTGACCATTCAGCTGTTCAGTATACTCTCCTCATACACCTCCATACATGTGCTCTTATCCTGGGTTGGAGTAGAGTGTGATGTGTGTATCTCCATACTCTTCTTTGGGTCTCCAGGTTGTAGGGTATGTCCATATGGTCCAGGTAATCTATTCTGGCTATGGTATTTGGGCTTTTGCTCATTATATTGTCTATGAATATTTGATCATTGATCTCCTGTCTGTGAGTTAGTCTTGGGCATCCTCAGTGACTGGTTTGTTCATTTATGTGAATCTGCCATGTCGCTCTTCTTATGGCTAGGAGTATTCGTTTGAAATGTGCCATAGTGCCATGTGGTCCTGCAGCTGTGGGATGGGATGCTAGATACTTAATTAATGTGTTTAGGTAATCTGGGTTTCTTAATTGTATTGCACGTGTAAAGTTATATCTTGCTGTTCTGGCCCAGTGTTTATCTGGAAGATCTGGGCTAGTCACCTGAGCTATCCAGGATCCCAGTATATGGGTTGCTTGCTCTACATAATTAGTAAGTCCCATGCCACTATTCCTTCTAGATCCAAATAGGGTTTCGTGGCGTACAGGGGGGTATGGTTGGACCATAACCATCCTTGTAATAGGGCATGGACTGTGTTAAAAAAGGTTGGTGAGAAAGCGATTGCATATTGGGTTGGGACCATCTAGTACTAAAAAAAAGAAAGCGATTGCATAGGCCGTGAACCATATGACTTATAAAATCATAGAGTTGGCTACAGTGACCCTTCCTGTTAGACCTGTTTGATGTCCATGTAAGGAGGCAATGCGTTTTGTTATTTTGTCCAACAATTAATTTTCCATCATGGAGTTAGCGTAACCCCCTGCTTCCAACCATACTCCCAAGTGACGAACTGGGCCCACTGTTGGCTTGGTGATGAATGGAAGTTTCAGTGAGGTCATTGATAGTTTATGCATCCTATGTCTGGTCAGGAGTCTTGATGTTGTATTATCTTGTTGGCCCTGGGTAGATGGCGCCCAATGGGTCTGATATTTTCCCAAAAGTATAATTTCCGTTTTCTCAGTGTTAAGTAATGTATTACTTATGATTGAATATTCTTGTATTATTTTCTCAATTCTGCAAGCGTTCTGATTGTTGGATATGTCCACCACACAATCATCAGCGAAGGCCATCATTTTGACTAGTGGTTGGCCCTTGACGTGGATTCCCTTGAGAAATGTGTTTATATTCATATTAGGGGTCTAGGCTAAAGTTGTAGAGTAGAGGGCTTAAGGGGTCTCCTTGTTTTAGTTCTTTCTGTGGGATAACTGGGTTGGTTAAGAAGCCTGCTCCCTGCACAGCCATGGTTGCAGACTCTGTAAACAACATTACCCAGTTTAAAAAGCTATTTGAAAGCTTAGATTTTTGAAGTCAGGCCCTTAAGATAGGTCCAGTTCACCCTGTCATATGCCTTTTGTTGGTCTAAAAAGACAAGTGCTCCAGAGGTTTTAGACTGGAAGACATTTGCAACTGTGTGGATGTTATCCCATATGAATCTTGTTTGAACAAATCCATATTGTGATGAGGGATATCGCATCAGTTGTGATTTCTCCTAGTCGTTTAGCCATAATTTTTGTGAAAAATTTGTATCTGTGTTGGTTAGGGAAATTGGGCGCCAGTTGGATAGGTCTAATATTTCTCCTTTCTTGAATAAAGTGACCGTGTAGGCTTCTTTGCCTCCAGGTAGGAGGCATGTTTCCATAATACATTTGTTCATTGAAGCTAGAAGAATTTTAGAGATGTTAGTAAAATATTTTATGTAAAATTCATAGGGAATCCCATCAGGTCCAGGGCATTTCCCTCTTAGTGCACCACATACTACTTCCCATAATTCCTCGCACGATATTAGGTTGATTAATTTATGATTTTGGGCTGCAGTATCGATATGTGCACTTCTAAGAATTTTTTTGATTTTTTCTGGTTTGACCAGCTTGGATTTATACAATTTCATATAAACCTGTGCACTTCAGTCACAACTTCTTCAGGTGTTGAAAACTCCGCCCATTTGCAACCCCATCCATGGCTGTATCCTGTTCTTGGTACTTTGTTTTCTAGTTGGTCAATTTCAGCCAATGTGTGTTTGATAATGGCTGAAACTTCCCTGTGTCTTCTAGATGATGTATGTTTAATTTGTTGGGTTGTTGATTTTTTTAAGTTTTCCCAGGTGGTTAGTGGGTCTGAGCAAAAGGGTGTTTGAAAATCCCTGGTTGAGGATATTTCCTCCATCCAGGATTGAAATTCTGAGTCAGCTAAACTTTCTGGGCGTATTCTGCACCATCTGGGTGCTTGGGTACTTGGTTCCGCCGGTTTGTAAGACACCAAAACAAGCTGATGGTTGGAGAATTCAATTTTTGCAGTTTTAAATTTTTGAATTTGGTGACAGAAAATTATTGGTGCGAGTATTAGGTCTATCCTTGACATAGAGACAAGTGTACCATTGTGTACATGTGGGCGTGTCATGTTTTGTAGCAATGGTTGCCTTTTTGGCAGTGTATCATATAGTCCCAGGGTGGCCTTTAGTACTCAGAGTTCCACTTGCCCTTGTGGTATCTCTGTTGTGTATGGCCATTGGTCCATCTCTGGGTTAATCCAGAAGTTCATGTCTCCCATTATGAAAGTATTTGCTGGTAGATTTAGTTGTGTTAAAGCTGTGAGAAATTCTCTTTGGTCATGTGCACCATTTGGAGCGTACACTGAAGTGACCAAAATGATATTGTTGGGGGAGCATTTTTTTCCCATGTTTCCTCCTCTCCCTGTGGACAGTGGGTTTCCTGCACCGCCAAGATATCCACAGGTGGGTTTTGTAGTAGACTCAACTTCTTGGCCAAGGACATTGAGGCCTTGAGTTCCCACTATGTTCAGCATCCCTATCTCTACTGAGACACCTGATGCACCTCAGGAGCGGTTAGCAGGGCCTCCTGGCCCTACTCCCTCACTCACATTGCTCTCCACTGCACCTCTGCTGTGGAGAGCATAGCTATGAGTAGGAGTTGGGGTATATTCTGCCCCTTTCATTGCCACAGTTTTTCTTCTCTCTTGGCTTTTCTTGGTTTCAAAATGTTATTGTGGTGCACTTGTGGATTTTTATTGGCCACATTGTTTTCTTGCGCATTCCATTGTTGATTTTACTTCCTAATTGGGTTAAATTCCACAATTTCTGGGTGTGCACTAAACCCTAATTTTGCTGTATTCATTTCCAAATTGGGTTTCTCCAAATTCAAACTGGTCAGATTGGGTGTATGGTTTTCCATGGGATCTGATTGGTTCATGGACTCAAATTCCTCCATGTCTTCCTGGATCTGCTCCAGCAATATGGTTGATTCCACCGAGGTCTTTGCCTTGGCTGCAGCCAGCTTGCAAGCTTATTTGGCCAATTTTCATTCTTTTGGGGAAATAGGGTCAATAATTTTATATTGCCCATTTTCCCCAGTTGAAGGCTTGTGTAGTGTCTGTGATTTTAGTATATTCTGAGTCATCTTCACTCATTTCCTCCTCACAGAATTCCAATTCTCTCAGGCCTTCTTTTATGGGGCAAGCATGAATCTTGTGCTCAAAGGCCTAGCAGTGGTTGTAAATAGGGGTGCACTTTCCACTGTTGCATAGAACAGCTGGGATTTTTTCCTATCAATTGTGAAGGATGCAATGTGGGAGATTTTTGTAATATCCTCTACTATATCCTGGTTTGGCAAAATTATTGCTATTGCCTTCCCCATGCTAAGGGTTAGCATCAGCTGGAAGCATTATATTTAAAATTGTTTAATTTCTTCTTAGGCTTCCAAGCCTTCTCAAAGATAATTTTTGACTACTGTGCGCACCAGTGTGGTCAGAAGATAGTCAAAAATTATGAAAATATCCTTGGATTATTCCAATGGGTACATTTGGTTGGAACCAAATGCTATCCATCGGGAAGGTCAAGTATCACTCTGACCTTTGCTGCTTCATTCACTTCTTCCATGGTTTCAAACCCAAGATCTACCCAACCTCTGTGGACAGTATGGGTTGTTAAGTACACCATTTGTGGGAAAAGTTTTGTTGGGCTTTGCTGAACTTTTCCTATATTGCCAGTGTTTCTACTCTCAGGAAAACTCATATTCCATGTTCCACCAACAACAGTGGTTGCAATTGGGATACTTCCAAATAACTACAGTATTTTACTAAAAATTGATAAAACCCACAGGATAAGCCACCTCAGGTTTTTTTTATTTTTGCTGAGATTTTCATTTGTACCTGTGCGCTTGGTACCTTTGGGTGGTACAGGTCTGGGTCTGCTACCCTTTATCATATTCACCCAGCTCTTTACTTTTTGTTCATACTAATCTCACCTGGTGTTGATTATCAAATTATGCTGTTTGAATCAAATCATATTACTAAAAGTGATAGTAATCGGAAAGAAAAGCTAAGCCTTACTGACTTTATCCTAAAAAGCTTCAAATTGAATCGAGTTATTGAACATAAAGATGTCACTATTGATAGATTGGCGTATCCCTCTTAGGTTGGGACTACCTAGTGCTAAAAAAGATGTCACTATTGATACACTGTGTCTCAATTGAAGATATCAATGCGCCAATTTTATATGATCGTAAATAAAATAAAGCTTCAACACTAAACACCACCAGAACACTCCTGTCAACTATCTGAGCAGGCATGAACTAATCTTTAAAACTAGGCTTATTTGGTTAAATTTAAATTTAAAAATTTTAGCTTAAAATGGTTAAATTTTAAAGTTGGTCTCTTATTTAACAAGCTTTCAACTAGAAATCATTGTCATAGGTCTAAACAATTTACTAAAATAAATTTGTTCAACCGCAATTTAAGTAAACTGACAAATCTTATTGATTCATTTGGGTTTTAAGATAAACTAGTAACTATCATTCTTTAGGTACTTTTTAGCAAGTTATCTGAATGCAAGTTTCTAGAAGCTATGTTAATCAAGACTGGATCTTTAATGAACTTAACTGGTAACAAATGGGCCAACTATAATTTACTAAATGCATAGAGTTCTGCCAATAAAAATAAGTTAGAAGCATCTCTCGTTCAAACCTTATAATTTTCTAAAATTATAATTAATCTCTATATTGATAATTCTATTAATCTTCCTGTCTACGAATTTTAAAAAGTTTTTATGATAGCAGGAACCATTCCCCATAGGCAACCACCCTATCTTCCTTTTCATGTTTAACTCTATATCAATATTTTAATACTTATGAGAGGGCTTCTAGTCTACGCATGATGCTTTAAATTTGTATACTTTTCAATTTACTTCAAGCATCGACTCAAAATAATCGAGCCGGTGACACCAAACCTAACTAAAAAGGGAAGTTATTTGAAGATGGGTATGGGAAAATAATACCTAAATTAGTCGGAAAAAATTCATGACTAATCGCGAATAACTCAAAAGAGGTAGCATGCGTCAAACATCTAAATAAAAACAATATCTCAACTAACACTTGAAAGATAAATCTAAAGCTAAGCTTTCAGCTCTAGTAGCGCAAGACTTTTCAATGCGATTAATTGTGTTGGTAAGACTAACTATATCCGATATACTAAAAGAGTTGGGGCTGTTAAATAGTTAATCCTTACCCCTCGGTGTGATTTCACAATCTATTTTTAAGCGTGGTAAATTCCAAGCTTAGGACTTATAACTAAGCTAAATGATTAATTAGCGAATACTGTGAAATAGTTGCTTGTTTCATATTTATAAATTTATAAATTTACAAATACTTGCCAGAGCTAGCTCAGTTCCTAATGCAGTATGCAAATCCAAATAACCTAGTGATTCATCTGATTTCACTTTTATGTCACTTCAAAGTTAGTTTTGGTCAATCCATTAAAACGATAAATCATCTGAGTTTGAAAAAATGTTATAGTATTTTATTGGCTTCTACTCTTATGTGGAGTGGTTACCCATACTTGACGTCTAAACAAGATATTGATGTTTGCAGTCAGGTCCAACCACCTTATAGCGATATTTGTTATGCATAGCCTAAAAAGTTTTTGTATAATCCAAATTAATCAAAAAATCGTAGGTAGTAATTTTTTATTTAACCGAGGTAAGCTGACCAGGAGATGGACATTACTGAAACTTAATACCTAAAATAAAATCCTCACCAAATAAAATGAACGAAACAACCAAAATGAGAAGACAACACACATAACACAAACTCAACCAACCAGGTGGGACAGCGGATACCACATCCCTCCATGGTGGAACGGGAGGGGGGTCAGAGGGCTCATCCTCAATATCTTCATCTCAAAGCATGGCATGGGCTATGGCAGAGAGCAGGGGCATTGGGGTGTCAGCAGGATATGGAGCTATATTTCCAAAAATTGGTGTGGTATTAAGGCATCCACTATATATAAGGGTTCCAATATACTTTGTTAAGTTAATTCCACTTTCATGCATGTGTCAGGTAGTTTTTTGAGCGTGGCAATATTGGTGCAGGTGATCTTTGCTTTGGGATTCTGCGCTACCTCTGCCATGTGTTGGATGGCATCATTGGCTTCTTTGTGGGCTTTGATCAGCATATCTTTTTGTCTAATATTGGCTTTAAAAAATATTGGGAGGAGGGATTCCTCCTGCAAACATCGCCACTGATTTGGCGGCAGCTTTGCGGAAAGAGTGACAATCTGGCTTGGTCATTTCTTTGACTGCCAGCTGGTGGTTGCTGCGGAATATTGTTACATTTTGCTGGGGGGCATATAAGTGAGGGGTAATTCCTCACAATCATCAATATATATAAACTGCTCAATTTGCATATTGCAGTTCTCAATTTTATTCTGGACTCATTAATTTTGGCCAATAAGCCCCAAGGATTTTAGTTGACTTGAATTGGGGAGTCAGCATCTTTCTGTAGTTTGATTGGTTGATTGGGGATGCTTGGGATCAAACTGGGGTCCAATCTTGTGTTTGATTGGATGGAGAATTCATGGAAATGAGGTGAGGTGGAGGCTGATTGGTAGGGTGCAGGTGCAGCTGCAGCAACAGGTTCTGGGGGAGGGTGAGGTAGGATCACACCCCATACAAAAGGTGGTGTGGGATGGGCAGCAGAATGGATGCTGGTGGATGAGAAAACAACACCATCAGAAACAGCTAGGAATGGGCATTTGCATTTTGGGTGGTCCAACTCAAAACATATCAGACATATTGTCTGTCTGCCCTTGATGCAGGCCCAAAATGGATGGTCGGGGGTGGAGGAGATAATGGCATGGGGGGATTGATAAGGCAATTTTATTTGAATTAGGGCTGATCATGGCATACGCTTGAGGACTAGCTAGTCGTGTGGCCCCATTTGGGACCACAAATTGCAGGATGGGGTTGAAGCCATAGGTTACAAACCTTCCATCAGCTCCTGGTGGAGCTCTTCAGGGGGAAGGTGGGTTGTTAAACCAGAGAATTGGACCACCAAAGTGGTATCCACTGGGAGCCAGGTCCAAGTTGTGGGGTAGGGGTACCCTGGAAAAATAGGGCACAATTGATGCTGTGGCGGCATCAGCTTCACATGTGAAGCCAAGATCAAAATGCCCCTAATAGGAGCAGAAGTCAATAAAACTGGCGGGACGCATCACTGCCTGAGCCATTTTGATAATGGCTTGGTCGTGGTAGGGAAAAGTTTCCCATAGTTGATCAGAAGGCTGAAACGCATGTTGCTCTGGGGGAGCACCAGTGGACAGTGGGGCAAAGCTTGGGTTTGATCAAGGTGGGCATCATGATCCTTGGGAGGAATGAATTGTTCCAGGAAATTTGGTGTGACTGGATGAGCCAGTCTGAGCGCATTTTCCTGTCAGATGGAAAATGGCGGTGGTAGTTTTGCCGCTTCCCCACACTGGGGAAGCCAGCAGAGAATCTGATGACATTGGAGCGAAACTACAGTGGGCGATTAGGGTTTACTTTTTAAATAACCATGTAAATTGCTCAAAAAGTTACACCAAGCGGAAATAGAGTTGCTCGTCTACCTTTTTAATATGAAAGTTAAATTAGGATTAGACAATATTAGGATGAAAATATGAATATAAGGAAAGATGATAATCTGATTGTATGTAGTTCTCTCAAGATCTAAGACAAACAGCTTGAGTAAGCTAGTCATAGGTAGTAATTTTTTCTTTAAAATTTTATCTTCCATAGTCTAAAAATTTTTCCTTATACTTATATCATCTAAAGTTCAGCATAATGGTACCTTAAAATTATAATTTTATTCTTTAAAATTTGATGAGATAAACATTGTAATTTTTATAGAGTTAAATCTATTTCATGACAGAAAAGCAAAACAATATAAAGAAATGAATCATCTGTATAATGAGCTTTTCTTTCTTGTAACAATCACTTTAGTTACTACGATTTGATTTGAACAGCAAATTTGGATAATCACACACAGGAAAGATGGGCGACTTTAATAACAAAAATAATACAACATGGGCGAGCGTCGTGGCAAGCGGTGCACTTAATGGTGCAACTAAGGGCAAGAAACGCTCTGGAGGGGGACCAGGAACCCAATCTGCAGAGAAATCGCAAACTCAGACACCATCTGGGCTTATGGTATTTACTATAAAGCACGTGCAATACATGTACATTCAATTCAACCAACCTTTGTCATAGGTGGAACATGGGATCAGACTCTTCCTTGGGGATGAGTCACCAACCCTGTGGGAGAAAACATGTGAGGCACAGCCCTCACTTTTCCCTCACATGGTGTATGTAGCCACCAACAACATGGGCCATGGCTGGATCGATATTGGTTTTAAAACAGCCGATGAAGCTGATGCTGCAGCAAAAATCTGAGTGGAAATTGCCCTCCCTGAGGGCAAAAAAATTGTGCGCACCGCATGCACCAGATGGAACAAAGCAAAAACTTTGTTCATCTCCTTTGACTTGCTCCCCACCAACCTTCCTTGTAAGGTAATTGAGGAGGAGCTCCACAAAGGTCTTGTGGCCTATGGAGAAATCCAACAACTTGAATTACAGCGATTTCGCTTAATGCCCAACCTGTGCACGAGCAAAGCTATTGCTGTAATCAACCCCTTCCCAGAAGTGGAAGAGGATTTATCCAGAATTCACCATGCAGCAGAATTTCACTTTGCAGATGGGGGCCAGTCAGCTGCATTCTGAGTTACACCGGAACGCGCACCACCCATTTGCAACCACTGTGGCTCACTGGGCCACAAGGAACATGCATGCCCTGTAAAAGAGGGCTTAATGGAAAATGATTTTTGTGAAGAAGATATGGATGAAGATAATGAAAACTTTGCTAAAATGACTGATGGCCACCACCCATTCCGCTGGGATGAAGATGGACTATACTCCATCGTGGACCCAGTTACAAGTAAACAGCGTAAAGCAGCACAAAAAGCCCGCAAGAGAGCAGCGGCTGAAGCGGCGGCACACGCGGAATCTGCCATTAACCACAGACAAATTCAGGAGGATATTTCAGATATTCACCGAACCAACCAATCAGAACAATATGCCCAGGTCAAAAATTTTCACAGTAACCAGACTGAGCCACAAAGCGTCATCAGTCATGCACATACTGAGGAACAATACAACCACGTTTTGGGTGAAAATGCGGTGCACAATGCAACAAAGTTAAACCTCAAAAATATAAAATCCAATCAACAACCCGCATCAAATCAACATGAGACCTGTGCAGGAAAAGTTGATGCAAATGCAAAAAACTGCAATTCCATTGAATCATTGGGTCAGATCAAGGGAATCAACAATGGCAGTGAAAGAGTTGGAGTACAGATGCGGAGCATGGCCAAAATGAGCTGCGGTGGGATAGGACCAGAGGGTCCTCCCAACCGCTCCTGAGGCGCCACAGGCACCTCAGTGTCAATAGGGACATTAAATATCGCGGGAGCCAGGGCTCATACGTCCCAAGCCAAAAAGCTAACATTCCTGCGAAAACCTCTTGTAGACATCTTGGCCATCCAAGAAACCCACTGCTTACAAGGGGAAGAAGAATCCTGGTCAACCAGGGTCACACCATCACAATTAGTATGGGCATCTCACTGTGGGGTGATAGTCCAAAACAACATAAAATTTAAAATTACAAACTCATCATCATACCTTCATGGTCACATCTTACTAGCAACAATCACATGCCAAGATGAAATAATTTCGTTAGCATGTATCTACGCACCATGCACTGCAACTGAGAGAAAAAAAAATTTTGAAAAATTTCTACCCTCACCCTCCCACCAGATATCATCATGTTAGGCGATTTCAACTGCTGGGATAACCCCAATACAGATTGATGGCCTAATCCCAGGGGATACCCACCTGGACACATTGAATATCGCACAATGAAGGCATCTCTTGGCTTACAGGATGCTCTTCCTCCCAATTCACCAATCCTTCCCCATATGACAAGACCCAACATACGTGAGGGACTGCTCATATCAATGAGTCGTATAGACCACATCCTCATCCCACAATCCCACCACTCAAGAATCTCTAAATTTACAACAAAAAAGATCAATTTTTCTGATCACTGATTAGTTATGGTGCAGTTAGCGCCAACCCAATCCCACACACAGGTGTCGCCTTGGAGAAAGCTTCAACCAGAAAATATAAGATTGCCTGAGATATCTGACTGGGTTGAAAACAAGGCTACAAACCCAGACTTCACAGCCCCATTCACTTCAGATCCCATCGGAACATGGGAAAATTTCAAAAAATATTTAATCAACAAAACCTGACATATTGCATCACGCAAGTACACCGCGGACACAGCCACAATCAAGTGTACCTTGGCAGAACTAGACTACCTGGAAATAAATACTCCGAGATCTGGCTATAGCCCTAATTGGGGACGCAAATGGGCAGAGATTTCAGCCTGACTTAACAATCTCATTTTTGAACGCTAACACAGAATCAAAGTATTGAACAAAGGTAAGTTCATAAAGGAAGGTGAAACCTGTTCAACATACTTTTTCTGCCAATTCCACTCCCGCAGAAACCAGCTCACATGTACACAGGTCTGCAAGACCAACGGCACTGTGGCAACTGACCCTGAGGAGGTCAAGGCAGAAGTACACCGCTATTACACCAAATTATATCGCGATATGCCAACAGATCCACAAAAAATTAAAGAATTTATTCAAACTGCCAAGATACAAAGTACACCTCTGAATTACAATATACTATCCCTTATTACACGGGAGGAGCTTTGGGAAACAATTCGCGGTGCACCACGTAGGAAATGCCCAGGGCCTGATGGGATACCCTATGAATTTTATAAAAATATTTTCAACAAATCGCCCCCTCCTATTGGCGTCTATGAACCAGAGTTTGTTGAAAACACGCTATTACAGGAGGCCATAAATCCTACATTGTAACCTTGTATAAAAAGGGTGACAAGTTGGACCTGGCTAACTGGAGCCCAATTGCACTCTCCAATACTGACACAAAAATTCTAACAAAAATTCTAGCATCTAGATTAGGCGCAATTGCATCTGACGTCCTATCACGCGGCCAGTTTGGGTTTATACCAGGGCGTTCAATATGGAACAACATTCACCCTGTTGCAAATATTTGCCAATCCAAAGCAACTGGTGCCCTAGTCTTCTTGGATCAGGAAAAGGCGTATGACCGTGTTAGCTGGCCATACCTAAAAGAATGTCTACATGCCTTCAAACTCCCACCAAGATTCATAAAATGGGCGATGCTCCTAACAGAATCCGCAACCATGGCTGAATGCGGCCCTGGATTCCTAACAAACGAGATTAAACCACAAAGAGGGCTCAAACAAGGGGATCCCCTCAGCCCACTGCTATACAATTTCAGCTTTGACCCACTCCTCCGAGTAACTGACTCACGTCTCATGGGGATAACCGCACAAGGACAACCAACAGTCAAGATACTGGCCTTTGCAGATGACTGCATAGCAGGTATAGCAAATAATGAAGATGCCCAACAGCTGGAACACACTCTAGAGAAATACTCCATGGTGAGCAATGCATCGCTTAACAAAAGGAAAACAGAAATCATCCTCTTAGGCAAATACACAAACAATTGGGCCACAACATCAGAACCTCACACCAACACTCGAAGAAAAACCCAATTATATTACCCTTTGCAACACCTCCTACCACCACTCCTGTCTGACACCTTGGAATCTGGCTAGAATCAGGGGGATATGCTAATGAGACAATGGAAAGTAGCCTGTACAACGGGTATCCAAACGCGTCGCCTCCCTCAAGGGAAGAACCCCAGGATTAACAGGACGAGTTACAGTTGCTAACTCGCTCATTCTCCCAATACTGTGGTACCAGGCCCATGCGATAGCCTTCTCACCTACCTTTATAACCTCAATTCGCGCGCTTATCCAGGGCTGGCTGTGGCCTGGCTCTCACCCTCCTATACGGATGGAAACACTATTTGGCCCACACTCAAGCGGAGGCATGGGACTAATAGATTTTAAGAGCCATGCAATCATATCCTAGGTACCTGGATAAAGGAAATCCATGCTCCAGACCTCCCACAACAACATTGGTTCAGAGCAGCAAGGACTAACTTTGCACAGGCGCTCAAATTAACCAACCCACATAGTCCATCCAGACTACTTTCATACCTTGCCAAGCACCCTACTGCAACGGGTCCACATGGAACCTCCCTTCATTTCAAACATATCCTCTGAGCTATCCGCCATATGGGATGGACCATAGAGAACATGGGTACTATACAGGGAAGGGGAAGACCCAGCCCCCAATTCAAATTAAGAAACCCAGAAAACCACCCCCAGAGAGATATGCTCGCAACAACCCCAAGCATAGCTAGGATAGAATACCTAGATATGCTGGACATTCCCTATGATTTAACCACACAGAAAGCAATGTGGAAAATGACACACCACCCACTCCTACAACCAAGGATAAGAGCAAACGCCTGGCGCTGTTTGAGAAGGACCTATATGATGGCGGACCGCTCCAACTCCCTCCACAAAACATGTGCAGTATTTGGAGGGAGGGATCCCTACATCACCGCCTAGAAACATGCCCCCCAACCAAAGCTATATGGCAGGAAGTCGCACGCCTGCTCAAGATTCAAAACGAACAGGAATTCTCGATATCAAAGAGTATCTTTGTGCTCCAGATCGAGTCACCAATCCCATCTACCCTCTGCTCCCTAATAATACCCATTGCAATGTGGACGATACACACAATTGCATTAGATGCGTTTAAGGGCACGGTCCCAACCATTCATGGGACTATTAACAGATTTCATGTCCACTTACTAGAGCACTTCCAAGCCTGGCTCTATGGATATATGAGACCAAGACAAAAAGCGCTCATATAATCATGGTTCCCACTCTGGTTCCTCCACACAAACCCCTTCCTTCACACCTGCTCCATAGCAGGGGAAACCCCCTCAGAGTAGTGCACCAACCCCCCCATACCTGGCAGTCCCGCTGGCAACAGGGGTAACTTGAGTACCCTGGGGTGCCCAATTTTTATAATTCTTAGTTATTCTCTTAGTTTCACATATATTTGGTAATGTCTGTCCCCTGGTCAGCTTACCTTGGTTAAATAAAAAATCATCTGTATAATAAATTATATAATAATTAGACAAGTATAAAATAAAGATATTCTATGATTATTATAGATGGCATTGATGTAAGGACTTGGGGAGCTCCAGTTAGGTTTGGTTGTAAACTCGCAGTTCCCACATACTACCTAAGTGACCAAGCAACTATTATTAATTTGTCCTTAATGTCCATTTTCAACAAGGAATAGGCTATCTTTGTGAGTATATGTGAGTGGCAACATTACATTCCATGATTCTTAAGATATCAAAAAGATGGAAAAAATATTATTTGAAGGGAATAATGTTATAAAATAAAAAACTTGGGTATGTATAAAACAAAGTAGACTGGTACCCTCTCAAAATAAGTAAATGTCCTATATGAAGTTTTGGGGATTGGCATTTGGAAGCTAATTCTTGGGAAACTATAAAATTTTTGGGTAATTTCTCAGGTTTCAGGATATTCCAAAGTTTTGTGTTAAGGATGAAAGGGTCTACTATAATTTGCACAATGTTGGCTGTACTGTCATGCTCTATGACATAATTAAGGACATAGATTGTAAGGATGAAGCTGGACATCAGAGGGCAGAAAAAGGTTAAGTTTGCAGGCCTCCATGACCTTAAACATACCCTGAACCAACGATGGGTACTGACAAGTTATGCCCAGGTTGGTCCTGAGAATGTGCATGCCGCTCACCCTGGCATTACAACCAGAGCATTAAAATGCATCTTATACGCTCTCAATCCTGATGGTTGATTACAGTTGCTCAAGGAACAGGGTTTTAAAGCCCATTCCCTTTCAAATATAAAATATTGGGTTGAGTCCAGTTACAATCTATAACATAAGTTCAGTCAATTTTGATTTACAGGTTGGCCAATGAAAGCATGCAACTATTGGTTTGCTTAGTCTTAGCATCGCTTCAGCCAATTGACAACTTGCCCCCCATTGCTTAAGTATGTCTCTGAGAGACCAACTTTCCTCATTAATCAACTTTCTAATAATAAATTCCCTGTTAGTTTGCATTTTTTTAATATGGTTCCTTGGGCAAACCTGTGCACAAAACTCCTCAAGAAGGTCTCTTAAGCGTTGGTCAGTTTATTTTAACTAAATTATCTCTGATATCTGGTACACCGCAGGGCCACCCTGGTCCCTTTAGATAAAAGCACTCAAGCACTCCAACACAGATCTCCACTTTTTATGGACTCCCCTTTGGGGTCCAACCAAGTTGTATTGTTTGTTTGCTATCTACTACTATTTAACGCGTTGTACACCAATGTCCTTTGTCCTTTTTGCTCTGATACTCTCTGAGGTTCTTTGTTTCAATCTTATTGATAACTGGTTCCTTGGCGGTGTAGCTGTGCATCCTGCACCACCTCTTGGGGAATGATTAAGTTACATAAAATCTCTTCACATATAAGATTGGTAAAAAAATATAATTGGATGTGCTTTATTTACCCAATAAACTATTTCAAGTTTTTATGATCTAAGATGCACTTCACCCATGGATTTCTAGCATCAAATCAAAAAATCAATTATAAGAATTGGAAGTCAAATATTGATAAAAAAATAAAAAGGTGAGCTAAAATTGATGTTCTAATATCATAATTTGTGGCAATATCAAATTATTTTAACATATATATATATATATATATAAATAAAGGATTCAAGTTTTTAATTTTAAGGATCTTAGAAAATTGTTCAGTGGTAGGAGAGAGCTACCTGGCATAACTTTAAGTATTTTAGTGGTATAGTTGAGGGATTTCATCACACAAGGGCCCAAAAATTTCAACAAAAAGATTACTAGGCAATGTGAGAATAGAAGGCATAAATCTAGGAGCCTCCTCAAGATAGGTTTACTTTTTTGATGGGAAACTAGATAGTTGGCACTACTTGGCTTATTTTCTTTGTGGATGTTATATTTTGGGTGTTACAGTTACTTACATGGTGCTTATTCCCGGAATCCAACAATGGGGATGATACCACAATAATAATAAAAATATTTAAACTTAAAATTAGGAAAATATGGGGTTTATAAGTTTAATAAGCGCCGCCACGGATAAGATATAAAAACGTCCCTTTTTGATAAACAACTGATCTGTATTTAAACTGAATTGAGGGTCAATGGGAATTTAATGCAAGTTGGAATAGCTTGTTACATTCTGAAAAAGGAAATATTCAAATTTAACCTATTGAAGCTTGGACAACTTGCTTCACTTAGGCTGAATTAAGAATGGTGTGTTATTGGGGTAAGACGTAACCATGGGGTAACAACTTAATATATTTGAACCAATCTTCTTTTTGCAAAAGATTTTGCACCTTGGGGGTCCCCAGCCACGCCTATAAAAGGGTTGGTCCCCGGGTAGGTGCTTGAATGGGACTGTAAGGGGCTGGGGGAGATTCATCTGATGAATGTCCCAGAGTCTGCTGCAAAGTCAGAGTAATCCTACTGTTTAAATTATTATTAATTGCCCATGAGGTATTCAAACTAGTGTTACCCAATTTGTGGGGTTCCACTGAGAATTGGTCAGAGTATTTTGGATGATTTCCTCAATATCAGTATAATCACTAGTATTATCGCGGTTTAGTAAATGTCCAACATTTCCCTTTTTTGGCTGAATTTGACCCACAACATTCTTATAATGTAGATGGGAGGGCAATTGTCTGACAGTAGAAAGCTAACAATACCCTTTCCTTTTTCTCCAAGCTTATGATAAGGTTGACTATCGGAATCCCATTCTCACAGGGTAAATTTGTCATCAGTGGGGTAGATAAATTGCGCAATGCCACAATATTGGTGTGGATTGTATAATTTTCCTTCCTTATGATAAAAGTAATTGTCCTATCCTGGGAAGCTAGAATAAAATTAGTGAACTCTGAGCAGGCTGTATGCTTTTTGTAAATGTAAATATTGGAAAATCGTGAGGGTATTTCAAGTTCAGGCAAAGTCTACAATAACACATCACTCAAAATTACATCATGTAATGAGCTAATCATTATTACCATAGTAGTAGGGCAAAAATTGAACATAAAAATGGAGTGAAGAAGGCTAACATATACCTCAATGACGTTGTATAAGTCAGTAGAAATGGTAGGTAAGGTGTAAGGATTGATGTCCAATCTCTCCAACTGGACTAGAAGCAATTTCCTTTTAGAGCAAAAAAAGCATAAGGCCTTAAATGGCTCCCCTTATGAACTTCATTGAACTTTTTAAGGATATTGACTCTAACACTCCATGAATATGTTAATAATAAAATAATTTACATCTCAGTATGGTATATTTGTCCCAAGGTCGACCCACCTTGAATAATTTTAAAATAATATTACATTCATCTACTATGTTGTCAACTCCTTAATAGTATACAAATTAACCCCAGGAAACCCTCAGGATAAGGTAACCAATGAAGGCAGCAAAAGTTAACATGTGATAAGTAAATATATAAAGGTCTTTTTCATTGAATGGAAAGACGATCAAAAGAGAGGTGGTTTAAGTTAAAACTAATTTAAAAATTGATAATATGGGCATCAATCAATTTGTTAGACTTGGAAATATTTCTGATCAATAGAACAAATCAACCATCGATAGTAGACTTATAACTTGAATATTTATAAACTAGAAACTTTGATTTCAACCAAATCACTGCCATTATATGTAACAGTAAATTTTTAAACAAATTTAATCTGCTTTCAGAAATCAATTGTAACAAACTCATCATTTAAACTATAATGGGAAATCTTCAGCCCCATCAATTCAACATCTATGACCCCATCATGCAATTCCTAGTGTTTAATCTGGGCCTTCATGGCCTTACCAGCATCTATCTACTGCGTATCTAAGGTTATATAAGTCGGTGACTTGACCTCCTCTGGCTTGGATCTTCTCTTTATCCTTGCAATCCACTCCATAAATCATGTCATGGGACATAAAATTACCCTCCAGTTTTATTGTCCCACCCCTCTCTCCATAGGGAGTCATCAAGCAATAAGTCCTTGTAAGGTGGCGGTAACTTCATGGCTGCAATTATGGTGGTTGACTTGGGACCTGTGGCATTAAAAAAGCTTTCAGAAACAGGTAATCAAGTCTTGAGCGGGAGAGCAAATACAAGCTGGAATCCAGCTATTTTCTGTGGCATCAATCCTTTTTAATATATCAAGTACTCAGGAATTCTTTTCACTCGATAAAAATCCATAATTCCCTCCACATCTATCCTGGTTCAACATACACAAGGTACAACTCCAGTGTTTTTGGAGTAGCACCTCAAACTGGGTCAACTTACTCTCATAAAAAGTTAAAAATTTTAGAAGTTCTTTGGAAGATCAACTGGTATGAAACATGGCCCACCTTTCTGATAATACAGTAAAGTCCTGTCATCTTTAGTCACAGCTTCTTGATGAGACATTCCTTTCTTCCAAAATCCTCATATCCCCCTCCTTTACTATGGCACTATCCTTATCCTCCCATCTGTGTTTTCTTAAAGGTTTTTATAAATGCGTCCAAATTTATGTTTACTTCCTTAAGTACTTTCTTGATGAACTTAGCAAAGTCCACCACGGCTTCCACCTTAGACTCACAGCTTACTCCTTGTTTTAAGGAAGGATTGTACTATAATTGGCAAAGAACAAATATCATCAATTGAGGAGTGAAGGGCGTTGCTATAACAAAATTTGTACCAAAGGAAGATGTGAGGCTTAGTGTCATGGAGCCAGCTAAAGAAATTGAGAATAGCCTGTCAGTTAGGGTACTTGAACACCCAGAATGCAAACCAGAATGCCAGGGACATAGTCATCCATATGACCTGATAGCGGTCAGGGAGAGAAGTGATTGTGGGATGGCGGCTGAGATCTTCGTTACCACCATACCTATCAACAACCAAACTGTGGCCGCTGCAGTGGCCGCAGATTTTTCCGCTTAAGTTCTTTTGGGCCCACGAGGGGCCCCAAATTTTCTGTGGTGCCATGGGTTGTTGAGCGCACAGCAAATTTTAAACATCATCCAACTCTGGAAAATAACCTTTAACAGCAAAGGTACATCTTAAAGTCAGATGACGTCAAAAGTGGGGAAATTCCCAAGAGGCCATTAAGTCAAAAGCCCAATTCAAAAAGAGAAGGTAGTAACGTGGTGATGATGGCCAATTGGGCCCTTTAATTGTGTAACGTGGTAAACATAACACTTGGTAGGCGGCGACATGTGGATTTGATAAAATTAAAACCGAAAATTTTGAGTGGGATTTTGTTTATCAAAAAAAATTGGAGCGTGACTGACAAATGTACCTGTGACGGACAGTTGTCTTATGTACTGGGGGTCTTGAGTAAAAAATTTAAGTTGCATGAACTGAGGGTAGTGCACTCCCATTCAATTCCAGTGGATTGGGGTTTTTGCACTATTTCAATGCCAAATCAATCTCCCACTGGCCCTCTAACTCTCGATTGAATTTTGCCATTAAATTACCCTCCCAGTATAATTCCACTTGGCAGATTGGTGATACTTCATCTGGTGGGTGACTGGTTGCACCCATTATCAGACCACATAATGGTGATCCCAAAGGGTATTGAATGGATTTAAACCTTTATGCTCATTGGGCTGGAATCACCTCTTATAGTGAGATAGAAACATCCTGGTGGGGTTTTGGTTTTGATTGACCTATGACTGGCTCAATTATGCCTAATATAATGTATTTAATTCAATGCCCCATCCTCAGGACCCAAAATTATTAAAGGGAAGAGATGCCTACCATCTTTCCTCTGGTGGTGGCTTCTTACTGCCGCCACCTCCACACACACCCTTAATCCGCTGCACCAACTCTTGGGTTGTGAGGTAAGATGGAAAGAGGTGATTTTGATGAGCTATACCATCACCCAACTCTCATCCACCACTTGGGCCAAAAAGCCGAGGTCATAAGTGGGACAGATGACTTCTTAAATCTCTTCATTGTGCGGAATAATAACACATGGTTGAGGCTCATAGGTGCTTCCCCAGACTTACACCCAGCTAGAGTGATCAGCTGCTGTATAGCAGCGTAGAAGATTGTTCTAAACATTGTTTTAGTCATTCTTTCTGCCTATCATAGTGGTGGTGGAAGGCATTAGAATGCATGGCAAATTTTAAGAGTCTTTCACAACTCCTCCCAAAATACAGATGTGAATCATGGCCTGAAGTCACTAATGATATACTAGGGCATCTCATGAGTGGTAAATGTGGGGAACAATTTTCCCAACTGAGTTGCCGTTATTGTGGTATGACATGAAATAAAATAAAAAAAATTAGTAAATTGATTCATTATACCATGATCTCATCATACCCATCAGAGAGGGGTAGTTCTAATATAAAATCAACTGTGATGAAAGTCCAATATCCCTCTGCTTTCTGGTCTAGTACCAAAAACCCTGAAAGAGGCTGACAATATGATTTCATCTTGTTGCAGTCAAGTTATTCCTTAAATACCTTGCACCTGAGCGGAAAATCCCTTCCAATTATATGTATGACAGATAATCTCCAGGGTTTTTTAGCAGGGTGCCCTACAGTTATCCCATCATGGTGTTTCTTGGTTATCTTTAGGTTAGGTGATCCTGTAGGAAACAAGCGTCCCTGGAACCATACCATATCATCTTTTAGATGGTATCCCTCTGTTATATCCTCCTGATTCAAAGTGCATATGAGAGAGTTAAAGTATATTCTTTTGGCAAGGACTGAAAAAGAGTGATTTTTTCAGAACATATTTTACACCTATAGATTCTCCAGAGAAGCAAGCACTGGGATGTATACATGGGAGAAGGGATTCTTAGATGCAATCTTCCCTTGAGGGAGTAACCAGGTAGTTGTTATGAGACTCCACTTCCTTGGGTCAGGATCTAAAAGTAGAATTATGGCTCAAAGAATAATCTCTTCATGATAGCAGCATATAAAGTTTAGTTTGGCCTGCCAGCCTAGATACAAAAACACCCAAAAGGAAAGCCTGAAATCCAAGGGTGCTGCTGCTTTAATGACGTTGAGCTGTGCTGTGGGAGATTTCACCAGTAAGCGCCAATATGCCATAATTGTAAATAGCAACCTGGCAATGAACTAGACTGTCACAGCCCTAGGGCCCATGGGTTTGGGTGCTTGGGAAAGTGAGAACTGAATTGATGGTTTGAATTTTGTCATAAGAAAAATAATTTAATTTGTGGTGCAGATATGTTATTAAATTTTGTTGAATAGAAAATCAACCATTTTTTCAGTGTATTATTTCATAAATAGACAATTGATTTAATGAATAGCTTATGAAAGTGTGGATCTTTCTTTTGCTTTGATTCCTATTTTGAAGCCAAATTCGGATTTTTTTAAAAAAAATACAAAACACAACTGCTTGATTGAGCCAAAGTTTACCAATGTTGATGCAATCGACGCCTGCTGCCCTGGCCTGGGGTGGTGGATCGCCACCATCTGGCATCTTTCAGCCACTGCTAAAGTGCACCTGGGCTGGCTCTGCTAGCCCTCCCAATGCTACCAGGCGTTATGTCCCCCCTCAGGACTTGGCCCACCACCTCACTAGCTCTCAGGCAGTACTCTGTAGCCCTTTGCTGCTCCCACAGAGCAATTTGAGTTTTTGCCTCCAGGTCAAATATGAGAATCTCTTCACATATGCAAGTGCGGCCATAATCAAGGTGGCCACGGCAGTTTTTAAACCCATTGTCTATATTGACTTCCACCCCTTTAAGGGTTACTTTGACCTCAGCTTCTGCTCTGAAGCTATGCAGTGGCAGCAGCCAAGCTTCAATTAATTTATAAAAAAATTCCTTTGCCCACCATTTGCACCTGCCAACCAGATGAGGCCACTTTGGTGGTCCAGTTCGCCGAGTTGCCCTCCCTCCTTTCCCCCAAACGCCTCCGCCATGAGCTCATGAGGTTTTGGCCATTTATGGCGCAGACCCCATGTCGCAGTTTGTGGTGCCCCATGGGGCGGATCATCTGGCAGGCCATCATGCCTTTGTGATGAACCATCCATTTCATCATGACACCCACCTTGTGATTCCTCCCCATACCGTGATCAGGTCCACCCCTGATCATCCATTTTGGGTGCACATCGAAAATGGCCATGCCATCTGCCCTTGTGTTTTGAGCTCAATCACTTGAAGTGCAAGTGCCCTATGGCTTCTGCTTCCGCTGCTTCCACCACTCCCCCTCCAGTGCCACCCTGGCAGCTGCCTTGCCCCAATTTTTTGAATGGGGTGTGATCCTCCAGCCCCCAACCTCAGCAAATTCTGGCGTGGCTTCCAAAGCTACAGCCAATCAAAATTTTAAAAATGTTAAAAATTTGGGCAAATTATGGCGCCCTGAGATGATGGCTGAAACAGTTTCAGCTGAGCTTCCATAATTGACAGCTCGCAGCCAATCAGGTGCTACCAACCTGCCAGCTACAGTGGCTGGGCCAGCACTAGCCAATTTAAATCCATTTGAAGTGCTCAAATGGATTGATGATTTATATTGGGCTTATGATGTTAATCCTGATTTTGCTTTGGAGGAATTCTTCATCAAAACTCCCAAATTGCATCCCCGCCATTTTTGCCCTAAAACCGGTTTTCAAGTTTATAAAAATATAAATAAATTTTGGCAGTTGAAGCCACTGCTGCTCCTGCCAACACCCTCCTACGCCAGCAACTCCATGGGGCGTTGGAGCCCCTGGTTGAGGGTATTCCTGTCCCCAATTCCTCAATGATTTTGAGGAGCTCGCCTTTGGTGCAAGCTGCACTTGCATCAATGCGGCAAAAACCTCTCTTTTTGACCCCAACTATCCCCAAACCTAAAAGTGCATTAAGTTTTTCACTTGTGTGCCAACTCTCATCACTTTCACTGAGCATCAACTTACTCAGTATGTTGAGGTGATGGATACCCCTGGCCTCATAAACAAAGAAAGCCTGCAGCTGAACCTCCTCATGCCCCGAGTCGCTGATGCCCCTACCCCTATGTTGTCCAACATGGTCCACCAGTTAAAGCGGGCTCAGGACAAAAGTTTCCCCAAAGCTTCCTCGCCTTCTGATATGGCTTCCTAGTCTGATAACCTAGGAGCTATATTAGGAATCTTTTTAACTTATGATAAGCCCTTTGTTTGGCCCATTTACAAATAAAAATGCATGGCGGCTCCCCCTTTTGGGTTGAGCACCACTACTGCTAAAAATAGCTTATGTAAGCGCGGGCTTGGGGCCCTCAAGATTCACCTAACCTGGAAAACTTTGAGCAAGGGAGGGAAGAAAATGAACTTATTTTGAACTGACTTCAAAGCTGTTGGCTTTGGGCCAGATCACTATTGGCTTATCTATGGATGCCCAAATTGCAGATTTGCCGCAGTTCTGACAATTAGCGTGATGGTTTTTTGCCAGTAGGTAATGGGAACCTCCTAAGGCCACCCCATGTAGGGGTGGTCCCAAATGTTTGGGAATTAATTCAGGACGCCCAGAAACCCATGCCCAGTTGCTTTGGCATCAATTTGACCAAGCGGGATTTATCAAACGAGGATTGTGTCTTTTTGGGAAGGGTCCCAGGCTGACAGCAACATTTGATAAAGGCCTGATGCCATAAGCAGGTTTCACTGATGATTTAATATTGGATTCTTTCTTCATCAAAGGTATGCACCCATCAGGCCTTGTTCCAATATTTTCAGGGAGTGTTCTAAACTGGCAGCAACTTTTGACAATGGCACAATGCCATTAAAAATTACCAAATTTTTGACAATTACCACCTTTACAATGAGGGGAAACGTCCATTGGGCTTTGTTAACATTTGTTTGAGACTGTCAACTATTAGTGCTGAGGATTTACCACTGCTAGTCATATTTGGCCCCTTTGCCCCATGAAGATGCCAATTCTTTTCCATCTCGCTACAAATCTTAATTCTCTGCATTAATTCTCCAGATGTAAGAACTGGGTTGGGGCGGAATCCTCGAAGGGTGATCCATGACCTACCACTTGTTCACCACATAAGCAAGGTCACCCTGGGAGATGAGTGGGGTTATTGGCCTTCTTGGGACCTTTATAGATGGGAAAGGGAACACCCCTTGATCTAAATGGAGGAGGCGCTCCCCCAGACATACACATCTAAACATCCTCTCTGCCTCTTGTGAAAACATAAGAGAACACAAATTAGGAAAGTGTCTGTTAGGATTTTTGCACACCTTTCCAGATTCCTAAGTTAAATGCTGGTTTGCTAGGGATACATCCCACTAGTGAATGAAACGGATATTGGTTGAATATGATTTTGTGCTATTAATGTCTGAGGATTTTAGGTAATTCTCCATGTTTTGATCCATTGGGGGATCAATCCATGTGTATACTTAGGTTCTCATAGTCAGAGTTGCCAACAAAATTGGTGCATGTGATAGTTGATCACTGATTAACTATCAGGTGTACTAATTAGGGTTAAGTCAGGTTTCATCACTAACTAATTGGAAATTTAATCAGCAGATGTGAGGTAAGTGATGCCGCCTGCAACGTGCAAATCAGTCAGTTGAATTGTAACTTGCCATAATGGGTAAAGAGTCCAATTAGTTAAGCAGCTCGCTACCCAAATGTGGTTGGTTTGCTGTGATTGAGTGGGAACATTAGTGACACTTTTTCTGGCTCCTTTGATTTTTAGGTATCTGGGATGTCTGACAGAGGTCCCTAACCCAATGAAGAAGACCATTGCTGGTAGGGACATCTTAGGGAAATTTGATGGCAATTGCTGCCATTTCTGCTGAGGCACCAACCAAGGAGTTGGGAACTGAATTCCCCTATAAATTTTCTAGCAGCTTTATTAATAAAGAAGATCCATCAAGATTGTGGGAACCAGTTGTTTTTGGCTTGCTGGTGCTTTCATGCCGCTGGCTTCCACAAAGATTTATATAAAATTAAATATAAAGTGCTTATAAAAATTGGGTTTTTATGATTTTTTATTATAAGCGCAGGGGTAAAATGGGAAATGTTCCCTTTCTGAATCTGTGATGATTGGTATTTAAACTGATTTCAATGGTCAGAGGGAATTCAAGGATAGTTTTGGAATAGCTGCAATGCATTCCAATTTATAAAATATAAGAAACTCAAATATCAGATCGTGGGAGAGGTGAGTTACTGTTTAGGAAATTGAAAATTGGGGTTTTGGGGCAGGATGTACCCATGCGGCAAGGTTTTGATGTACTGCAATTAATCAATGCTAGATAAATTACTTTCACCTTGGGGAACCTCCACCACGCCTATAAAAGGGGGTGGCCCCCACGTAGGTGTTTTGAAGGACTTGATGATGGTTGTGGAGTACCTTCCGCCAGTTGCCCCAAAGTTCATCGTGCAATTGGCAAATCTAATTGTTCAATTATACAGATAGTGCCCATGCGGGTTTTTAACTGGTATTACCCTGGTTAATGGGGCTCCACCGAGAATTGGCAAGAGTCTTTTGGCCAATATTTTCGACATTAACATATAAATCACTTTTAAGGGCATTGGAGAATTGTAAAGGGCTGACATTTCCCCTTTTCAGATGAATTTGAACTACCACATTATTTCTTCAGTGGTGAGGGCAAATGTCTGACAAAGATCAAGATCAATGCAGATTATATTAAGGTTTTGTCTCACCCATCCTGGGGTTAATACAGGTGTAAAGAAATTAATTGTTAAGGTTGACTGAGATTCTTGTATGGCAGGTAGCCATGAAAGACATAGGAGTATGTATCCAGTATCTTGAAATTAGAAATCACTGAGATGTAAAAAGTTAACTGATTGAGTGGAAATAAATTATAAATAAAGATTGGCCGATAACTGTTGTCTAACATTAGCGCTTTTTTATCTTTTACATCAGATCATTATGTCATTGTAAATTGTATCTTTTATATCCCTTCATATTTTATGATAAGAGATTGTTAAGATCTATCAAGATTATTGTGATTACAAGTAGCACTAATATTCTATTCATATTCAGTTAATTATTGTTCTTGTACGATTATTGTGGACTTTTTTGTGGATAAATAGTAAGGAGTGGATATCCTTAAAAAAAGCAAACTCTTGATGTGGATCCTCACTGATTCAGCATGATGGGAACCAAGGCCGGGAACCTCTGAATCTGATAGTGGATTAAGTTCAGCCAGAATAGGAAAGAATTTCTTAACTATCAAATCAGTATTTCATGGATTATTCCAAGTTTAGCGTTGGACCACATCTGTTTAATTACTCAACTATGGATAGTAGTCATCATACTAATATCACTCTATTATATCTATCATGCAAAGCATATTGTACACATAAATGAACTAAAGCAATCAAAATCTGGGAACTATCAGTCAATCTCAGAATAATACTAAGTCCCATGCCAGAAAATTTGTCAGGAGGCCATAGCTTGATTAATTACCTTTATTACCTCACCAATCTATTTGCTCTTAAACTTGAATCCTTCATTTAATAAACTTCCTGACATACCCTATTGATGAAATTTTTCACAATTAAGGTCAGATGAAAATTTAATATTATGCACATTTTTTTAATTTTTACAGCAAAATGAAAACATATGTAAAAAGTTAAATTTAATTTGTTTCTACCGGGAATCAATATATTGTTATAGCTGAGAAATTTGTTAATTGATTAGTAAAATAGTTTAAATGGTTTTTCCAAGCAGTTAGTGGTCATTTGGCTAATTATCAAGTTAATAATTTTATTTAAGGTGTACTAACTTCAAGAGATATCACATTGTTAAAGGTGTAGGCTGGTAAATTATCAGAAAAGCAATACCAA
This sequence comes from Massospora cicadina, assembly GCA_022478985.1. NCBI lineage: Eukaryota > Fungi > Entomophthoromycota > Entomophthoromycetes > Entomophthorales > Entomophthoraceae > Massospora > Massospora cicadina. The sequence continues at coordinate 292,374 of JAKSZP010010510.1, read as the reverse complement.
AAAGCGCAGAATAGCCCATTGTTCTCTTAAAATATTTTTATATAATATTATCATCTTACTGGCAATTGATGCTGAGGGGATTCATTATTTAAGCATTTGATTTACATTTACTGCTTAGTAATTTATCCATCACTGACTTGTGGTAATTCTCCTCTTACTCTCACTTCTAAACTAATTAATCTAAATAGTGAGAGGCTTTATCTAAAACTAAAGTATATTTTACATTGAGTCTCAGTTGTAGGTTTTTATCCCCTTTAGGGTGACCAACCTACCGGTACTTTGGGGAACCTGAGGTTAAATAAGGACAATTGGACTAAGTGCCCCCACAACCCAACAGTGTGTACAAAAAGCTGCCTTTAGCTTAGTTATTAGAATAAATCTTGACTCATAAGTTTTTATCAGAAAATATTTAAAACGTTTAAAAAAACCCACCTTCAAACCCATATATATGGCAGCTAGTAAGAGGTGAACTTAATTAATGATCTAAAGTTTCAGCATCTTTAAACAAATAAACCAACATTAAAGCCCTTTTGTAAATTTAATCCTGTAGTTTAAAATTCTTAAATCGACCTTATTCTTGACAAGATAATTTTATATTTGTTATTTAACTGTTTAATTATGGTAACGTGACCAGGTGACAGGCACTACCAATAGCAACTAAAAACTAGAGTATGGGGAAGCGAGGGGAAGTATATGTGAGAGTGAAAACTACTTGGACACCCTCGAGGAGACTATCTACTCCTGTTATTATCCAGTACTGTCAGGTATAGTGGGGATTATAATCCTATTCCAGGAGGATTTTCACTATGTCGGAGCAGGTGTGAGGAAGGGGTCCACATGTAAAACTAGACTGGGAACCACAACTAGATGAGTCTTTGCTGCTTTGGCTTCATGTATCCATAGAGCCAGGCCTTGAAGTGTTTCAGTAGATGAAGGTGAAATCTGTTGACTGTCACATGAATGATTGGTACTGTTCCTTTGAAGGTATCCAGTGAGACTGTATGTATGGTCCATGCGCTATGGCTACTATGAGGGAGAAGAGCTGAGTAATATAGGAGATTCAAGATGTAATGCAAGGAGTCATCTTGAAATTGATGGGTCCTGGATTTTGTGAATTTTAAACAAGTGCGCAACCTCACGCCATATGGCTCTTGATGGCGGGCGCACTTCAAGCCAGTAGTGTAGGGTGCCATCCCCTGCACAAACTTAACATGTTGCGTGAAAAGTGTTTGAGTGGTCTGATGTTCTGTAGGGTCGTCTGAGGCATCTCCAGGTATTTTCTCTTACCCTTGGCTGGAGGAGTGGGTGATGGGTGAGCCTCCATATTGCTAATGTGTTGTTAGGTGATAAGGGATGTCCAAATTATCTAAGTAGTCAGCTCTTGTGATGCTTGCTCACTATCCTGTGTGTTCCTCTGGGTGGGTTGGTCCTGCTTCCCCAGTGTGAAACTCGCTCTGGGTCTTCCCCTTCCCTGACTAGTGCCCGTTAATGTGACCGTCAATCTTAAGTTCATGATGGTTAAGAGGAGTATCTTGAAAGGAGGTGTGGTCTCATGTGGGCCTGCGGTGTTGGGGAAGTTTTTGAGGTATGTGAGTAGGCCGGAGGGGTTGTGGGGGCTGGACAGTTTGAGTTCTTATGAAAAGTTGGCCCTGAATGCCATGGATCCATGTTGGCATGGGTGGTCCAGGGCAAGGACTTCCTCTATCCTGTTACCAATTATGTAGTTGGCTTGTCCCTCAAAGTCTATTAGGCCCATGTCACTGCTTAGGCGTGAGCCATAGAGCATCTCCATGTGTACAGGTGGGAAGGATTCTGGCCACAGACATCCTTGGATCAGGGCGCGCTCCAGGGAGATGAAGGAGGGAAATAAGGAGATAGCTTGGGCATGGAACCATAGGATTGGAATTGATGAGTGATTTAGCAACCGTTACACGCCCTGTTAGCCCAAATAACCTTCCTTTAAGAGAGGCAACGCGGAGTAGACATTCTTTGTAGCAGGTTATTCTCTATGTCTCAGTAACATATCCACCTGCTTCCAGCCACATCCCAAGGTGCTGGACAAGGTTGGTGGAAGGGTGATGCAAAGGGCATGATGATTGGATCACTCTTTCATGAGCATCTTGGCGTTGAGGGTACTTTGGTCTGATAAATTGTGTACTTGCCTAATAGGATTATTTCAGTCTTCTTTTTGTTATGTGTTGCATTGCTCACGTTGGAATATTCCTTAAGGGTGTACTTGAGTTGCAGATCATCTTAATTACCTGCTATGCCAACCACTCAGTCATCTAAAAGGTCAATATCTTGATTGCTGGCTGGCCTTGTGTTATAATGCCAGAAAGGTGTGAGTTGGCAACACATAAGAGTGGAACTATGCTAGTGTGAAGCAATGGTTTGAGGAGATCCCCTTGATTGAGACCTCTGTGTTGTTTAACTAGGTCAGTAAGTAATCCAGTGCCGCACACATCCATGGAGGCTGATCCTGTGAGCAGCATTGCCTGATCTATGAATCTTGGTAGGCGCTTGAAAGCTTTCAGGAACTCCTTCAAGTAGGGCCAGCTGAATCAGTCATATGCCTTTCCTTGGTCCAGGAAAGCCAGGGCCCCAGTTGCTTTGAGTTGAGAGATATTGGCGACAATATGTATGTTGGTCCAGGCAGATCTCCTGGGTATGAACCCAAATTAGTTGAGGGACACGACTTTGGCCGCTATTTTACCCAGTCTATTTGCCAATAATTTTGTTGGAAATTTTTGTCTGTGTTTGTCAGGGAAATGAGACGCCAGTTAGACAAATCCAACTTGTCACCCTTTTTGAACAGGGTTATGACAAAGGCATCATGTCCTCCTGTTAGATGGTGTGTGTTCATTATGCATTTATTCATGGACGCAAGGAAGAGCGGTGCCAAATATTAAATAATTTTTTTTGTAAAATTAATAGTGTATCATCTCAACCCTGAGCTTTTTTTAAGTGGTTCACAGCGCACTGTGCCCCAGAGGTCCTCCCTTGTGATTAATTTAATTAAATTATTGTCAGTAAATTATTGTCAGGCATGAACTTTGGGTTACGGTGCTGTCTATGATTTTTTTTTCTTTTTTGGGTTCAGTTGGGTTTTGGCGGTATAGGTTTTAATAAAAACCGTTTATTTTAGAGGATATGTCCAATGGGTTGGTTGCAACTGTAGCATCACCTTTGCAAACCTGTGTGCACGTTGGTTGATTGTAATGGAATAGAATTGGGAAAAGAATTATGTTGAACAGTTATCACCTTCTTTTATAGACTTGCCTTTTTATGATACCTTAATTCTATGTTGGTGCTCGAAAGGTGAGGGCGTTTAGGGTGGCAGATATCTACGCTCATCTTTGCCCCCATATAGGGCTGTAGCTGGTCTTCAGAGTGTTGAGCTCCAAGTGATTAATTTCAGCCAGAGTGCATTAATTGTAGCAATGTCAGCATGATATTTTTTGAGGCAAGATGGCGTGTTTTGTTTATTAACTCGATTTTAAATCCATCCAAGTTATGATGGTGGTCTGATAAGAATAGGGTTGTGAATTTGGGGGTTTTGGTTTTGTTCTTGATCCAATCAGATAGCTAAGGTAGTTTTATATTTTTTCATTTTCCTCCAGGTTGACACCTGTGCAGGTATGAAAGTTGCAGATTGCTGCACCAAAATGAGTTGGTGGTCAGAAAAATTTGTCTTTTTTTAGTGAAGTTGGATAAAGCTGTTCAGTGAGAAATCAAGGAACTAATATGAAGTTATTCCTCTCATCAAGATGTTCTTGACCTTGAGCATATGGATTGAGTCACATTAGGGAGGAGAGGTGCTCTGGGGGAGGGTGTCATAAAGGCCAAGGAATGCCTTCATTGCGCAGAGTTTGATGTGACCCATGAGTTATTCTATGGGCTTGGGCCCTTGGTCTGTGGGGGAGTTGTCCCAGCTGTTGAAATCGCCCATCTTTAGTGTATTTTGGGAAGTGGGAAGTATTGGTATTGTTTCAAGATGCTTACTATTCATCTGAAATGCTTGGCGCTTATATGCTTGCTAGTGTAAGTGTGTCTTCCTGCTAGGAAATTGCGGTATTAGGATACAACCATGAAAATGGGTGTCCAAATTTTTAAAGTTTCATTTTTGTAATTATGGACAACAATCCCACTTTTGGTTGCCCATACCAATTGAGCTGATAAAAACCTGTCTTACCAGAATACATCTTCTCCCTGTAGACAGTGGGTTTCTTATTGTCTAAGATGTCTACAAGTGTTTTTGCAGAAAGTCCAGTTTTTTTGGCTCGAGACTATTGAGCTCTGGTTCCTGCGATGTTTAGAATCCATGTGGTTATTAAGGTTCCTGTGGCATCTAAGGAGCAGCTATAGATCTGTCTGGCCCTATCCCTTTGCATCATTTTGTTATCTGCTCTGTGTGATGGGACCATTCCCACTTGTGTAGCTACGCAAGCCTTTTTCCTTTATTGTTTTTTAAACAAGTCTTACTGGTAGTTGAGTTTGAATAGTTTTCTTCCATAATTGTTTTGTGATGTTTTGTATTGGTGTGTGCGTTGCTTTCTGGAGTTGCAATGTTAGTCCCTGGGTGTGTGAGTCTATCCAGTGCGCTGACAGTTGATCCAAATTGTTTGGAGAAATTTGGGTTATCTGGGATAACTGTAATTTTCATTTTTTAAGAGTTATCTTTTCTTGGTTTACATAACTAAAATGGTTTCACAGACAAATCCCTCAACGTTCTCTTAAATTTGGTCAGAGGTGATGGAGGAGGCTGGAAGTTCAACTGCCTTGATTGTGTCTCATTTTGGGTCTTTTTCGCCATCTTGAACACCTTTGGGGGATATTAGGTCTATTATCATGTATTGGCTGTCCTCATCCTATAAAGAAAGCATGATTAGTGCCGATATTTTAGTGAAGTCTTCAATGCCTTCATCCATCATTTGATCACAAAAAAAGAAAAAAAAAAAAAAAAAAAAAAAAAAAAAAAAAAAAAAAAAAAAAAAAAAAAAAAAAAAAAAAAAAAAAAAAAAAAAAAAAAAAAAAAAAAGCATTAGGACCTCCTTGACTGGACATGCATGGATTTACGCCCAAGCATGCTGCAGTGGTTTCAGATGGGCGTTGTACTTTCAGGCATAATATGGAATACTTTTGAGACACCTCTGTCATGGCTCCATGAAACAATTGAGGTCAAAGATTGTAAGTATAAAACTGGACGTCAGGAGGCCAAAAAGGTCAAATTACAAGGTTTTTCTGACTCAAAACATACTCTGGACAAACGTTGGATACAGGCGAGATATGTCCAAGTTGGTCCTATAATGTGCGTGATGCTCAGCCCAACGTTACAGCCAAAGAGTTAAAATGCACTAGCTAAGTTATAAATCCCAAAGGTTTGTTATAGTTGCTTAAGGAACAGGGTTTATTAAAAATTCCATTTATAATATTACAAAATTGGGACAGGTCCAGTTACAATCCATACCTCAAGTTTGGTCAATTTTGAGTTACAGTACACTGGCTGATAATAGCATGCAATTATTAGCTCCTTAGGCTTTGCACCATTTCTGCAAATTGAATACTCACTCCCAATGTTTAAATATATTTCCACAAGACCAACTTTCCTCATTGGTAGACTTCCTAGATAAATCTTCTATTAGTTTTTTACGTCTTTTTATGATTCCATGGGTGAAAGTTAGGAGCATGTCTGTAACTCTCCGGTTCCAATAAAGGTGATTGGAATGGGCCTACCCCACTACGGAGGAACACTTTACCAAGGAAAGGGTAAGCAAAGCACCACCCAGAAAAATGGCGCACAGAGAGACTCGTGCAAATAGGGCACACTTTTGACTAACTTGGACCCAATAAAGGTTGGCAAACAAAGTTTAACAAGTGCACATAAAAAACTTAGAATGAATGAAGTTTTATTTAAAACAGATGACCAACGAGGAAAGTTGGCCTTGTGGATCATCAAATTAACCACAATGGGGAGATTTGTCAATCAGTTGAAGTGGTTTTAAAACTAGGCGAACCAATAGGCGCACGCTACCATCAGCCAGGTTCTTACTCAAGATTGTCTGAACTTAAGCTATAAATTTTGAATTGACAAAACATAACTTAGCAATACTATAAACGGAACAGGTACAAATTATTGTTCCTTTAAAAACTGTAGCAAAAAGTCAGAGTTGAGGATGTATCTGGTGCGTTTTTAACCCTGGATATAACACCTATCCGAGCATCACACACATCCAGGACCAACCTGGCTTACCTAGCCTGTACCCAACGTTGGTCTAGGGTATGTTACAAGTCAGGAAGGCCTTGTAACTAAATCTTTTTGTCCTCCTGATGACCAGCTTTGTCCTTGCAGTCTGCCCCCTCAATTACGTCATGTAGCCATGACATTACCTCATAGTCCTTTTGGTGCTCTCCCTCCTACTGGGGCTTTTGCCAGAGAAAAGTTCTTATGGGCCAGGGCAACTTCATGGAGGTGATGGTTTGCTGCAGCTTGGGTCCTGCAGCCTCGGTAAAAAGCTTGTGAAAAACATCAATCAAATATTAGCTTGGGCACAGTCACATGCTGGTACCCAACTGTTCTCTGCTGCGTCAAATCCCTTCCAGGATAGATGGTACTCAATCCTTTTTCTTACTCTTCATGAGGCTACGATCTCCTCCACTTCTCATTATGGCGCCCCATCCAAAAGATAAGCCTCTGGAGTCTTTGGTGGGGGCCTTCAAACTTTGTTAGCTTATTTTCATGGAAGACAGCAAAGATCTTGAACAATAAAGGAAGGTCCAACTGGTACAAGGCGTAACCCACCTTTCTGACAATGCGGTAAGGCCCAATCCCCTTTGGTCCCAGATTTTTGCAAGGCTGCTTGAAATATGTTTCTAGCTTCAAGAATCTTGAGATTTCCTTTATTTTTACGCAAGACCTGCCCATATTTTCCCGTCACGTTTCCTTATAATCTTGCATTGCCACATCCAAATTTTTGTTCATTTCCTGGTGTATTTTCTTGATAGTCTTTGCAAAGTCCACAACCGTTTCCACTTTTGATATACAGCTGTTCCATGTTGAATGTAGGGTTGAAGCAATAGTTGGAGAAAAAGGAAGATTAATTTATTGATGCATTCAATGCACTGTTGTAGCTAAATTGGGCCATGCATAGATGGGAACTCCAATCTTGATGAACTTCAGCAGTGCAACACCACAGGAACTTTTCCAGGAGCTGGTTCACTCGTTTGATCTTCCAATCTAATTGAGGGTGATTGTCAGGAGAGTGTCTATAACTCTCCAGTTGCTAGCGAGGTGGTGTATGGTGCACCTTTACAACGCTAGGGAACTTGTTGTAAGTATGAAGGTGAGAAGAGCCCTGCAAAGGGTGCTAGAGCTAAAATAACAAAGGACAAGGGTGTGCAAAGAGTTATGTATTAATAAGTAGCAAAAAATGACAAGACTTGGGTGGACCTCAATGGGGTGTCCATATCCAAGCTGTTATAAGGGCTGGAGTACTTGAGTGTCTCATTCTGGAAGGGACCAGGGCGGTCCAGCGGTGCCTATAATGCTGTTGTAAATTTAGTGCAGAAAACGTCTGGCGTCGTTCAATGCCACTCTGAAGAGGTCCGCGCACATGCACACCCAAGTTAACATGTTAAAGAAAAACGTAAATTATTGAAATTCTATTTTAGAGGAAGACAACCAATGTGAAAAGTTAGTCTTGAGGAATTTTTAGTTTTTTGGTGTAGCATCTTGGTTCCGCCAAGTTGGTTTACATAGGGTATTAGCCACTGAACAACCAAATTGGATGATATGGAGATTGCTGACTTTAATAAAAACCTGATAAATAATATATGGAGCAATTGCCCCTATTGACACCTTTTTAACTTCTACTAATCGCAGACTTAGCTGCTGAAAACTATCAAAAACCTCTCTACTCAATCTTTCACTCAACCTTTATCTTGGTCTTCCAAAGCTTAATGCACCCTCTGCTTGGTAATCTCATATTTGTTCCCTTTTTAAGAATTTTGTCTATCTCTAGGTCTCAGCATAAATCCCTTAATTTGCCAAACTATCTCTACTTCAATCAATTCACTTTTCATTTATATAACTTTTTGGTTCAATTTCAAAACTCATCTCAACTCGAATTTCCTATCTGCCAGAATGCATAGCATATTGTCCAGTCATATCCAATTCTCAACAATACCCCCCTTTAACTGGATAATATGCTAATGTTTATATTCTCAAAGGAACTTTGCATGAACCCGGTTGATAATTTGACCACCTGTGGGTTCCTTAATGGTGTAGGCATCCATAAAATTCTTCTCAATAATCTCAAATAGGCCATTCCAGATGTTAGAGAGCTTGCTTTTCTGCCCAAATCTGTGTTGGTCATGAAACAAGAATGATCTCCTACATCAAACAGCGGAAGTCTTCTATGTCTCTTCTGTTCAGCCTCCTGTTCATGAACTTCTTAGCCAAATAGTAGAATAGGCTTCCATTTGTAACTTGATCAGCATTTCTGTTAGATTCATTAAGTGCCGCTGTGGTTCCACACTGCCAGTATCCTCAACAAAAGAGTAAAGCAGGGCATGCATGGCTGGATGTCTACCATAGAGCAGCTGGAAAGGGCTCTTGCCAGTGGACTAATGATAGCTGATATTATATATAAAGACAGCTTTAGGTAAGAGGGTACTCCATTATGATGGTCAATCCTTCACCAGAATTATGGAGTATGTTCACTAGAGTTCCGTTGATCCATTCCACCATTCCATTCTATTCTGGATGGTAGGGTATAATCAAAACTCTGTGGATCGCCATCAACTTGTTCAACTTAGGCAAGATGTGCGAGGTGAAATTGGTTCATTGTCCATTAAGATGAACTCTGGGCAGCCATGTCACAGTATAATGCACTCCATAATAAACTTGGCTGTAGTGACCGCTCCCAAATAATTAACTACCCTGGCCTCTACCCATCTCGTCAAATGATCAATTTCAACGATTAGATACTTAGATCTGTTCGCGCCAGTTGGCAGAGGCCCAATACATCAAGGGAAACGGTATGCCAGGCGAACAGGTGCTTAACCAGCTGTTATGTGGTCTTCTTGTGGAAAGGTTTTTCACTTGACACTGATGGCAACAGTTTACCGTTTCCAGCACATCATAATGCATGCTCTCCCAATAGTAGTGGGGTCACAAAAACTCCAACGTTTTTTTGCAATCCTCCATGTCCTACCACCTGATGGGAATCCATAATAATTGTGGGTCTAGTGAAAGGTTTAGGGAAACTCAGCGCCAAGTCTCCAATCCGCTTATATAGTTTCCCATCGCATAGGAAAGTATCCTTCCAAAGCCCATATAGTACTTTGATCACTTGTGGTGGCTCTTAAAAGGTATTTGTCCACCACCATCTTCTCATAAATAATGTCAGCTAAATCTGCCATAATAGCAACTGTTGGTAATTGTAAGGATTCTACCTATGCAAGGTAAAAGCCTTGTTCAGGGTTAAGGTCAATATATTAATCCAAAGGTCCCAATTCCCAAATGGCCCAATAATTTTGAGAATGGAGTTTGATTCTATGTTCTTAACTGGTATACCGAATCTGGGGCTTTACCTGAATTATTCCAAATTTGGGTTATTATTTACAAATCCAAGTTGTTATTTAATCTTAATCCAAACTTTAATCTATTCCCACCTATCCTAGTATTGGGACTTTCCTACAGGTCTCATGACACTACCCTTAAAATCCCTCTTCATTTCCTTAAATTTCGAAGCATTATAAATAGTGCTTGATTACTCTAAATAAAGCACTTCTCAACAGAATCTATTATTTACTTTATCTTACTTTATTCAAATGGAGAACGTCTCATCCAAGGCTGCAAGCTTCAAAGCCCTGCCTTCAGATAAACGCGCTTCCAATGATTCCTCCCTGGTGGCCTGACAGTAGTCATGAAAGATAATCCACATTTTGATGTTTTACTCCTGACTGGTGTACAATCTCAAAATCATATGCCTAGAGCTTCAGTGCCTAATGCGCGAGCCATCCTTCAGGTTCATGGAGATTCTGCAGACAACGCAAGGATACATGATATGTCACCACTTGAAATTGTACCCCATATAGATATACCCAAAACTCTTTGTACGTGTAAATCACTGTCAATCACTCCATATTGGTTACAGTATAGTTCCATTCCTAACAGTATAAGCTTTGACTGCAAAACATGACAGGGTGCTCCACGCCATCATTATCCTTCTGGGATAATACTGCCCCTATAGCTGAGAGCGATGCATCTGTTTGTACTATGAATTGTTTTTCAAAGTTGGGGTATTGCAAAATGTGTGTGCTCACAAATGTGGTTTGTAACACATCAAAAGCGTTTTGACATCGTTCCATCCAGTCAAAAGTAACATTTTTCTTTAATAACTAAAAGAGCGATACCCCAATACAACTGAAGTTATGAATGAACTGCCAGTTATACCTAGCCATCCCCAAGAACACTTGAATGTCCCGTTTATTAACTGAGTGGGTCATCTTGCTTATCACTTCCACCTTTGCCAGCTGTAGTTTAATCCCTTTTTGAATCCACTATTAAATAAGGTATTTTAATTGCTCTTTAAGTGACACTTCCAAGGCTTGATTTTGATATTAGAATTAACGAGTTGGTGGAACACTTGTTCCAGATGGCAAGATGCTCTGTAAAAGTTCACAAGAACATGTTGTGAAATTGAGGTAAACTAATCTGCAAGATGGCTTCAATTCACCTAAAATTGTATCCATAGCACACGGAATGTAGCCAGGGTGTTGCACAAACCCTATGGCATACGTGTAGGCTGTAATAACCCCTTCAAAGTTATGATGGCGCATTTTTTCCATTCCACCAATGGCAATTTGATCTACCATTACTCCAATATCAAATCTATGACAAAAAATAATTTGCCCCTCCCAGTCATCTTATGTGTCATCAATCCATAAAAGGGGGTAGAAATCTTTCTTCATTACGCTATTAAGCTTTAGATAGTCAATAACCACCCAATTTGTGCCACCTTTTTTCTTTGCAATGAGCACCGGTGAATCTCATGGACTGTTTGATGGCTCTAGCAACCCTTGTTCGATCAGTTTATCTACCTCTTCAGAGACAATCTCTTATGTCACCTTTGAGCATCTAATAGGCCATGACAAATGGAAGGGTGTTTCACATATCTATCCAATATACCACCCCATAGTGCACCCCAAATCATGATCATCACATGTGAAAATATCTTAGTATCTTTCAAATAAAGCTATTGTCTTATCTTGCTGTTCCACTGACAATCCAGTTAGCGCTTCCTGCAGAACCACTGTCATTACACCAAATGAGGATTTTGCCATTAGGCCGAGGTCCTCCCATAATCTGAAATCATTAATATGATGAACTTCATCTATAGGAGCCAATTGTAGATAAGCCACCACTTGGTGCCATTGTATTGTTATTGTCACCTTCTGTAAGTTCACTAGCAGTACCTTCACCTCCCCATTTCCCGGTAACAGTAGCCCTGGAGCCACATGTTTTCAAGATGTGATTGCTAGTGGTGCCCCACAATTTTTCCATATAGCGCTTAAGGAATGTCAATTTTGAGCTCAGTTCCTATAAGCACTAGTGCCCAGTCAGTAGGCTCAAAGCGCTCGCTGCTCAGAGCGAAATCCCTTTATACTCATAGTTCTGGTTGGGGAGGGCTCTTGTTCTCCACTTCATTCACCAATATTGGACAGGAATCACCCCATCACTGTACGCTAAATTGATTTGACTGGAGCAGAACAGATCTGTTGAGATTTCACAAGAGGTAAAGTAAGTGGTAATCTCTTGGTACTCCAAAATACTAATGGTTTCCTCCGCCATACTGATCACAGCTCCAAATTTCCTCATGAATTCAGCACCGATTAGCATATTGTAGTTAATTTGTTAGAACACCCGCTGGAGCGAAAGCCCTAACTGACCCAAATTGCAAAGGCAACGCGCTGTATGCTCCTTCTGACACTGTACTCTGTGTCCCCAAAGTCCCATATACTACTCTGTGATCCACATCCAGCTTCATCAGAAGCCTATCTACCAGCCTGGTAGAGATTATATTCACTGGGGCACCAGCGTCTATGATAGCTCAGATTTTTTGTGCTCTAAACGAAAATGTCACAGTAGGTGCACTCTAAATAAGAAAAACCATAAGTGTTTATTATGTGGCCGTCCAAAGGCTTTTTGTTACCAAGGAAGGAGGATATTCTCATACTGACATGAGAATACTACAGAGATATTTTTTGATCAGAATTGCTACATTAACCCCTACTAGAGAGGTAACGTCCGTTGAGGGTCCCATGTTGCTTATGCCAGTTTGTTCCAGGATCTGCCATGAGTATGGCTTCTGTACATCATAGCGGAACTCAGAGTTTGGGGCAAATATTCACTCTCTTGAATGGAAGCTGATGTATCCATTGGAAGCTGTTGGTATAACAAGTCATCTGGCTGAGTTCCAAGTCCTATGCGAAGAGACCCTTGATAATCATTAGGGACAATTGAATTTGAATTAGCGGAGGTAGAGCATCACATCTCTACTCCACTCAAGCTTTTCCCTGCTCAACATTCCCAGATGGCATCGCATACACTGCTGGTTGCCAGTCAATTACCCGCATAATGCCCTCTTTATCCTTACAAGAAGAAAGCATTAATAAAGGGTTCATGTCTATAACTTGCAGCGGGAGGATCAGATCAAAAATTAATGGTATTATTGAAAGGTTGGGGATGAGCTAGCTGAGCATACATAGGTAAAAAGGATCCACTGATATATAAGGCGGACAAATATTTCCCAACATTTTATAGCTCAGTCTCTGCTGCCCCTATCCTGAGGAGTGTGCTGCGTGACAGCAGGGGCCTTTTGCTCTACATTGGGGGCGCTGAATGTGGCGGAGAGACGCCATAAAGTGGCCATGATTTAAATAAGCCATGCATCTTTGTCCAAAATTTGAGACATAGTTTTATGTAATTTCAAATATGGTTTAACTGCTAATGTCATTGCTATACCTATGTCCTTGGTGAGTAAAATGTTGTCTTTTATTAAAACATAAGCTTCATTAAGAATCGCTCAGAAAATTCTAACAGAGACTCATTTATCTGAAACTGTACATTCAGGATGGTGGCCTTTCATTGAGCCATCTTAGCTGCGCCCCAAACAGCCAGAAAACAGGCGCTTTACCTCTTTATAAGATACTGAGCTATTCATAAGGCAACAGATGACTTATTTGATGCTCTCCATGTCCAAAGCGGACAGCAACAGTTTACTTTCTGCCGATCTGAGGCCCCTTCCACGTTGAATTCAATCTGCTTAAAATAACCATACATATTCCCATAATTACTGAAGGGCAGCAATTTCTCAATTCAAACAGTTTCGCCTTTCTCTGGGATTCAGCTACAAGAAACAGCCAAATTGGGTTCTGAATGACTGGGGAAAACATCCCCTTGTGAACTATCGTAAGGATGGGTAGATAGAAGTGAAAATGCCAAATTGGACTCAGAAGAAGTAGGGTTGTGAGGAGGGTCTGCCACAACCCCTGAGGGATACTCATTGGCCAATCCATAGCATTCCTCCCCTGAATCACCACTAACTGCGCCTTTTCCCTTGGTTCCATCTTGCTTAGCAAAATGTTTGTTGATTATCTGTTCCATTTAACCAAGTAACATCTACACCGGCCATCTTGAAATTCTTGTTGAAGTGTCTCATATTGATTTTGCAACTCACAACGGAATTCCCATTTTGAGTCCAGCTTCTACTCCACTGCCTGAAGTCATGAGAGAAGTTCCTCCAATGTGCTTTGCATTCTTGCTTGCTGCCTGTCAGTGTCATGCGCTTGTCCGTTAGTGTCATCTACTTGGTTAATGAGGGTTGCTCAATCATGCAGCAGTTCCTCATTGGCCATCGAAGGGTATTTAACAGTACTTGAATATCCACATACTCTACTGTCTTAATAAACGGAAGAGGAAAGGCTTGACTGCACTCACCTGGCTAATGATTTTCAATTGTGTAACCTGACGTACCAATTGGAGATATTTGTGGGATGTCAACAAGGGGATGATCACATTGTCAGCTGTCCACTGATTACTCCACTTGATGTGAAGTTGGATGAATTCAGCTGCTATAAAGCCAACATGATCCATTATTCGCTGCTCTTTCAGCGTTACCCTTTCCCTAATCTGAAATATTGCAGCTTCAAGTGCTTTCTCTCATTCCGTCAGGTCCATCATGAAACGCTCGGTGTTGCTTCCAATGTGGTTATGTCCCAAATCCATTATGCTGATAGACTGCGCCGTCCAACAGTTCCCCTATCACTCAAGGTAACACTTGATTCAACTGTGAAACTAAAACGTTCAACCAATGGCAAACATCTCCAACCTGGTAATCCACCTATAACAGCGCCCCCTGCACTTCCAAAAAATGTGATAAAGATGGTCAAGTAGGAGGCAAAATCATTCTTTTATTTAACCGAGGTAAGCCAACCAGGGGACAGACATTACCAAACTAAAACTAAAATTATAAAAAAATTAATGATTTAAACAAAACGCCCAAAATGGATGGATCGATTGAATCATATTTAACAAATATCCAACCAGGTGGGTAGTGAATACCGCTATCCCTCCATGGTGGATGGGGAGGGGGGATTAGGGGGCTCTTCTTTGGCCGCATCCATCTCATTCCATAGTAGGTTGCGTGTTAAGGCAAATAGTAGGGGTGTGGGGGCATCAGCAGTATGGGGTTCAATATCCCTGATGACTGGAACTTCTGAATAGTTGTTAGCCATCATAATGCCAACGATGTATTTGGCCAAAGTGTCTTCAACTTTGAGGTAGGAATCTGGGAATTTAACACGTGTGGCAATGTTGGTTCAGGCTATTTTGCTTTTGGATTCCGTGCTACTGTTACCACGTTCTGGATGTCTTCAGTGACGTTTTTGTGTAAAATTTTCATGTTGATCTTACTTTGTGCAGTAAGATCTTTGGGGATAACGGGAGGTGGAATTCTTCCTGCAAGCACAGCCACAGATTTGGTGGCAGATTTGTGAAGCGGATGGCAATCTGGTGTGGCGGCTGCTTCTACTGCAAGCTGGTGGTCGCTGTAGAACAGTTTGGCGTTAGGTTGTGGGACATATTTCTGAGGCGGGAATTTTGCATCCCATTCTGAATTACAGAGCCTCTCAACTTGCAGCGATGGTTCTTTGATGACGTTACCTGATTCATCAATTTCATCCAAATACTCCCATGGGTTTTGGTTGAATTGGATTGGGGAATCGTCGTATGGTTGAGGATTGGCTGGTTTTCTGGAATTTGCCTGTGATCAAACTGGGGTCCAATCCTGCTTTTGATTAGAAGAATCATGCGTGGCCCTGGGGCAAAGTGGATGCTGATTGGTGGCTGCAAGTGCAGTTGCAGCATCAGGCATTAGAGGAGAGGAAGGTAGGATCATACCCCATGTCAGAGTTGGCGTGGGGTGGGCGGCGGATTGGTGGGCATCAGGCAAACTTTTGGCATCAGCGGAAGTTTCTGAGTATAAGCATTTGCATTTCAAGTGGTCTAACTTGAAACGGGATGGACAAATCGTCTGTCCGCCCTCAACGAAGGCCCAGAACGGATGGTTGGGGGCAGACGGGATGGTGGCATAAGGGGTAATTGCCAAAGAAAATTTAGTAAATTCAGGGCTTATTGTGGCATACACCTGAGGCCCAGCGAGGCGTGTGGCCCCATTTGGGACCACAAATTGCAAGTTGGGGTTGGCACCGTAGGCTTCCAAACCTTCCATCAGCTCCTGGTGGAGCACTTCTGGGGGGAGGTGGGTGGGCAAATCAGCGAACTGGACCACCAAGGTGGTGTCCATTGGGAGCTGGGTCCAAGTTGTTAGGAGGGGAATATTATTAAATATTAATGGCACCGTTGCTGTAATGGCTGCATCAGCTTCACAGGGGAAGCCAAGATCAAAGTACCCCTTATAGGGGCGGAAGTCAATAAAACAGGCTGGTGTCATCACCAACTGAGCCATTTTGATAATGGCTTGGTTGTCGTAGGGGAAGAATTTCCCATATTTGACCCTAAGGCTGAAATGCATGTTGCTCCAGGGGAGCACCAGGGGGCAGTGGGGTACCTCTTGGGTTTAGGCGAGATGGGCATCGAGATCCTTGGGAGGAACGAATTGTCCCAAGGGTTTGGAATGACTGGGCGAGCCAGTCTGAGCGCGTTTTCCTTTCGGACAGAAAATGGAGGGAAGAGTTTTGCTGCTTCCCCATGCTGGGACAGTTGGCAGGGGATCCAATGACATCAGAGTAAGCCTTTGGTGTGCAATTAAGTGTTTGCTTTTAATTAACTGAATAAATTTTTCTGAAAGTTACACCAAGCAGAGAGAAAAAACCTTGAGGCAAGTATCATTCTGCTGCACTTGAATGAACCGCATGAAGTCCCCAATCTCAATATTATGGCGAGTCAGCACACGTAGTAGCTGGCGGATAGATGGCTGCACATATGTGACTAAATACTCTTTGGTTCCATGGGTACTAAGCTGATGGGACAACCCTGTGGTAGTCACATCCAGATATGACATTTAAAACATGTAGCGGTTTTCCTGGTCCCATTGATTGTAGAACAAACTCAAAGCACGCTCCCCCTCATCATCTTCATAAAGTGACATCCCCCTAGAAGTCATTCTATAATGCCATGCAGCTTCTGGGGGGTCACATTTGTAGAGTAACCTTGTTGATCTGCCGCCACTCAGGACAAGTTTCTATTTGCAAATCGATCATAGCATCTTCATCATCTGCTCTGTCAGAGTAAAAAGTACTGGTTTGTCATTGGATGCATTCCACACTTCCTCAGCATATCAAGCAGGTAATTTGATTAGGTTTTGTCATAACAAGTGAGGGCTCGCCGTTTTTCCCTAGTATCAATAAGTTACAGTTGACCAGTGGCCCCTTGTAGTGAGCATCACTATTAGTTTTTCAGCGTAACTTCTTGGTTCCACTGAGTTGGTTTACACAAGGTGCTAGCCACTAGCAACAAAATCGGATGATATGGAGATCTCCAACTCTAATAAAAACATGATAAATAATATATGGAGTGATTGCCTTTATTGACACTTTATTTAACTTCTACTTATTGCAGACTTATCTGCTGAACTCTACCAGAAAACCTCTCTTATTAATCTTTCACTCAAACTTTATCTCAGTCTTCCCAAGCTGAATGCATCCTCTGCTTGTCAATCCCCTATTTGTTCCCTTTTTTAAATGTTTCATCTATCTTGAGGTCTCAGTGGAATTCTCACAATTCACCAAACTATTGCTACTTCAATTGATTCACTTTTCAGTTCATATAACTTTTTAGTTCAATCTCAAAACTTCTTTCAACTCTAATTTCTAATCCCCAGCATGTATAGCATATAGTCCAGTTATATCCACTTCTTGAAAGGAATCATATTTTTTCAAAGATGGGAAATCATCAATCAGTGAAAGTAGTGCTAATCCCAGATGCACCAATAAGCGCATGCTTCCATTTGACTGGGTACTATACTTTAAAACAGCCAAACTCAAGTGATTGACTAAAGTTGAGGCTGAGCTGAGTTGGAAATTTCATACATTGAATGGATTTTGAACTACAATTCCCTTGAGTAACTTAATTGAAACATCTGAATTTAAACGGTAAACAGTCCGTTTTAACGCCATTTCTGTTACACATGGCTGGACAACTTGCACTTCCTATGAACCAACATGGGCGTATCTGGACTGCACCCAGCGTTGATCCAAGGTATGTCTTAATCCAGGAAGGTCCTGTAGCTTGACCTTTTTTGACTCTTGGCGCTCAGCCTTGTCTTGGCAGTTGATCCCTCAATAAAGTCATGTAAACATGACAGTGATAGGCAGTTGAACGGTAGGGGCGAATCTGAAGAGCCTTACACAACTCTTCTCAAATGAAAGAGGTAAATTGGGGCCCAAAATCACAAATTATCTTTGGGGCTCCCATGAAGGGCAAACACATGGATACGAAGAGCCTAGCCACTACAGCCACGGTTTATATGATTCTGCAAGGAATAAAGTGGGCGAACTTTGTGAAAAAGTACCTCTACCATGATAGCATTATAGCCATCAGATTAAGGTAACTCCACAATGAAATCCACCAATAAGGAAGTTCAAGGCCTTACAGCCTTTTGAACCGGTACCAACAATCTTTTGAGGGCTGGCGATTTGGTTTCATTTGATTACAGACCAGTCACTCTTTACAATACATGGTAACCTGAAAGGCTAAACTCTTCCAATTATAAGTATGACAAATTAGTTCTAGAGTATTTGTCTTCTCAGTATGTCCTATGGTGATCCCATCATAATGGTCCTTGATGATTTCTAGGAGAAGTGGTCCAGCAGAAACTCATAAGTGACCCTGAAATCACACCATCTCTTCCTTCACGTGGTACCCTTTATTAATATCTTTCTAAGGCAGCTTGCTCTTGGAGAGGATCATAGTATATTATACTGAAAAGGGCTGTGAAAGGACCACCTTTAAGAACATACCATATTCCTCCACATTTTCCAAAGAAACAAGCGCTGATCCGTGGGTTGAGAGAGGGGGATGTTGGGACACAATCTTACCTGGTGGAATCATTAAGTGGATATTGCATACCTCCACCTCCTTAGAATAGGGAACTGATGCAAGGTTTCAGCTCAAAGCATCCACCAAACCATTATCCTTGGTTTTGGATTACTCAAAAGAAAACACCAATTTGTCCAATGTCTCATGCCAGCGGGTTTTCCGTGGGGTCAGGACATGAGGTGAGTGGTAGTACAGCAAGGCACAGTGATCTTTACGTACATAGAAGGGTTGGGATGAGCCATACAGGTGATGACGCCAATAGGTCAGCGCCTCAACTACTGCTAAAAACTCTTTGTTATAAAATGCGTAGTTTAACTCTGGTTAAGACATCTTTCTGGAAAAAATACTACGCTAGATGCTCTATTCCATCTTCACCTACTTGTAACAAGGCAGCCGCTATGGCAAAGTTGGAGGCATAATTAGCAACAAAAAACTCTTTTTCAAGATCTACATGGCGAAGGAAGGATGTGGCAGCAGGGTGCACTTTAACGCTTGGAAGGCATCCTGCAAGATGGGAAACTACTGTAGCACCTTTGCTCCACTCGCCATATATAAGGGCGCAGCCACCTCAGAAAAATTTGCATGAAATTCTTGATAAACGTAAACATCCCCAAAAACTCCTAAATTTCTTGACCAAAGTTGGGGTGGGCCACTTGCAAATTGCCTTCTCCTTTTCAGGAGTTATCATGTGGCCTTGGTCAAACATGATTTTGCCCAGGAAGGTGACCTGGGACTTAAAGAACTTTCACTTACTGATCTTCAGCGTA
Source organism: Massospora cicadina (assembly GCA_022478985.1). Classification (NCBI taxonomy): domain Eukaryota; kingdom Fungi; phylum Entomophthoromycota; class Entomophthoromycetes; order Entomophthorales; family Entomophthoraceae; genus Massospora; species Massospora cicadina. The sequence goes on along the minus strand of JAKSZP010010510.1, from coordinate 272,985 downwards.
AGGGTAGCTGCCTTAAACTCTCCATAACTTGCCGCAAGTGTATGTATGGGGCTCATGATCAGGTTGAAACACCAGAATATCATCCATATAGGTCATCGCGCACACACCCAGAAGGTCTTTACAAAACCACATTTATATGACGTTGAAAGATAGCAAGTGCATTTTTAAGCCCAAAGGGCATAGCCTAAAACTAAAAATTCCTTTTCTAGTTCAAAACGCGGTGAGCCACTCCTGGTCCTTCTTGATCCAGATCTGATTGAATGCATTTAGGAAATCCAGTGTGGTGAAGGCTCTGGCCTTCTCCACATAGCAAGAAATCTGATATTCCAACATGATGGGATGTAAATCTGGTACAGTAAAAATGTTTAGGTTCCCATAATCTATGCATGGGCGTAGAGTACCATCAGCTTTCTCCACAAAGATAATTGAGGAGCATACTGGAGAGGTATGCTAAAATTTGCACCTTTAGCTAAATGTTCTTTGACCCACACTTTCAACACTGCTTCCTCTTTCAGTCAAGAGATAAATGGGAGAAGATATATGTATCATATCAATGGTGAATTTGAACTCACAATAAAACTCTGAATGAGCTGGTAGTACTCTATCTGAAGCTGCATCAAACAAAGATTCCAGCCCCTCCAAACAAGAAAGTAAGGGTAACTCAAAACAGGGCTTCAGCAGCGGAGATAGACTGAGTGTGTTGATCTTGGGCCATTGGGGCAAATTTCCTAAAACTTCTCTTAAGACATGGGTAAAACATTTTCATGGGTATTATTCAAAGTTAATGATATGATATTGTCTTTCAATTTGGTTATGACGTCAAACTTTGCCACCACTCTACTCCCAAAATAATGGGGTACAGAAGGTTATTGATTGCTTGGAAATGGTCTGACAATTGATACTTGCCCACTTGATAATTCACTAACCCTAGAATCTTCAGTGTGGGAATACCTTGAGAAGCCCCTCCCCTAACCATACTACCTGGCAAGTAACTTAGCTCAAGGTAGTCAGCTAGGTATTGGTCAATAAAATTCTCAGAGGCTCCTACATCCACTAAAATCAATGTGTTACTTTTCTTTAAAGGGTAAAAAGTGTAGCTGTCTATAAAATTATACAGAATGATCTTTATTCATAGCAGACAATTCCAAGACTTCACCATGAAAAATTTTAAGGCATAAGCATGCCTCCAGGTTAAGCTTTTGCGTCTAAAAATGGGGAGGAATAATTGGCCACTCTTAATACTGAGGCCTCATATCCACCATATCTTCATCAGTTGCATATAAATTTAAATATTGTAATATTAACTTTTTTTCAACCTCCTGTGTCCTGAGGATCATGGTAAGGGTCAATTGTGGGTTATCTGGGGTAATAGGATACAAAGGAATGAGATCTGCCACAAAGCTACAAGAGCTAATGAACTGCTTGTTTTTTGTATAAACTTGGCATTATAAAACGAGTTTTCAGGTGTTAACGAACCCATAACCAGTTTTAAGCAAATTGTACATTGTTATCTAAGGCCATCGCCCCCAGGCCCTTCATTGATGATCCCACCTGCACCATCCAAACGCTGTGCAGAGAAAAAATTAATTTTGTTGAAAAATTTTTAAATAAATTGTGTCTAGACTCGCCTGGACCCTCCAACTATTCCAAAACAGAGAGGAAATTGGTGGGGAGCTCTGCCCCATTCAAGGAAAAACACGAGTTGCAGATTCTGTATTTATAGGTGCAGCAGTGGGTGGTATCATCTTGGTGAAATATACTGAGATTTAATTTAACTTTGAGGCTGTACCCCGCTCACCATCAAATTCTACTGAAAATGAAGGAATGGAAGGGTGAAATTTCTCTTTTTTTAGAGGCTCACACAAGTTTTTAAAGATGTTACTTATAGGGGCCGCCCAGGGTGAAACAATGACAGACATATTACCTAGCTCCTTCCAGTTTTAGGGTGGGTAAATTATTTCAAAAAGCTCCAATCAGATGATCAAAGCTAGTGAGGAACGCTTAACTCACTTGAGTGACCATTGCAAGGGCATCCACAATGGCATGGGAAAATGCCATTTGGAAAACGTTGAACAAAGATAAGCCCCAGAAGCGGTAAGATTTATAAAAATCAGGGCACACAAAACGCCCAACACCACGATACACAGTTAACCCACAGGAACGTTTGAAAGTAGTAACACAAGGTTGCCCTGTCACCTGGGTTGCTTCACACTCTCTATAATCTCAAACACCCACAACACAGTTTTATAAATGTAAAACACCCATGCAGGTGCTTTAGGTAGTAGCTGAAGCATCCACTCAACTCCTGGAAGAGGGGAATCAGGTCTGGTATTTTTATAATTAAAAGAAGTGGTGGAAAACTTATAAACCCAAGAAACTAGGCTTTGAAAAGTCCATTCCCACTATGACTTGCTGAAAGGGTGGAAGCAGCACCGCATACAGAAAAAGAGAGACACATATATGGAACACCACCAATGAGAAAGAGATCACCGTGGACTTCACAACTATGGTGCACAGCCAAAGCGCATGAATACTACTATGAAGACCTTCCACTAGAGTTAAGTTTGACGAGATGAAAATTAAGGTTGGTCATCTAATGTTAAGAGCATGTCTGTAACGCTCCGGTTCCAGTAAAAGTGGTGGGAATGGGCCCACCCCACTACTGAGGAACACTTTACCAAGGAAGTGATAAGCAAACCATCGCCCAGAAGGATTGTGCACAGAGCAACCCACACAATTATGGCACACAATTAACTAATTTGGACCCAATGAAGGGTGGCAAACAAAGCTAAACAAGTGCATATAAAATACATAAAATTCTTGGGGCTTTATTTAAACCAGTTGACCAAATAGGAAATTTGCTCTTTCATAACCTCAATTAAGCACAATAGGGAGAGTTGTCAATCAGTGGAAGTGGTGCTAAGCCTAGGCAAACTGATAGGCACACAGTACCATTAGCCAGGGTACTGTAACTCAAATTTTCTGAACTCAAGCTATAGATTGTAAATTGACTCAACCTGGATTAGAAATATTATGAATTGAATGGGTTTCAAATCGCTGTTCCTCCATTAATGTAACAAACGTCAAAGTTGAGGATGTGCTGGTATGATTTAACGCCCTGGCTCTAATGCCCAACCAAGCATCACGCACAACCCCAGGACCAACCTGGGCATACCTTGCCTGTACCCAGCATTGGTCCAAGGTATGTTTTAAGTTAGGAAGGCCTTGTAACTTGACTTTTTTGGCCCCCTGATGACCAACTTTGTCCTTGCAGTTTATCCCCTCAATTATGTCATATAGCCATGACAGTGAACCTGTGTGCAGACCTCCTTGAGGAGGTCTTCAGAAAACATTTTCCTTTTTTGACAAAAGTAATACCATTATTTGGTGCACCTCTGGGCTGCCCTTGTCCCCTCCAGATTGAGTCACCTAAGCACCCTGACACCAATCTCCACTTGGTTATAATTCCCTTTGAATTCCAACCAAGTTTTGTTCTTTATGTGTTATCTACTATTATATCCAGTGATATACACTATTGTCCTGGGTCCCTTTTGCTCTTTCACTCCGTGGTTTCCTATTATCAATCTTACTAATGACTAGTCCCCTAGCGGTGTGGCTGTGAATCCTTCAACACCTCTCTGGTAACAAGAGAGTTGCGGACACTCTTTTGACAATCTCCACTAAGGAGTTAGAAAACTGTTGTGTGAGGAATTTCATAAGGTCCTCAATTATCTTAGGAATTGGATTGATTATTAATTTCTATGCCTGTGCACAGGTTTGGTATCAGGTAGAATTGCTGCATCTTAATTTATTTATTTTCCCCATAGCTGGCCAGTCAAGCCCAAAGTTCCTCTTTAATTATCTTTTGAGGGATGGTTGGCAGTTGGGTAAATGATATGAATAAAGTTTTTTCTTTGTTCTATCTGGTGCAAATGGTGTGCACAACACATTTTCCTTTGGGGGACTTTGATCTCAATGCAGAAATTTGCTGCAGCATCTGCATCCTCTTCTGTTTCAAATATAATATATTGATCCATCTGCATGATCATTTAGGCTGTTATGTACACTGCTTGGGGAATGATAAGGTCTGTGCCTCACCCACATTTTCCCACAAAAAGAGGTGATTCTACCTCTAGGTAGAGGTGAAGCCCTGCTCCACTGGTCTCAGATTCTGTGGTTGACTTGAAAATAAACCCTTTGACAAACTACAGATTGGGCTGATTTTCCCTCCTAATGCTTAAGCTAATAATCTAACTAAAACCTATTGCAATAACATGGCTCAGGATGACTATTGCAGCATAAATTTAATTATTTATTAGAAGCCTGGGCTGAATATCTTTTTTTAGTACTAGATGGGCCTGGGCTGAATATCCTTGCACATTTAGGCCAATCTTCTCTGCAAATACTCGGCTGGTCAAATAAACTCAACATCAATTCAACCAAATTTTTCTATTGGTAGCTCAGGCTGAATAAATTTGCACAGTTGGGCTGATTATTGCTGCGCCAAACCTCGGCAACTAGTTCCAATTAATTGGGACCAATATTATGAAATCTGTATACAAAATTGTTTGGGACTGACCCAAAGTTAACGTTTAAAAGTCACATGGACAATCAGACAAATGAAAATGTAATCAATTTCTTGCCTTAGGAAAAAATTTTGTATGTTGGTACATGATATTTGGCATAATAGCACTTTCACATGGACCGCCCAAATGGGAGTTCTTAGTGCTATTGAGAGGGCCAGTTAACATCCCAATTAGGGAGTCGTTTTAGTCAGAAGTATGACGAAAACATATTTTGAACTGGTCCTAAAATAATATTCATATGTTGATACACGTAACCAGCATGATAGCACTTGCACATGGACCACCTGAATGTGAGTACCTAGTGCTATTGAGACTTGATGAAATCTTGATTAATGGTACATCATATATAAATTGACCACAAAATCTCCCAGAATTTGTATTTAGTCATCAGTATGACAAAACTCATTTTGAGATGCTCCTAGGACCATTTTGCATACTTATTGTTGCAATTTTCACCTCTGAAATCCTCCCAAACATGAGAGTATTTTGCCACCAATAAACATAGTAATAGGTCTCAGTAATATCAGTTCAAGGGCCAAACTGAGGTGTAAGATCTGTTGAAATTTTGTGCTTGAATGTGGCCAGGAGATGCGCTAGAGGTATAAATACTGGCGCCTGGCCTAATGAATAAGTATCAAATAATCTAGTCTAATAAAGATCTATATTATTTAATATTCTTTCTGATTTGTATCTTAAGTCGCTCTTGGAGAGTGTCAGAAAGCTGGAACCTCAGAATCCACAGCTTGCAACATTGCCTGCTTTGGTTAGAGTTTCGATTACAGGGGAAAATCAAGCTCAAATTCAGCCAGAAAAGTTGGAGCTGTTTAAATTTGTCTAGCAAGTTTCTGAACGTTCAAAATACTGTAATCCACTGGAAAAATTGAGGATCATTCAGCCAAACTTCAGCTTAATTAAGTAGGCAGGGTTAAAATAAACAAGTGAGCAATCCTCAGAATTTCACAATTGGTGCTCACTCAAAATTGGTGATATTCTCAAAGATAAATTCACATAACCAATTTATATCAGATTTGGCCAGATGAGAAATCAACATCAAGATAGAATCTAGCTCTGATGCATTTACCTCTACTCTCTGGATCTTATCACAGTGGGGAGAGCTCATAAAAATACAACAATCCCAACTCCAGATACTCCCAATGGAAAAGAGGGCCGATTATGAACTATGATACACCAAAATGTTCAAGAAGAAGCTGTTCCCTCAAATTTGACAACCCCAACCAGCTTGTGTCCATTCCTAAGAAGACTTAATAAGATGACTGATCAAAAAAGGAAAAAATAAGAAAAAAGGAAAAAAGAGAAACAATAAAAAAGGAAAAAACATATAAAACATTAGCATTGCATAAAAATAAAATAAAGTAAATATATATATATATAATTATAAGAATATAAACTAAAAATTAAAAAAACATATAATACCATATCACTACTTTAGTTTACACTTGGGGTGGGGAGAGGATCCAACACCAGAATTGTCAGCAGTCCAGGCCAAACTTAACAATAGAAGGATTCAACTCCTGAGAGATTGTCAATTTGGGCTGAAATTAACAATAAGAGGATTAAACTCCAGATTTGTCAGCTGGTTGGGCTGAAATTAACAATGATGATGATCAATGAAGTCTAATTGGGAATCATAGGGCTTATACTCAAATCAAGTGGGAGAATGTGTCAGATTTTGTGGTTGACTCAAAAATAAACCCTTTGACAAACTACAGATCAAGCCGATTTTCCCTCCTAATGCTTAAGCTAATAATCTAATTAAAACCTATTGCAATATCACTTCTTGGGCCAATTATCACAACGTGGATTTAATTATATTATTAGAAGCTCAGGCTGAATACCCTCGCACTTTTAGGCCAATCTTCTCTGCAATTAATCAGCTGAGCCAATTATCTCAATGGCAATTCAATCATATTTTCTATCATTAACTCAGGCTGAATACATTTGCACAGTTGGGCTGATTATTGCTGCCCCAAACCTTGGCAAGTAGTCCTGATTTACGTGGGACCAATATTGAGAAATCTGTATAAAAGATTGTTTGGGGCTGACCTGAAGTTAACGTTTAAAAGTTCAATGGACAATCAGACAAATGAAAAACGTTATAAATTTTTCTGCCTCAGGGCAAATTTTGTATGTCAGTACACATAATCAGCATTATAGCACTTGCACATGGACCACTCAGATGGGAGTACCTAGTGCTATTGAGAGAGGCCTGTCAACAGCCTGATCAAGGGTACGTCATTTATTTAAATTGGTCACAAAATCTCCCAGAATTTGTATTTCATCAGCAGTATGACAAAACACATTTTGAGATGATCCTAGAACCATTTTACATGCTCATTAGTGCAATTTATTATTCCTGAAAGCTCCCATTTATGATAGTATTCTGCCTCTAATAAACCTAGCAATAGGTATCAGTCAAATCAGTTCAAGGGCTGAACTGAGATGGTAAAATATCTGCTGAAATTTTGTGCTTGAATGTGGCTAGGAGATGCCTTAGAGGTATAAATACTTGTGCCTGGCCTAATGAATAAGTCAATAATTTAGTTTAATAAAAATCTCTTTTATTTATAAGTCTTTTTGATTTGTATCTTAAGTTACTTTTGAAGAGTGCTGGCAAGCTAGGATCTAGGATCCACAGCTTGCAACTTTTCCTCCCTCAGTTGAAGTTTCTGATTAAAGAGGGAAATTAAGCACAAAATCAGCCATAAAAGTCGGAGTTATTTGAGAATGCCTAGCAAGTTTCTAAATGGTCAAAATACTATAATGCACTGTCAAAATTGAGGATCATTTCGCCAAAGTTCAGCCCAATTAAGCATGCAGGATTTCATCAAACAAGTGAGCGATTGTTAGGAGAGTGTCTATAACTCTCCATTTCCCAGTGTGGAGGTGCTTGGGGCACAAGCCCAACGCCAGGGAACTAGCCATTAAAATATAAATTAATTATTGCCCAAAAATATAAATTAATTATTGCGGAGAGTGCTGGAGGAATAATAATATAAGCAAAGAAATGCTGGAATTAACCAGCCAAAAGTGCTGCTGTGCACATGGGGAGAATGGGTAATTGGCCCAGGTTGGAGGGTACCTGGGCGGACCAATAGTGCGCGAGGTGAGAATCAGATAGTGTTTAGAATGGCAAGGTTAACTGAGCGCAAAACCTCCTTGAAGAGGTTTGCACACAGGATCATCAAAAAAAGCATAATGTAAAAAGGTATAACGGGGACAAGGTTTATTCAGGAAGTCAACCAACAAGGAATGTTGGTCAGGGAAAACATATATAAGCTCGAGTGGGGGAATTAGGGGTTATGATGCAGTGGGCCCAAGCACCAACTCACCAATAGGGTGACACTGCCATCCAAGTTGGTTGAATAGGCTGAAACCAACTTCACTTGAGTGATTTATTGAAGTTGAATTTGACCTAAACGCGTTATTTCAAAAATGGAACAGTTTTCAAAGCCCCACTCCTCAATAAACTGGATTGAGCCATCTGCATTTATTTGGTATATCATTTGTTTTAACACCTGGCTTGTCGTCAAGGGCTGGGCGTTTGGCACACCACTAGACCCAGCCTGGGCATATTTTGGCCGATCCCAGCGTTGGTCCAGGGTGTGCCTCAGGTCTGGAATGGCCTGCAGCTTCACCCTCTGGGCCTCCTGGCGCCCAGCCTTGTTTTTGGGGTTGGTCCCCACTATTATGTCCTGGTACATGACATTACCCTCTCCTCCCAACGGGGATCAACCCCCCCCCTCCAGGGGCTTGCACCAGGGAAAAGTTCTTGTGGGCAGGAGCTAACTTCATTGTGGTGACAGTTGGTTTCAGTTGGGATCTGGCAGCCTGGGGAAAACGCTGGTGGAAGGCGTCAATCAGTTCTTGGGCATGCACACAGTTGCGCACTGGAACCCAACTGTTTTCTGCAGCGTCAAAGCCCTTCCAGGATACCAGGTACTCAAGTCTTCTTTTGACGCGGCGTGAGGCAACTATTTCTTCCACCTCCCACTCTGGCGCCCCATCCATGAGATAGGCCTCAGGAGTCTCTGGTGGGGGGCACTCAAACAATGTCAGTTTGCTCTCATGAAACACCGAGAAGATCTGGAATGAGAGGGGGATCTAGCTGGTATGAGGCATGGCCCACCTTTCCAACAACGCGGTAGGTCCAATCCTCTTTGGTCCCTGCTTCTTACATGGCTGCTTGATTGGGATGTTATGAGCATTAAGCATCACGAGATCCCCTTCCTTATATGCGGGACCCACTCAGCACTTTCCATCAGCGTTCTCCTTATATACCTGCATAGCCGCCTCCAAGCTTGTGGAAACCCCTGGTGGACCTTCTTGATTGTCTTGGCAAAGTCCACCACCGCTTCTACCTTTGACCCACAGCTGGGCTCTATGTTAAAGGCGGGGTTAAAACCATGGCTGGCGAAAAATGGGGAACAGCTGATCAAAGAGTGCAAGGTATTGTTGTAGCTAAACTGGGCCATGGGAAGGTGAGAAGCCCAATCTGAATGATCTGCAGTGGTGTAACAACGCAGAAACTGTTCCAAGCACTGGTTCACTAGTTCCATCTGCCCATCTGATTGGAGATGATAGGCAGTTGAACGGGAAAGGAGAATCTGAAGAGTATTACACAATTCTTCCCAAAAAATGGAGGTAAACTGAGGGCCCTGGTCACTGATAATTTCTTGGGGACCCCATGTAGCGCAAACACATGGATAACGAAAAGCCTAGCCATCTCAGCTGCGGTTATGGTGTTTCTGCAAGGAATAAAGTGGGAAAACTTCGTGAACTGGTCCACCACTACCATGATGGCATCATAACCATTCAAGACTGGTAACTCCACAATGAAATCAACTGAGATGGAAGTCCAGGGCACATCAGCCTTTTGGACTGGTACCAACAACCCTGCTAAAGATTAATGATTGGGTTTCATCTAGTCGCATACCAGGCACTCCTTACAATACCAGCCTACCTGCGCTGGCAAGACCTTCCAATTGTATGTGTGACATATCAAATCCAAGGTCTTTGCTTTCCCTGGATGACCAATGGTGATTCCATCATGATGGTCCCGAATGATGTCCAGGCGCAATGGTCCAGCAGGCACCCAAAGGCGTCCCTGGAACCACACCATATCATCCTTGACATGATAGCCCCTGGATAGATCCTCTTGATTTGAAGCGCTCTTTGGAAGTACCAGGGTATATTTGCCAGACAGCGGCTGAGAGAGGACGACCTTTCTGAACATACCATATTCCTATGCGTTATCAAGAGGTGCAAGCGCTGGCCCGTTCTCCAGGAAAGAGGGAAGTAACGACATAATCTTGCTTGAAGGAATCATCACCTGGGTGTTGTGCACTTCTACCTCCTTGGGGTCAGGGTTAATGCAGGGTTGCGGCTCAAAGCATCCGCCAAACCATTATCCTTGCCCTTGGTGAACTCATACGTGAATGAAAATTGGGCAAGGGTCTCATGCCAATGGGTCTGACGTGGGGTTAGTACATGAGGGGCGCGGTAGTACAGCAAGGCGCAGTGGTCCATACGTACGCGGAATGGCTGGGTAGAGCCATGCAAGTGGTGACACCAATACATCAGCGCCTCCACAACTGCTAGTAACTCCTTATCGTAAACAGCGTAATTCAACTCAGGCAGAGACATCTTCCTTAAAAAATATCCCACCATGCTCTATCCCATCTTCACCTACTTGTAACAAGGTGGCCGCTATGGCAAAGTTGGAGGCATCAGTCGACACAATGAACTCCTTTTAAGGGTCAACATGGCGAAGAAGAGCATGGACAACAGGGTGCACTTCACTGCTTGGAAAGCATCCTCCAAAGGGGGACCACCGAAGCTTTTTGGCACCACTAGCCTTGTATAAGGGAGCCGCCACCTCAGATAGATTGGGAGTGAACTTCTTGAGGAACGTGCACGTTCCCAAAAAGCTCCTTAATTCCTTAACTGAGGTGGGGGTAGGCCACTCATGAATCGCCTTCTCCTTGTCTGGAGTTATCATGTGTCCCTGGCCAAACACGACGTTGCCCAGAAATGTGACCTGGGACATAAAGAACTCGCACTTAGAAATTTTCAGCGTAAGTCTGGCTGCCTTTAACCGCTCCACCACTTGCTGAAGGTGAACTGCATGAGACTCCTGATCAAGGGAAAACACCAGGATATCATTCATGTAGGCAACCGCTCATACCCCTAACAAGTCTCCCAACGATGCATCAATAGCGCGTTGAAAGATGGCAGGGGCATTCTTAAGCCCAAAGGGCATGACCTGGAACTGGAAGATCCCTTTTCTGGTATGAAATGCAGTCAACCAATCTTGTCCCTTTTTAATCCGGATCTGATTGAACGCGTTGAGGCAATCCAGCTTGGAGAAGACCTTCGCCTTCTCCACATAGCGTGCAATCTGGTAATTTAAAGGGATTGGATGGAGGTCTGATACAGTAATGTTGTTAAGGTTACCATAGTCTACGCAGGAGCATAAGGTACCATCAGACCTCTTACAAAGAGTAGGGGGAGCATACAGGGGAGGTACGCTGAAAAATCGCACCCTTGGCTAACTGTTCTTTTACCCACACATCCAACGCCTCCTCCTCCCAGACAGTAATGGGTAGTTGGGGGAAGAGATATGCACTAGATCCACCGTGAGCTTGAAGTCACAATTAAACTCAGAGTGCTCAGGGAGTGCGTTGGCATATGCTAAATCAAAAGAGGATTTCAAACCCTCCAAACAAGAAGGTATAGGAACTTCCACTGAGGGCTTCTGCATTGAGGCAAGGCGACAAGGGAGACGGTGGGGCCAATGGGGCAAGTTGCCTGGGGCGTTTTCTTCTGACAAAGGCACAATGAATGTGTGATCATTCCTCATGGTGAGGGACAAGGTATTCTCCTTCAGGTTAGTTCTAATGTCAAATTTCCGCCACCACTCCACACCCAAAATGATAGGGAACAGGAGGTTTTTGATTACACTGAAGTGATCAGACAAGTGGTACTTGCCAACCTGATAGTCCACTGTCCCAATGATCTTCAGAGTGGGAATACCTTGGGACGCCCCTCCTCTAACCACATCACCTGGCAAGTAACTCAGTCCAAGGTAGTCAGCTAAGTACTGGTCCATATAGTTTCCAGAGGCGCCAGTATCCACCAAAATAGTAGTGGCGAGCCTCTTTAAAGGAGAGGAGAGGGTGGCAGTCAGTAGAAAATACCCAGAATGGCCTTTATTTATGGAAGACAATGACAAAAATTCACCAAACATATCTTCCTCTGTCTCAAGCATGCAAACAGAATTTGTTTTGGAATTAAAAAAGGGTAGGGATAGTTGGCCACTCTTAATACTGAGGCCACATACCCCACCATGCCTTCTGCAGGTGCATATACTTGATCATATCTCAAACGAAGTTCCTTCTCCACTTCCTGAGTGCGCTGAATCATGGTTGAGGTCAACTGCGGGTTCTGAGGGTAAATCTGAGATACTGGAATAGGGTCCTCATCCAGGTCATATGAACAAATAAATGGTTCAGAGGTAGAGACTAGGTTTCCATTATAAAACGCGTTTTCTGACGCGAGTGACCCTATCCTTTGATCTGAAACAGAATTCCCAATGTTATTCAAGGCCAACACCCCCAGGCCCTTCTGCGCCAATTCCGCCAACATTGTCTGAATGCGACGGTGAAAGGAAACTTGTTTCTCAGAAGGGAATTTATATAATTCGTGGAAAGTCAGTATTTACAACTTTCAGACATCAAAGTGTCCAAATCCACCAGGTACAAACATGAAGGGTGGATACTTTCCAGTTAGAGGCAACCAAAATAATGCCGAGTTGCTCCAACCTTTGAGAAAAAGAGGAAACAGCGGTGTGGCTAAGACAGCTGGGGCCCACTGTCAGGGACTGGAATATCTTTAACCCAGTCTGACATAGCAACTCATGAACTTGCCATGCCTGAGCCAAGAGTCCAGTAAAACAAGGGTAGGATGCGGATAAAAATATAACAGCTGTGAATAAAGGTCTGTTGGGCCCTAATATAGGTTGTAGAGCTTCAGCTAGTCCAACCCCTGTTAAGGCCAAGATACCAGTGACAGTGGGTGATTGTGAAATTGGGTTTTTAGAAATAGTTGGATTTTCAGGGTTGTTGAATTGATATAAGCAACTTTTCTTTCCAAATTACTATCACTTTTAGTAATTTCAATTCAATTCAAACAGCGTAATTTGATAATCAACACCAGGCGAGATAAGTAATAACAATAAGGTAAAGAGCTGGGAGAACGTGGTAAAGGGCAGCAGACCTGGACCTGCACCACCCAAAGGTACCAAGCGCACAGGTACAAACAAAAATCTAAGCAAAAATAAAAAGCCTGGGGTTGCACATCCCGTGAGTTTCATCAATTTCTTAATAAAATATTGCAGCTATCTGGAAGTATCCCAATTTCAACCACTGCCATCAGTGGAACATGAGATACAAGTTTTCCTGGGCGTAGAAACTCTGAAAATGTGGTAAAAGTTCAGTGAAGCCCAACAAAAAAGATTTTGCACGTGGTGTACCTTACAACCCATACTATCCGCAGAGGTTGGGTAGACCTTGGGTCCAAAACCATGGAAGGAGCAAATGATGCAGCGAAGGTCAGAGTAGTACCCAATCTTCCTGATGGACATCAATTGGTCCTGACCAAACGCAATAGTTGGACAGAATCCAAAGACATCTTCATCATTTTTGACTATCTTCTGACTACACTGGTGCGCATGGTAATTGAAAGACATCTCCAAGAAGGCTTAGAAGCCTACAGAGAAATTAAACTGTTTTAAAATGCAATGATTCTAGCTGATTCTGACCCTTAGCATGGGGAAGGCAATAGCAATAATTTCACTGAACCAGGATGTAGTAGAGGATATTACAAAAATCCCCCACATCGCATCCTTCACAAACGATGGAAAAAAGTCCCAGCTGTTCTGTGCAACAGTGGAAAGTGCACCCCCCATTTGCAACCACTGCCAGGCCTTTAGGCACAAGATTCATGCTTTCCCCATCAAAGAAGGCCTGAGAGAAATGGAATTCTGTGAGGAGGAAATGGGCGAAGATGACTCAGAGTACGCCAAAATCACAGATACTACACAAGCCTTCAACTGGGGAGAACATGGACAATATAATTGATCCTATTTACCCAAAAGAATGAAAAATGGCCAAAAAAGCTTGCAAGCTGGCCACGGCCAAGGCAAAGGCCTCAGCGGAATCAACCATATCACTGGAGCAGATCCAGGAAGACATGGAGGAATTTGAGTCCATGAACCAATCAGATCCTGCAAAAAACCATACACCCAATCTAACCAGTTCGAATTCAGTGGAACCTGATTCAGAAATGAATGCAGCAAAATTGGGGTTCAGTGCACCCCAGAAAATGTGGAAGTTAGCCCAATTGGGAAGGAAAATCAACAATGGAATGTGCAAGAAAATAATGTGGCCGCTAAAAATCCACAAGTACACCACAATAACATTTTGAAACCAAGCAAAGCCAAGAGAGGAGCAAAAACAGCGGTGATGAAAGGGGCAGAATAACCCCAACTCCTACTCATTATTATGCTCTACACAGCAGAGGTGCAGCAGAGAGCAATGTGAGCAAGGGAGTAGGGCTGGGAGGCCCTGCTAACTGCTCCTGAGGCGCATCGGGCATCTCAGTAGAGATAGGGATGCTGAACATAGTGGGACTCAAGGCCTTAATGTCCCAGGCCAAGAAGTTAAGTCTCCTACGAAACCCACCTGTGGATATCCTGGCAGTGCAGGAAACCCACTGTCCACAGGGAGAGGAGGAGGCATGGGAAAAAATGCTCCTCCCAACAATATTGTTTTGGTTGCTCCACTGTGGGGTGATAGTATGCGCGAAACAAAACTTTAAATTTATTAACAAAATTTTGTTCCTGAATGGCCACCTACTCGCCATAACATTCTCATGGCACACTGAAGTGCACACAATTGCCAGTGTGTACATCCCAAACAGTGCACAGGACCAAAGAGAATTTTTCACAGCCCTAACACAACTAAATCTACCAGCAAACACATTTGTCATGGGAGACATGAACTACTGGATTATCCCAGAAGTGGACCAATGGCCATACACAATGGAGATACCACAAGGGCAAGCGAAATTTTGAGTACTAAAGGCTACCCTGGGACTATATGATCCACTGCCAAAAAGGCTATCCCTGCTACAAAACATGGCACGCCCACATGTACACAATGGTACACTTGTTTCTATGTCAAGGATAGACCTAATCTCACACCAATAATTTTCTGTCACCATATTCAAAAACTTAAAACTGAAAAAATCAAATTCTCCAACCATTAGCTTGTTTTGGTGTCCTACAAACTGGCGGAACCAAGTACTCAAGCACCCAGATGGTGCAGACTACGCCCAGAAAGTTTAGCCAACTTGGAATTTCAATCCTGGATGGAGGAAATATCCTCAACCCAGGACTTTCAAATATATTTTTGCTCGGACCCACTAACCATTTGGGAAAACTTCAAAAAATCAACAACCCAACAAATTAAATATACATTGTCTAGAAGACACAGGGCAGTTTCAGTCATTATCAAACACACATTGGCTGAAATTGACCATCTAGAAAATATTGTACCAAGAATGGGATACAGCCATGGATGGGGTTACAAATGAGCGGAGGCTTCTGTTCAGCTAAACACCCTGATCCGTGAACACCAACACCAAGTTGGAGTCCAATATAAAGGCAAAAACATAAGAGATGGAGAAATTTGTTTGAACTACTTTTTTCCACCAATTCCACACTAGGAAAAATATGATAGCTTGTACACAGGTCCATCAACTGGACAAATTCATAGCAGAAACACCCAAAGAAGTCGCGACCAAAGTACACAGGTTTTACGTGAAATTGTATAAATCTGAGCTGGTCAAAACAGAAAAAATTTAAAAATTCCTTAGAAGCGCACATATTGACACCACAGTTAAAATTAACAATTTAATTAACCTAATATTGCGCGAGGAATTATGGGAAGCAGTACGCGGTGCACCAAGAGGGAAATGCCCTAGACCTGATGAAATTCCCTATGAATCTTATAAAAAATATTTTACTAACATCTCTAACATTCTTCTAGCTTCAATGAACAAGTGTATTATGGAAACATGCCTCCTACCTGGAGGCAAAGAAGCATACACAGTCAAATTATTCAAGAAAGGAGACAGATTAGAACTATCCAACTGGAGCCCAATTTTTCTAACCAATACAGATACAAAAATTTTTACAAAAATTATGGCTAAACGACTAAGAGAAGTTGCAACTGATGCGATATCCCCATCACAATATGGATTTGTCCCAAGAAGATCCATATGGGATAACATTCACACAGATGCAAATGTCTGCCAGTCCAAAACCTCTGGAGTACTTGTCTTTTTTGACCAAAAAAAGGCGTATGACAGGGTGAACTGAACCTATCTTAGAGCCTGCCTTCAAAAATTCAAGCTTCCAAATGGATTCATAAACTGTGTAATGTTGTTTTCAGAGTCTGCAACCATGGCTGTGCGTGGAGCAGGCTTCTTAACCAACCCAGTTATCCCACAGAGAGGACAAAAATAAGGAGACCCCTTAAGCCCTCTACTCTACAACTTTAGCTTGGACCCTCTAATCCGAAATACAAACACACTACTCAAAGGAATCAACGTCAAGGGCCAACCACCAGTCAAAATGATGGCCTTTGTTGATGATTGCGTGGTGGGCATATCCAACAATCAAGACGCTTGCAGAATTGAGAAGATAATTCAAGACTATTCAGCCATAAGTAACGCATCACTTAACACTGAGAAAACTGAAATTATACTCATGGGAAAATATAAGACCCAGTGGATGCCATCTACAAATGGCCAACAAGCTAGTACAACATCAAGACTCCTGACCAGACATAGGAGGCAAAAATTAGCAACGAACTCACTAAAACTTCCATTCATCACCAAGCCAACAGCTGGCCCTGTGCGTCACTTGGGAGTATGGCTGGAAGCAGGAGGATACGCTAACTCCATGATGGAAAATCAATTATTAGACAAAATAACAAAAAGCATTGCCTCCTTACATGGACACCAAACAGGTCTAACAGGAAGGGTCATGGTAGCCAACTTGATGATTCTATCAATCATATGGTTCATGGCCCATGCAATCATTTTTTCACCATCTTTCTTCAACACAGTCCACGACCTATTACAAGGATGGTTATGGTCCAACCACAAACCCTTGTACGCCTTGAAACCCTATTTGGCTTTAAAAGAAATGGAGGTATGGGGCTTACTAATTATGTAGAGCAAGCAACCCATATACTGGGATCCTGGATAGCTCAGGTGACTAGCCCAGATCTTCCAGATAAACACTGGGTCAGAACAGCAATATATATCTTCACACGTGCACTACAATTAAGAAACCCAGATCACCCAAACACATTAATCAAGTATCTAGAATCCTATCCCACAGCTGCAGGACCACATGGCACTCCTGCACACTTTAAATGAATACTCCTAGCCATGAGAAGAGCGACATGGCGGATTCACATAAATGATCAAACCAGTCACCAAGGACGCCCAAGGCTAACTCACAGACAGGAGATCAACAATCAAATAGTCACCGACAATATAATAAGCAAAAGCCCAAATACCATAGCCAAGATAAATTGCCTGGACCATATGGACATACCCTACAACCTGGAGACCCAAAGAAGAGTATGGAGATACACACATCACACTCTACTCCAACCCAGGATAAGAGCACATGTATGAAGATGTATGAGGAGAGTATATCAAACAGCTGAAAGGTCAAATGCCACTCATACCTCATATGTAATATGTGGTCAGTATGGAAGCCTAGCCCACCGTCTAGAACAATGCCCAACATCAGTGGCTGTATGGAAAGAGGCCATGAGCCTTTTCCGCCAAGAAAACGGACATCCATTCAGCCTAACAAGGAACATGTTCGCTATAAACATGGACTCTCCTATCCATCCATCTCTCAGGGCGCTAATAGTAGCATTAGCACTATGGACGATACATACAATGGTACTGAAATCGTTCACAGGAGCAGCGCCAACAATCCAAGGAGCCATTCATCGCTTCCACAGCCATATATTGGAACATTTCCAAGCATGGCTGTTTGACATATGACCCCCCATAACAGAAGGACAATTAACACATGGTTCCCCGTATGGTTCCTAAAAGTTGATCCTTTCCTTCACACATGCTGTATACAATAATAAGCCAGCATAAACCCCCTCCCTACCATCCTTATCTTGGTAATCCTGGAGACAACAAGAGGGGCTCAGAACCCTCTGGGGTGTCTTAGTTTCGAATTTCATTAGTTTTCTCACTATATCAGAAGTGCTTGTCCCCTGGTTGACCTTCCCTGAATAAATAATTAATTGATATATGCTTGATAATAAAGATCCTTGTACTTTACAAGAATCAAAAGCAGGTAAATCAAATAAGTATTTAGAAGCATCTTAACTTTATTGACTGAAAGGAATGATTTTAGAAATATTCAGCTTATATACACTTTTCAGACTAATTGAACTAGCTTTAGGGCTTACTTGATTCTTATCTAGATTTAGACTCTTTAGGCTCTTTCTGTCTTAGATAACCAAAGCTTAGACTAGTAGTCAACTGCCTAGTTAGGACTACTAAGACCTGGCCCCAAGTGTTCCAATGTTCAATTCAGATTTGATAGGCTTGAATCGACTCATCTGACTCATTATTCGTTCTGCTATGTGATTTTGCTATCATCTTTGATTGTTTAAGCTGATTGCATATATCATATATTTTACTAATAAGAACTGATATATCAAGGATATCTTTCATGTCAGGCTTTGCCCTGACATTATCCCCCACCAAGGCTGAAGCCATCTGCAAATTTCTTTTTCCCAACCTTGAAGTAGATTCTTTGCATTTTTAAGGTTTTCCTCTGTTTCCAAAGTACTTTCTTCAACAAGGTACCCTACCCATTTTACCAGGTACTGAATCTTCCCATTATGCTTTCTACTCTTAAGGATTGCTTCTACTTCATGCTCTGGAGTCTCTCCTTTAATCAATGGAGGGGCAGCTGTTCTGATCTGTTGATGGGGTAGAGAGATACCATCTTTCTTATGTAAAAGGGATTGGTGAAATACATTGTGGATTTTCCATTCCTTGGGTAATGCTATTTGATATGCTACCTTACCTATAGTTTTTTCTACCGTAAAAGGTCCTATGCGTTGGTGTGCCAATTTGCGTGATGGAACACTTATAGGTACATTTCTTGCATCTAGGTAAACTTCATCTCCAAACCTCCATGATCTTCCCAGGTACTCTTTTCTTATCATCAAAATCCTTATATGTCCTGATTGCTCTTTTTAGATTTGCAATGCATAAGGCATGAGTTTGTTGAATATCTTTGATAAAGTCTCTACCTGATGGGTTTCCTGAGATTTCAGTGAAGTTGGGTCCCCAATTCAGATCATAACCATAAATTGCTTTATAGTGACATACCTATAGAAGCATGGTCCAAGTTATTATAGCAGAACTGGGCCATTGTTAGAAGCTCTACCCAATTATTTTGTTCGAAATTCTCACAGCATCTTAGATACTGCTCTAATACTTGATTTACGCGTTCTGTCTGTCCATCAGTTTGAGGATAATATGAAGTGGATAGACATCTTTTGATACCTAGGTCCTTCATTACTTGATTCCAAAAATTCGATGTAAACTGAGCGCCATGGTCTGTTATCACTTCTTTAGGAATGCCGTATAAAAGAAAGACATTTTTATAAATAGTTCATCTGTTTCCTTAGCTGTTACAGATGTTTTAGTAGGTATGAAGTGAGCCATCTTTGTAAATTTATCAACGACTACTAAAATCGCATTGTAACCATTTGAATTTAATAACTCAACTATAAAATCCAAGGAAACTGATTCCCGTGGTTTTTTGCCATACTTAGAGGTTCCAGTAAGCCCTGTGATTGTCCTCTTCTAGCCTTTGTATGACAACAGGTCTCACAACCAGCTAGGTATTTGATAACATCTTTTATCAAACCAGGCCAACGGTATGTTCTCTGAATAAGTGAAAGCATTTTATTTCTTCCAGGGTGACCTGCCATGCTTGTGTCATGGTATACACGTAATATAGTTAGCCGTTGAGGACCTTCAGGTATATAGAGACACTGTTTCCAAAGTAAAAGATATCCAGTAAGTGAATAACCCATTTGGTACCAAAATCTATTGTTGTTATTCTTTAAAATCAGATATGATTTCCTGGCAATAAGTGTCTTTTTCCTGGGCTTTGATCAATTCGTCCTCCCATATTACTAGGACAATGTGAAAAAGTTGATCTGATTTTCTGTTTTTTTTAGTAAGGCTTGAGTATTGTAGTATTCTATCTCCCCTTCGTCTGGGATAAGATCTGATCTTCTACTTAAAGCATCTGGGACTACATTAATTTCTCCTGGTTTATAACCAATTTCTAGCTCATAGTCAACTAAATTGAGAGCCCATCTGGCTTGACGTTGATTTAGTTGCTGAGGAGAGAAGAAGTAAGTTAGGTTTTATGATTAGTCAGAATGGTAACTGGATGTTTAGCCCCGCATAGGTATCTTCTACAATGCTTCAAGGTCTGAACAATGGCTAACATCTCTTTATCATAAATGGGGTAATTACATTCAGCTGGAATAAACTTCTTTGAGTAGTAGTGTGATGGTTGAAGTTTATCCTCAACATCACATTGCCCTGATCTTTGATTAAGACAGGACAGGCTGGTGTGGAAGATAGAGGGAGTGAGAGATCGTTGGTTTTGGCTAGAACCCAGGTTGAGACTAAGACTGGGGAATGACGACAGTTAGATGTTTCGTCAGGCCTGGGGTCAAACCAAATGGTTTTGAAGTGGGTGGTAACTAGGTTAAAGGTGGATTCGAATCAGAATTAGAATGATTCTTGGGTATGGTGGTTCAGCTACTATGGAATTCAATCCGGCCTAAAACAATTGGGGTTTATTTATGGCATGTTTCAAAAGACATAACGTCAGGCATGGCGAATGATCTTAATCTATGCTTGCAGCAGAGAGCTATAAGAGATAGGACTTGAGAATGTGAGGTTCTCTTGTTCTGTTTTCTATCAACTTGCCTAAATATATCAAATAAAGCCGTTCCTAAGCCTTATCTATTTTATTACTGTCTTCTGAGGTTTATATTGATTATTTAGTCTAACCGCGGCCATGTTTGGCATATACAAACAGGAGTTGGACTTTGAGAGCGAGATTGGGAAGGCTATCGCCTCCCTATACATTTTGTCTTGGAGTCAGAGCATGTTGCGGGGGGTAAGCATACTCACAATTGTCCTCCAAGGGGTGTTTATCCATGGCTCCTGTAGCACACGCACTAAGAGAATGGTCTCAGGGACCTTGTCTGCCCTTTGTTCATTGACTTGGGCCCTGCTTCCCAATTCATTCGTGGCTCACTGGAAGGAGCCAGTGCGTTACAAGTAGGCTATAGGGTGAAGCTTATTATCATCCCCCTCCCATAGTAAAACACCTCTAAGTGCAAATCCCAGAGCATCAGTTTCAACCACAAATGGCCTTTCATAATATGGCATTGCTAAAACTGAAGCTGTAGTAAACGCTTTCTTTAAGTCATTAAAGGATTTTTCTACCTTTGATGACCATTTAAAAGTTACATTATCAGTGGTGAGTTGCGTTAAAGGTAATGCAATTATTGAAAAATTCTTGATAAAATCTCTGCAAAAGTTTGCTAAACCTAGGAAGCTTCTCACCTCCTTTCTGCTAGTTGGTGTAGGCCAAGAAGTAATAGCATCAACTTTACTTGGTGTCATTGTAAACCCGTTCTTGCCTACAACATAACCAAGGAATTCTACTTCTTCTTGTGCAAACTCACATTTTGATAATTTAACATGCAAATTAAATTTTTTGAAATTCTCAAATACTAGTTGAAGATGATTGAGTGATCCTCTTTGTACTTACTGTATACTAAAATATCATCTAGGTAAGCAACACAAAATTGGTCCATGTAGCCTCCTAGTACAGTATTGATCATCTGTTGGAATGTGCTAGGTGCGTTGCATAAACCAAATGACATTACAAGATATCTATACAATCCAAATCTTGTTTTAAAGGCAGTTTTCCACTCATCTTCTTCTTTGATTTGGATTTGATTAAATGCATCTCTAAGATCAATTTTTGAAAATATTGTTGCTCCAGAAAATTGGTCGCTGAGGTGGTCTGCATCAGGTAAGGGATACCTGTTTTTTATAGTGATATCATTAAGCTTCTGGTAATTGACACATAGATGTAAACCTCCATCTTTCTTACTCACAAATAAGAGTGGTGATGAGCATGGAGATCATGAAACTCTGATAAACCCTTTGCTTAGCATGGCATCTAAGTATTCTCACAAAGCTTTTTGTTACCGTTGATTACAGCTGTAGATTAGGCCATGAGTAGGCTGTTTACCTGGAACCAAGTCTATTGTATGATCAAATAGGCTATGCTGAGGTAGTTGATTGGCTTCCTCTTCGCTGAAAACTGAAGCCCATTGCCTTAAGTACTTAGGAATAGTTACTTTACAGGCCTCCAACTCTCTAATTGAAGTATCAGCAACTAACAGCCCAGAGCATCTTGCTTTAATCAAAGGCCAAACTTCCTTTTTCCATTAAAGCTAACAACAGCATGATTCTCAAACTGATACTGAAGTTTCATCTGACATGTCCAGTTTTATCCAAGTATTACTGGTTGAGTAGTTTCCTTAAGCACACAGAACTCAACATCTGAATTATAGGAACCAATATGAAGCCTAATGGGCTGATCTGAACAATAGGTGTTGATAATCTCCCCATTCCCAAGAGTTACATCAAGTGATTCAATTCCTTTTGTACATTTTATAATTTTATAGCAATTTCTCAGAAATGAAATTTCTAAATGCGCCTGTATATATTAAAGCCTCTGTACCTTCTTTATATTCATCATGGCTTAGAGCTACATATAAAATAGGATAAGGCTGAACATTGTTCTTTAATGGAGATTTAGCAGAAAATGTTTTTTCTGAGCATTCATTTGCATAATGACCAGGCTTGTGGCAGTTATAACATAGCTTTTCTTTGGTTCAACGTTGTTGATGGTTAGCTCTGATGGGTTTCTTTTCATTATATTTGTTTGAATTAGTAGGTGCTTCAATCATCAGATTTGTTGTAGGTTCAATTAAATTCTGAAGAGGCATAGTGATTGGATGATGTCTAACCAATTCTGTCCAAAAGTCATTAAAGCCTTGGCGAAAGAGAAGTGAAATCATCTCAGAATCTAAATCAGCTTTATGAAACGTATCAAAAAAATTTGTATAATACTCCATAGCTTTATCTTCCTGTCTTAGCTTCAGTAGAGCTATACGTGCTTGTAATCTTGATCCAGCTGGTGTTGCAGCGGCTAAAATTCAACTTTTAAAAGACTCATAATCAGTGCATAGACTTTCATCTTCTTCAAGAGCCTTTAAAAACCAACTAAGTGCATCCCCAGTGAGCTAAAACTATTGCCATCACTTTGCATTCATCATTGTGATAAGTGTTGGGGTAGATTTTGTTTGTGCACTTAATAAAGCCAGTCCTTCCTTTATAGTTGAGAGTGTCAACTTTTCAGGAAAGTTTACTGTGGAGCTAAAGGGAATAGCATTATTAGCTACTGTCACAGTATGCACTTGGCTGGGTTTTTCGAGTTCCTTGATAGATTGTCTGATTGAGACTCAGAAAGTTTTAAGCATGCCTTAATTTTGCTATAGGCCTTTAACAATATATATACAGCTATTGCGCCTAGTAGCATAAGAAAGGGGTAATATTTTGTTTGGTAGGAAGTCAATTTGTCAGGAACTGGAATATCTTTAACCCAGTCTGACATAGCAACTCATGAACTTGCCATGCCTGAGCTAAGAGTCCAGTATAACAAGGGTAGGATGCGGATAAAAAATATAACAGCTGTGAATAAAGGTCTGTTAGGCCCTAATATAGGTTGTAGAGCTTCAGCTAGTCCAACCCTTGTTAAGGCCAAGATACCAGTGACAGTGGGTAATTGTGAAATTGGGTTAGTAGAAATAGTTGGATTTCTAGGATTGTTAAATTGATATAAGCTTGATATTAAAGATCCTTGCAATTTACTAAAAATTAAAAGCAGGTAAATCAAATAAGTATTTAGAAGCATCTTAACTTTATTGACTGCAAGGAATGATTTTAGAAATATTCAGCTTATATACACTTTTCAGACTAATTGAACTAGCTTTAGGGCTTACTTGATTCTTATCTAGATTTAGATTCTTTAGGCTCTTTCTGTCTTAGATAACCAAAGCTTAGACTAGTAGTCAACTGCCTAGTTAGGACTACTAAGACCTGGCCCCAAGTGTTCCAATGTTCAATTCAGATTTGAAAGCTTGAATCGACTCATCTGACTCATTATTCATTCTGCTACATGATTTTGCTATCATCTTCGATTGTTTAAGCTGATTGTATATATCATATATTTTACTAATAACCACTGATATATCAGGGATATCTTTCATTTCATGCTTTTCCCTGACACCCACAGCTGACGGCCACTGTTTCCACTTTGGAAAAGTTCCACACAGAATAAGTTTGTGCATATAAGAAAAATGGGTTGGTTGACTAATGTTAGGAGAGTGTTTATAACTCTCCAGTTCCCAGTGTGGCGGTGCTCAGGGCACAAGCCCAACGCCAGGGAACTAGCCATTAAAATAAAATTAATTATTGCCCAGCGGAGGCTGCTGGAGCAATAATAATATAAGCAAAGAAATGCTGGAATTAACCATCCAAAAGTGCCATGGTGCACATGGGGAGAATGGGTAATTGGCCCAGGTTGGAGGGTACCTGGGCGGACCAATGGTGCATGAGGTGAGAATTGGATGGTGTTTATAATGGCAAGGTTAACTGAGTGCAAGACCTCCTCTAAGAGGTTTGCACACAGGATCATTAAAAAAAGCATAATGTAAAGCGGTATAATGGGGACAAGGCTTATTCAGGAAGTCAACCAACAAGGAATGTTGGTCAGGGAAAACATATTTAAGCTTGAGTGGGGGAATTAGGGGTTATGATGCAGTGAGCCCAAGAACCAACTCACCAATAGGGTGACACTGCCATCCAAGTTGGTTGAATAGGCTGAAACCAACTTCACTTGAGTGATTGATTGAAGTTGAATTTGACCTGAATGTATTATTAGAAAAATGGAATGGGTTTCAAAACCATGCTCCTTGATAAACTGAATCAAACTGTCTGCATTCATTTGGTATATCATTCATTTTAATGCCTGGCTTGTCATCAGAGGCTGGGCATTTGGCACACCACTGGTCTCAACCTGAGCATATTTTGCCCAAACCCAGCGTTGGTCCAGGGTGTGCCTCAGGTCAGGAATGGCCTTCAGCTTCACCCTCTGGGCCTCCTGGCGCTCAGCCTTGTTTTTGGGGTTGGTCCCCACTATTATGCCCTGTGCACATGACAGCGATCCTCAGAATTTTACAACTTGTGATAGGGGTTGGGAGTATTGAATCTCCAGGTAGGTGGTTTGTTTTGTGATAAATTTCACAAAATTTGACTGTTTCTAGGTCTGTGGGTTTTTTGCAGCCATGTCTCTGGCCCAGATCCAGGGTATCTTGTTCCCTTCTGTGCCAGGCCATTTGATGAATTACTGATAATTGCTTTTTCCCAGTTTAATTGTATTCTAATATTCACGCTCATCCTCCAGTGCAATTATTAAAATTTTCTGTTTTGAGTCAACATAATTTTAGGGTTAATTATGAAGAAGCAAAGAAACTTTGTATTAGTTAATTATTCTTATAATTAATTAAATATCTATTTAAAACTTTTAGCATTATTTTATGCTTACTTAGCATTTTTATCCAAGTGTAATACCCCTTTATTGTTGCAACTTACCAGCAAGTATTTATCTATATGGCTGCTCATTATGCATTGTAAAAGGTCATTATGGTTCAATGTGCTAAATTAAGCTTATATAGAGCAACAATGCTGATATTACTAAGCTATTTATTGTAAGAATAGTGATTAAAATTTAAAAAGATACTTTATAAAGATATAGTCCTTTAGAATTAGCGAAACTAGAAGAGCTTATATTATAATTTTTTGCTGGATCTAAATTTTTAGATTTGTTGAGATTACAACATAAAGTCCTTACTCTAGATGCACCCCATCTAAGTGGCTTTGCCACAAGCTAAAGTCACACTCCGAATTTTATTAGCCATGGCGTATAAAATGTAAACTTATGATGAGTCATGTTCCTAAGCTTGCACCTTCCTCATAAGAAATTAAGTTTAATTAATCTCTAATTGAAGATCAAGACTTTAGCTTTCGATATATGATCAGTGTGTTTAGTTCAAATAGTTTCTTACTTTATTTGAGATATAATAAAACATAAAACGAAATCAAATGTAGTTATGCTATTTTAAAACATTCCAGTGCCAGTATAGAGTGAAAAGTAGATTTTTAGTTCAAAGGCACTAGATAACTAATTTATATACTAAAAATGATTTATTGAAATAATAGCGAGGTGGCTCTCGAAATCAATTAACACTTTTTTAGCTCACTGGTCTGAGATGCGAATGAGCTGGTCAGATTCAACGTAGTCAATAAAACTAGAGTAAAGGCTATTCTCGAAGATGGTTTTACAGAGTTGGTGGGGGAGGTTGGCAGTAAACCCTTTGAAGATATTAGGATAGAAATGAGTAATTTTGCCCCCTCTGAAGTTGATTAGTTTGTACAAAACTTTTAAGTTGGCTTCCAATTCGGATACTGGAGTGGTATCCTTGAAGACGACGATGTAACTTGAATTGACATCGTTGTTGGTGCAAACGCCCGACAAATCTTTAGGCGTGATTAGTGCAGTTGGGGTACTAAGAGTCAAGGTGAGTAGGCTGCAGAGAAAAACGGCGATGCTGTAAATTTTCATTTTGAACTGATGAGTTAAACTCAGTTCAACTTGGGTTTTATACTTCTTCGGTGCTTTTACAATCAAGTACCGATTTATCATTTAACTTTTAAGCGCCATATATTAGGCCTTACTGACTTTATCCTAAAAAGCTTTAAATTGAATCAAGTTATTAAACATAAAGATGTCACTATTGATGCACTGTGTCTCAATTGAAGATCTCGACGAGCTTATTTTACATGCTTGTAAATAAATTAAAACTTCAACAATAAATAAACACCACCAGAACACTCCCGTCAGCTATCTGAACAGACTTGAACTAATTTTTAAAACCAGAATTATTCGGTTAAATTTAAGTTTAGAAGTTTTAGCTTAAAATGGTTAAAGTTTGAAGTTGGTCTCTTATTTAACAATCTTTCGACTAGAAATCATTGTCATAGGTTTAAAAAATTTACTAAAGTATCTGTGGTCAATTGCAATTTAAGAATCAACTGACAAATCTTATCGATTCACCTTGGTTTTAATATAAACTAGTAACCATCATTCGGTACTTTTTAGCAAGTTATCTGAATGCAAGCTTCTAGAAGCTATGTTACCCCAGACTGGATCTTTTGATGAACTTAACTGGTAACAGTGGACAAACTACAATTTATTAAATGCACTGAGTATTTCCAATGAAGGTAAGTTAGAAGCATCTCTTGTTCAAATCTTTTACTGTCCCAAAATTAGAGTTAATCTCTATATTGATAACTATCGACATTCCTGTCTTCGAATTTTAAAAAGTTTTAATGATAGCAAGAAAGGTGGTTGGCCTGGCAGATAAAGCTGCTTCCACCCTAGTGCAGGTTTTGAGTTCGAAACCTGTACTGGCTAGAAAAATTCTCGGTGGTATATTTGTCCCAAGGTCGACCCACCTCGAATATTATTTAATGACTAGCCGATTTACCCGTGCTTCGCTACGGTGTCTATAAAATTTCAGATTTTTAATTTATTAATTTAGATTTTATATTATAGATAAACAGAACCGCTCGGCCAAATCTAATTGCTTAATCGAATCAACCAAAAACCAAAAAACCACTCAGGTAAACCTAACTGAACTTATCAAAACAGCCAATAACTAATCACCCCTCAAAACTAAACTGCGTCCTATCGATTCACACAAAAGCCACCAACCACTCAGCCAGACAAAAATAAACCTATCGAATCAATCAAGTAACACAAAACTGCTACTCGAAACATCTCTTTATACTAAAATCATTATGACATATCTTCCAAACTGCTAAATCAACTTCTACTTAACTTGCCAAAAGTATTTTATTGATTAGGTGAACCAAATTAGGTAGGTTTTTAAAATATATAAACCTAACATCCAGGTACCCGTGCTTCGCTACAGTATTTAGTTTATCAGATGATGATAAGCTCACATTGTAGCCTATAGGCTGTGCCAGCACTACTCTCGAGCCACTCAGACAAACAGCTTCGCTGTTACCCTCGTGGCTGGTGAGTTGTTTTTTCTAACTACTTAATCTACTTAAACTCTAATCCTGATTTTTGTTGAGTTTCAGGTGAGCAATTTGGTGAATTATTAGATAATTTTTGCCAATTCTCACCCACTCACCCAAATAAATTAAACTTATCAGACTTGATTAGCTTCAGATGAGCAAATTGGTGAATTATTAGATAATATTCGCCAATTTTCACCAACTCACCCAAATAGATTAAACTTATCAGACTCGATTAGCTTCAGGTGAGCAATTTGGTGAATTATTCAATGATATTTGTCAATTCTCACTCACTCACCCAAATAGATTGACCCTATCAGACTCGAAGGTTTCAGATGTCAGTCAGTATGTCAGTAATCAGTCAGTGAAAATTTTTTATTAAGTAGATAGCAGGAACCATTCCCCATAGGCAACCACCCTATCTTCCTTTTCTTGTTTAATTCTATATCATTATTTTAATACAGATAAGAGGGCTTCTAATCTACGCTTGATGCTTTAAAGTTGTAAAACTTATTCAATTTACTTCAAATATTGACTCAAAATAATTGAGTTAACTACACCAAACCTGACTAAAAAGGGAAGTTATTTGAAGATGGGTATGGGAAAATAATACCCGAATTAATCAGAAGATGATTTATAACTCTCCACAAATAATTCAAAATAGGTAATAAGCGTCAATCATCTACATAAAATCAATATCTCAACTTTTTTTATTTAACTGAGGCAAGCTAACCAGGGGATGGGCATTACCAAATATGTGTGTAAATCAAAGAAAGATAAAATTGGGCACCCCGGGTACTCAATTTACCCCTGTTGCCAGTGGGACTGCCAGGTATAAGGGGTTGGTGCACTACTCTGAGGGGGTTTCCCCTGCTATAGAGCAGGTATGAAGGAAGGGGTCTGTGTGTAGGAACCAGAGTGGGAACCACAATTCTATGAGTTCCTGTTGCCTTGGCCTTGTATATCCATAAAGCCAGACTTGGAAGTGCTCCAATAAGTGGATGTGGAACCTGTTGATAACCCCATGAATGGTTGGGACTGTGCCCCTGAATGTATCTAAGGCAATGGTGTGGATTATCCATATTGCAATGGGTATCATTAGGGAATGGAGGGTAGATGGGATTGGTGACTCAATCTGAAGTAAGAGGAGGCTCTTTGATATAGAAAATTCCTGCTCGTTTTAGATCTTAAGCAGGCGCATGACTTTCTTTCATATGGATTTGGATAGGGGGCATGTTTCTAGGCAGTGATGTAGGGAGACCTCCTCCCACATATTATGCAGGTTGTGTGGAGGGAATTGGAGTGGTCCTCTATCCTGTAGGTCCTTCTCAGACAGTGTCAGGTGTTGGCTTTTATTCTAAGCTGTAGGAGTGGGTGGTGCATCATTTTCCACACTGCCTTTTGTGTGGTTAAGTTATAGGGAATATCCAACACATCTAGGTATTTGATTCTAGAAATGGTTGGGGTTGTTGCAAGCATATCTCTCTGGGAGTGGTTTTCTGGGTTTCTTAATTTGAATTGGGGGCTGGGTTGTCCCCTTCCCTGCACAGTGCCTATATTCTCTATGGTTTATCCCATGTGGTGGATGGTTTGGAGGATGTGTTTGAAGTGAGGGGAGGTTCCATGTGGAACTGTTGTGATAGGGTGTTTAGCAAGGTATGATAGTGTCTGGGTGGGCTATGTGGGTTGGTTAATTTGAGTGCCTGTGCAAAGTTATTCCTAATTGCCCTGGACCAGTGTTGTTGTGGGAGGTCTGGGGCAAGGATTTCCTTTATCCAGGTACCTATGATGTGATTGGCATGGCTCTCAAAATCTATTAGTCCCATGCCTCCACTTGAGCATGGGCTGAAGAGTGTTTCCATCTGTATGGGAGGGTGGGAGCTGGGCCATAGCCAGCCCTGGATGAGCACGCAGATTGAAGTTATGAAGGTAGGTGAGAAGGCAATCATGTGGGCAGAGTACCATATTATTGGGAGGATGAGTGAGTTAGCAACTGTTACTTACCCTGTTAGTCTTGAGGATCTTTCCTTAAGGGAGGTGACATGGGTGGATATCCGTTGTAGCAAGTTCCTTTCCATTGTCTCATTGGCATATCCCCCTGTTTCCAGCCATATCCCAAGGTGGCGGACAGGAGTGGTGGTGGGAGGTGATGCAAAGGGTAAGATGAGTGGGTTTTTCCTTCATATGGGGGTATAAGGTTCTGGTGTTGTAGCCCAGTTGTTAGTGTACTTGCCTAAGAGAATGATTTCTGTGTTCCTTTTGTTGAGCAATGCATTGCTCACCATGGAGTATTCCTCTAGGGTGCATTCCAGCTGTTGGGCATCATCATTGTTAGCTATACCTGCCATGCAGTCATCTGAAAGGCCAGTATCCTGACTGTTGGCTGTCCTTGTGTAGTTATGCCCATGAGGCGTGAGTCAGTTACACGGAGGAGTGGGTCAAAACTGAAATTATACAGTAGTGGGCTGAGGGGGTCCCCTTGTTTGAGCCCTCTGTGTGGTGTGATCTTGTTAGTTAGGAAGCCAGGGCTGCATACAACCATGGTTGCAGATTCTGTGAGGAGCATCGCCCAGTTTATGAATCTGGGTGGAAGTTTGAAAGCATGTAGGCATTACTTTAGGTATGGCCAGCTAACGCGTTCATATGCCTTTTCCTAGTCTAAGAAGACTAGGGCTCCAGTTGCTTTGGACTGACATATGTTTGCAACAGGGTGTATGTTGTTCCAGATTGAGCGCCCTGGTATAAACCCAAACTTCAACATCTCAACTTATTGATTAAAATATAAAAAAAACAAAAGCTAAGCTTTCAGTTTAAGTATTGTAAGGCTTTTCAACGCAATTAAAAGTGTTGACAAGAAAAAAATTAACTATATCCGGTATGCTAAAACAAGTTGAGCCAGCCAAATAGTTGTTCCTCACCCCTCCATGTGATTTAATCTATTTTTAAGCATAGTAAATTCCACGGTTAGGACTTTTAACTGCTAAATGCTTAAATGGTTATTAATAACTATTTTTATGATAGTTTACTGTCTTGTATTTATAATTTACAAGTAAATGCCAGAGCTAGCTAAGATTCCAATGCTATATTCAAATCCTAATACCCTAATGATTCATCTGATTTCATTTTTATGTCACTGCAAAGTTATTTTTAGTCAATCCATTAAAGCAATAATTCATCTGAGTTTGAAAATGTTCTAGTATGAGCTCACACTGGCACAGCCTCCATTTGGTTACCAGCTATGCTGGTGACCTCTTTCTGGTATCTGTGCCACCACTATGCTCTGAGCCCCATTAACCTTGAAAAAACTATCATTTGTTCCATTTGGACTAAAAGCTTTGCTGTTGCCCTAGTGCCTGTGAGCTAACTTTTTTATTGTAAGTCATAACTCAGAGCAGCACTTTAAGGTTCAAAATACTCATGATAGTATGGTATAATACAATAAAGCCTATCATTTGTGGCCCTTGGACTAACAGCTTTGCTGTTACCATTGTGCCCTATGAGCAAAAATAATACAATAAAAGTATAACACTGAGCATTCTCTAAGTTTAAAAATACTAAGATGGTATAATTTATAACGCTTAAAAGGCTATCATTTGTGACACTTAAACTAACAGTTATTCTGTTACTCTCATAACATATGAACTAACTTTTTTACTATAATATTATACATCAAAGCAGCACACTAAGGCTCAAAAAATATATGATAGTATGGTATAAACTATAAACCTATCATTTGCCACTCAGACTAACAGTTTTGCTATTAATTTTATATCTAGGAAAATAGTAGTATAACTCCAAATAAAAGCTTTATAATTAACTAAGATTACAGTTTCAAGAAAACTGACCATAATCAATATAATCAAGTACCTTAATACAATAAAAATACATTTAGGCATTGATATCTTATTTAATTTAATTATAGTGGATATCAAATAAAAAGGTTTCTGTAAAAGTCAACCATTAAAAGAGTAAACACTTTAACAAAGTCATAATAGTTTAAAGCAACATAAATAGCTAAATTAGATAAATCACAAAAGATGGTTAGATTATTTAGAGTATTAAACCTGGAAAATCTCAGTATAATAAAATATGTTACCAAGGGAGGATACCCCAGTGGTAGAATATAGACCCTTTACCACTGCCTCCCCAAGTTTGATACTGGTTGATGAACTTTAGGTAGGGGACAATTATGACTGTGTTGGCATTGTTCACCAATGCCCTGAACCAAGATAGCAAATAGCAAAGGCGTTCCATTGAGTTTCTGGCCTATTATATGCTGCACATAGAGGTTTTCCAGGGTTTATCCTCCTTTACCATTCAAAAGATTTTCCCTTAATTGGTTAGGTATTGTCCCCAGGTGGACCACCTTAAATAAAGTTTAATGATGTTAGTGAACATAGATATTCACATATAGAATATAGTAAAATAAAAATAATGTACTAAATTGGATTAAATCAAGTAAAAAAAATATTATTATTGCCTTGAAGATAATATTAGATATAGATGATAACATATAGTTTATGATGAGATAAAAATCAATAATATTACTAAAATAATACCAAATAAGAAACAAATTCACCTCAAAAAGATGTTTTCAGCCATTTCAGATAGATGCTTAAATCAAAATTGATATTAAAATATTATATTAGATTAAATAAAAATATTAAACCTTATCATGGGATGTTAGTAGATGTAGATGATAACAGATAGTTTATGCTGAGATCAAAACCAGCAACATTACTAAAAATATTACCAAGTAAGAAACACAAAACTCACCTTAAAAAGATATTTTTAACCCTTTCAGATGATTACAGATGGGAAAGTCAAAATCACACACCAAAAATTAATTATCACCATCAAAGGCTTACAATGAAAAGATGTCATTTATTTAAGATTTCAAATGGCCAAACTGGAGTCAAACATCTTGTAAAGCATCATGATTAAATGCTATAGTTAGTAAAATAAGTAAAGTATCAAAAAAACTTACCTGAAAAAAATTATTCGAGGTGGGTCGACCTTGGGACAAATATACCACACCGAGAATGTTTTCTAGCCAGTATAGGTTTCGAACTCAAAATCTGGACTAGGGGTGGAAGAGGTTTTACCAACTCGGTTAACCACCCTTACCTTGAAAAAGATATCAATAATTGTTTCAGATTTTGGATGTTGTGGTGTAATAAAACATCAAGTAAAATAAACCATCAATATCTATATTAGTAATAATATGTAAAATCATCAAAAACATAACATAAAATAATGTCAATTTATATCAAACATAAATAATATGCTTACCTTATTGTGAGACTAAAATTCTGAAATTTAAGCGGGGATAATAAAATATCTATATAGTAACTATTTTATCTAAATACTAAAAACTATTAAAGCGCTTACCTTTGAGTTGAGATTATAATTCTGCAATTTAAGCAGGGATAGCAAAACATTTATCTAGTGAATAGTTTTCTGTAATTTAAGTGGGAATAGTGGAAACAGCAATATAGTAAATGATATTTCTAAATAACTAAAAAATATTTGAGGTGGGTCAACCTTGGGACAAATATACCACACCAAGATTTTTTTATAGCTAATACAGGTTTTGAACATGTGCTGAACAAAATCTGCACTAGAGTGGAAGCAGGAATTACCCTGCCAGGCTAAACACCCTTTTTATATATTAATATTGTTAAAGGCTTTATGGAATCAATATACAGCAATAATTAATGTCAAGCTCATCAGTGGAGCTTAAATTATATTCATTTTATTGGTTGTAATTCATGTTAAATTTAAATACCTTTAATAATAAAAATTAAATCTAAATCATTTGGTGTTTAATCATCTATAAAAATAAATAAATAGTATCAGAGAATTGGAGAATCAATATTACTTCAACTTTTATTACTCTATATATCTCCAATTGACTATTATTTCTCAAAAGTGGGGTTAGTAAAACTAGAATGTAAGGATTCAATTTTCTCTACTAACAAAATCTAGATATTTTTTTGGCAATACTTTAGCTTTGATCTACATAGTTTCAATTACTGAACTATACCTGAATAAACATTTACATAAAAACAACACCAACGAGTAATTTAGGCTTAGATCACTGATAGCAAATTAAAATATGACATCATGTTTCACATCAATTAGCTGCAAAAACACCCAAAACATCCCCCAATCTCAGAATGGTGACCTCAAGAAGTGGCGCACAAATCTCACTTCCTACCCTAATGAGTTGAACAGTTTATTATTGACTTCCACTCCTATGTGGGATAAAAATTCATATTTGATGTCTAAACATGATATTGACTTTGCAGCAAAACCATCCAGCTTGCAGTGATACAATAATTATTTATAGTTTAAAAAGCTTTTTATATAATCCAAATGCATTAAGGCAACAAAATTTACTCATTTTTTACTTATTTTTTCTTTTATAGACTGTACCTTCCCTTATACTTATATCATTTAAAATTTAGCATGATATTACCTTCAAATCTTAATTTGTTATTTTAAAATTTGATAAAAAATCCTTTTATAAGTTTATAGATTTAAATCTATCTCATGACAGAAAAGTAAAAAATTATACAAAGAGATGAATCATCTATATATTAAATTATATCATCATTAGACAAGTATAAAATAAAAATACTCTATGAGATTTATGGATGGCATTGAGGTAAGGGCCAGGGGGAGCTCTAGTTGGCTTTGGTTGCAAACTTGCTGTTTCAACAGAACTACCCAAATGGCCAAGTAACTATAATTATTATGGACTCAATGCCCTCTAATAAATGAGGAAATAGGCCATCATTTTTAGCACTAGAGGTGTTCAACCCAAATGGAGAAGCTGCAACACATCTTTATTTGCAAATGGGCCAAATGAAGGAATATCATAAATATTAAAAAGTCCTAGTATGGCACCGCAGCTAACAGCCTAGTAAGCCATATCAGATGGTGAAAAAGCTTTGGGAAAACTTTTGTACATCAAGAAAACAGGCCATCTTAGCGGGTATTTGGAAGGTACTACATTGCATGCTATGATTTGCAAACCACTTAAAAAAATCAAAACAGAGAATGTGAGGGAGTAATTTTGTTTTATATCAAACTTTTGAATGATTAAACCAATATAGGCCAGTCCCCTCACAAATGAGAGCATTGGCATATATAAAGAAAATAATTCTAGGCAGTTGGAAGCTCTATTAAAAAGATACTATAACTTATGGACATGCCTTATCAGGTTGCAGGTTTATTCCCAAGTTTTGTGCTAACAAGGTAATGATCAAATCATTTAATTTTCTGGCAATATAAGTTGCAAGAAATAATGGGGAACATCATGACTAGATACTTATTAATTTAACTATTAAACTATTTAAAGATTTTATGATCAAAATGCGCCCCACCCTTAGAGTTATAACATCTTTTCAACAAATAAAATATAAATAGTTGAAGTTGGGATACAAATAAAGTAATAAAAGGAGAGCTAAAATTAGTATTCATATATCAAAACTCACGGCAAAATCAAATTATTTTAACATATATATTAAAATAGTAGGGATTTTATTTTTAGAAAATCAGGGATCTTACAAAAATTGAGCAGTGGTAGAAGAGACTTTACCTGAGATAACTATAAGTTATTTAGAGGTATATTTGAGGGATTCTCTATATAAAAGCCAATCCTTTCAATACAAAGACTGC
Source organism: Massospora cicadina (assembly GCA_022478985.1). Taxonomy (NCBI): domain Eukaryota; kingdom Fungi; phylum Entomophthoromycota; class Entomophthoromycetes; order Entomophthorales; family Entomophthoraceae; genus Massospora; species Massospora cicadina. Next base: position 237,235 of record JAKSZP010010510.1, on the reverse strand, counting down.
TAGCAATGTGGGGATAGTAGCAGATGTAGATATATCAGTCTCCTTAGATAAAAGTGACCTCTATTAATTGGAAAAAAGGGCATTAGGCACCTCCTAAATTATTGTCTTTTGTGAAAAACTAACACAACCTTCTGCTTTTCTCCAAGATTCTGAAAAGGTTGACTATTAGAAATCCATCCTCACAGAGTAATTTTATAATTAGTGGTTTAAAGAAAGCGCACAATGCCATAATGTTGGTGTGAATTGGAAGATCCACCTTCTTTATAATAAGAGTAGTTATTCTATCCTTGGAAGCTAGTATAAAATTAGAGAAATCTGAGTGAGGTGTGTGCAATTTTGAAGTGTAAATATTGGAAAGTTGTAAGGTATTTCAAGTTCAAAACTTTTCTTTCTCATTGCAATCATTTTTGCAACCTATTCAATTAAAGACTGAATCTAGTTTGATAATCTCACAGAGGAGATTAGTCTGCACCCATGTCAGGGAGCAGTTGGGCAAGTAAGGTAAGAGGAGCAGGTGGAAGGCCTGCGGCCTCCAGCGTTCAAAAACGCCCTGGAGAAACTGATAGAATAGACAAAAATTTTAAAAAACTGGTGGTCACTATTTTCCCAGAGATACTCACATGGCAAGCATGATGCAACCAGTACATCAACACGCCACACTCCCAGCCACTTTTGTTGGTGGAATTCGGGGTCCGCGTGTTTCTGGATATCCAAAAAACGGCCTTATGGGAAAAATTTTGTGAAGATGTGCACAAAATTTTCCCAACCGCGGTGTACATCGCACCTCACTCCATGTCATGCAGTTGGCTGGACCTAGGTTTCAAAAGCAAAGAGGTGGCAGATGAGGCTGCAGCAGTGTGCGTAGTGGTTGACCTCCCCAAAGGGCAATGGGTCATAAAACCAAATGCACCAGATGGGCAAAATCAAACCAAATTTTCCTCACATTTGACTTTTTGCCTACTACAGTAAAGCGTGACATTTTGGTACAACACCTGAAAGATGGTCTCACTGTATATGGTGAAATACAATCTTTCAAAATGCAATGCTTCACACTGATGCCACACCTGTGCACCAGCAAAGCCATCACAGTCCTGACCCCAACTGATGAGATCATGAAGGACCTAACCCAGATCCTGCACTCCACTTTTATTGATATCACAGGGCATACCACCCACCCATTTTGGGTGACCATGTACAACGCGCCCCATTTACACCCACTGTGATGTGTTCAGCCATAAGGTGCACGCATGCCCCACCAAGGAGGGCATCACATTCCAAGAGCACCCCTCGGCGGCCATGGCCAGTGGAGAGGCGCACTACAAACCAACCGCAAGCACCAAAGAGGCTTTCCCGTGGGGAGCACAAGGCTGCTACCTACTGGTAAAGCCTATCTCTCCACAAGAGCGGAAGAAGGCCAAGCAGGCCCACAGGGCCGCGGCCAAGGAAGCGGCCAAAGCCACCACTGCTATCCCACACTCACAATGCCAGGAGGACATGGAAACCTTCGCGGTGGAAGCAACTTGGGAATCCTTCAACCAATCAGATTGGGAAGCCCATGCTGAGTGGGCCACTCAATCTGAGGATCTAATGGGGGATTTAATCTCACCCAATTGTTGCAGCCAAGCTCTGGTCAAAACCAACTTGGGACCCATCCCAACTAAAAAATTTTTTGACCCACTCAACGGTGCACCGAACTCATCCACACTGCAAAAAATTCGTCTGACGTCAGGAAAACAAAAAGCAAAGGCTAAAGCCAATGCGACTCTTTCCACAAAAATCAACAAAAACTCTGATAGCGTTGCTGCTAACACCTGCGCTGCTTTGAAGGCCTGTGGGGATCTAGAAGAGGCTGCTGGGCCCAGGTGCCCACCCCCTCGCACCTAAGGTGCAATCGGGGAAACCTTCACTTTAGGGACGTTGAATATTGCCAGACTCAAGGCCCCCTGTCCTGGGCTAGGAAACTGAGTTTTTACAACACAATTTACCTGTGGATATCCTGGCCATCCAGGAGTCCCACTGTCCACGAGGTTCTAAGGAAGCTTGGAAAACAATGCTCCTCCTATCCCTATCCTTTTGGTTGAAGCACTGTGGGGTGCTAATTCAGAAAAATAATTTTTTCAAATTTTTATCCTCAGAAACATTCCTAAATGGCTGAGTGCTTGTTGTCACTTTCTCGTGGGCTGATGTAGTGCACGCAATCATCAACATCTATGCCCCAAATGATGCATGCAAGCATCAGGAATTTTTCTCATCGGTCAAATCCCTCCCGCTACCCCCAGACTCTTTCCTAGTCAGTGACATGAACTGTTGGCTAAACACACCAACAGACCGGTGGCCTTCCTCACCCCACTCCCCCAGGGTCACGTAGAACTTCGCGTTCTAAAGGCCACCCTTGGGTTAATGGATGCACTGCCACAACATGCCCCGCAGCTCAAAAACATGATGCATTTCTACATCCACAATGCCCAATTAAGGTCTATGACCTGCATCAACCTTATCCTAACGCTGGCGAAATTCTAACCCCATATCTCCCACTTCAAAACAACAAATATGGAATTCTCTGACCATCGACTAGTCTCACTAACCTACCACCTACCTGTCACAGCTGCTAAGACCCCACATTGGTGCAAAATTCGCCCCTCCGAGCTCACGTCGCCAGGATTTTCCACATGGGTGGAAGCGGCAACTTTGGAAAAAAAGTTTGTTGCACCATTTTGCGCGGACCCCATTTCCATATGGGCAACTTTCAAAGATGACACCATCTGCCACTCTCACCATCTCTCCTCCAGATGCTCATGAGCCACATCGGCGGTCATCTTGCACACTCTGGCAGAGTTGGCACACCTGGAGTCCAACATCTCAGCTACAGAATACAGCTCTGCATGAAGCCGGAAGTGGGCGGAGGCAGCTGCCCACCTCAACGCACTTGAAAGGCAACACAAACATCGGGTTTGTGTTCAGTACAGGTCCACACACATTACAAAAGGTGACAAGTGCACGGCATATTTCTTTAAAAATTTTTTTGCACTACGCCAGAGTGTGGCCTGCACACAGGTGTGAAGATTGGATGATTCCACTGTGGATACACCAGCTGAAGTGGCAATCAAAACATAAAAGTATTACTCCAAGTTGTACTGTTCTGATCCAATTTAGCCAGCCAAAGTGGTATAATTTCTTGACCGAGCCCACATCCACACCATTTTCTGATACTTAGAAATAATGAATTTGATTACTCTGACCAAATTATGGACAGCCATTCGCGGTGCGCCAAACTGAAAATGCCCAGGCCCAGATGGTATTCCATATGAGTTCTACAAAAAGTATTTCAATTATATATCCCCATTGCTGCTCGCCTCACTTAACCAAAGCCTGTTGGAAACGCGCCTCCTACTAGGAGGACATGAGGCCTTTACCGTCACACTAATCAAGAAAGGGGATAAGCTAGACTTAGCCAACTGGTGCCCCATTTCTCTAACAAACACAGACACTAAAATTTTAACAAGAATTAATGGCTAACCATTTAGTGACTGTAGCATCTGCCACCATCTCCCCAGAACAATTCGGGTTCATACCCAGAAGGTTGATTTGGGATAACGTGCACTCTATGGCTAATGTATGTCAGTCCACAGCCTCTGGGGCACTTGTATTCTTGGACCAACAAAAGGCCTATGATAGAGTAAACTGGGAATACCTCAGGGCCTGCCTCCATCAATTCTGCCTACCCCTCACTTCATCAACTGGGTAATGATGCTCACAGAATCTGCAACAATGGCAGTATGTGGCCCTGGCTTCCTAACAGAATTAGTCTGCCCTCAAAGGGGCTTGCAACAAGGAGACCCCCTCAGCCCACTCTTATAGAACTTCAGCCTTGACCCACTACTGCGAGATGTGAATGCCCAACTCACTGGGGTCCATGTGCCAGGCCAAGCCCCAGTCAAGATAATGGCGTTTGCAGATGATTGTGTGGTTGGGGTGTCTAATAATCAAGATGCACGCGCGCTTGAAGCTCTCATCCAGGAGTATTCCCGGGTAAGCAACGTGGCACTGAACGCTTCCAAAACTGAAATCATCCTCCTTGGTCAGTTTCAGAACTGCTGGGCCCCAGCAATTAGTTCCCAACCCAGCCCATCTGCTCGCCCACATCCTCACCCCACTAACTCAACAAACACCGCCCCACTGGTGCTCCCCTTTGTGCCACGTCCTACCATAGGACCGGTACACCATCTGGGCATGTGGATGGAGGCAGGCAGATACATGTAAGCAATAATGGAGTGCCATATTCTGGACAACGTGACGAAGCGAATCGCCTCTCTCAGAGCCCACCCTACTTCCCTCACTGGCAGAATTGTTTTAGCCAACTCTATGCTCATCTCCAAAGTCTGGTTCGGAGCCCACGCCATCCCCTTCTCCCCAAGCTTCTTCAAATCCTTGTATGCCTTGCTGCAAGGATAGCTTTGGTCAGGCCGCCCTCCACCAGTACAGCTAGAGGTCATGTTTGGCCCTCATCATCATGGTGGCATGGGCCTGCTTGACTTCAAAGCCCATGCTGCCAAGATCCTGGGCACCTGGATTGCGGCCGTCACCTCCCCTACATTCCCCTCCCAACACTGGTCCCGTGCAGCCTGCTCCTACTTCTCCCACGCCTTGGGCCTCAACAATCCATCGAACCCCACTCCCTGATGAAATACATCATATCACACACATCGGCCACAGGTCCTCACGGGACTAAAACACACTACAAACGAATCCTACTGTCCATGCGGAGCACTGAGTGGAGAATTTGTATTAGCGGACATACAACCCAAAGAGGCCGCCCCTCTCCTCAGTTCACACAAGAGGTACAGGGGCTACCCATCCATGATGGCGTGATCCCCATTTGGCCCCATGTCCTATCCAGGGTGGACTACCTGGACATGATGGACATCCCTTATTCCACTGAGACCCAAAAACTATCTGGAAATACGCACATCATCCTCTGTTGCAGCCTCAAGTCCGCTCCCATGTGTGGCGCTGCCTGAGGTGGGTGTATCGTACAGCTGAGCGCTCTAACGCTTTAAACTCATCCTGTGTCGTGTGTGGCCAGTATGAAACGCTGTTCCACCGCCTGAAGAAGTGCCCTACCTCTAAAGTGATATGGCGCGAAGTTCAACGTCTGCTGGGCCAGAATCAAACGCATCCCTTCAGTCTGTCAAGAGATATGTTTACTCTATCAATGGCCTCCTCTCTTCCACCCTCCCTCCATGCTTTGGTGGTTGCAATCACCATTTGGACCATCCACACGATTGTCTTAGATGCTATCGCAGGCTCCACCCCCACCCTCCCAGAAGCTGTCCACAGATTCCGGTCTCATTTGGTGGACCACTTTCAAGCGTGGATGTTTGGATACCTCCCACCACGTCGCCAACAGCTGGTCTCCTCCTGGTTACCAGTCTGGTTCATCAAATCAGACCCCTTCCTCCACACGTGTTCAGTTGTGGATATGGCCCCTCCACACGTTACCTCCCCCTCCCCATAGTGGCGTTCCCACTGGCAACAAGAGATAGCATCGCTTCTCTGAGGTGCCTTCCCTGGTATTAAGTTTTGTCTCTTCTGAGTCATATTCAGAAGTGTCCGTCCCATGGTTGGCCTTCCCCACAATAAATCTAAAAATGTAAGGTATTTCAAGTTCAGGCTCATGCTGTAATGGCACATCACTTACATTACATCATGTAATGAGCCAATCATTGTTAACAGAGTGGATGAGTAAAAATGACCATAAAATGGGATGAAGAAGCAAAACCATATACCTCACTGACGCTGGATATGTTAGTAGAAATTTTAAGGGAGGTGTAAGATTTGATATACAACCTCTCCATCTGGACCAGGAGCAATTTCTTTTCAGCGCAAAAAATACCCAAGGCCTTCAGTGGCTCCCCTTGTGCACCACAGTGAACTTTTGAGGAGAGTGACTCTAATCCTCCATTAATAGATTAATGTAAATTCATTTTAACCAACTAGTATGGTGTCAACATCTTTATAGTATATCACTATACCCCAGAAAATCCTCAAGAGGAGATAAACAGTGATGACAAATAAAGTTAACATGTGATAAGCAAATATATAAAAAAACAGACATTATTTTAAGGGGAAAGATGACCAACAGAGAGATTGGTCAGGTAAAACTAATTTAGGGAAAGTAATTATCTGTGACTCAGTCAATTTGTTGGTCTTAAAAATGACTCTGGCAAATAGAACAAGGCTACCACTGTTAGTAAACTTATAGCTCAAGTATGCACAAACTGAGACTTTTATACATACCAAACACTGCCATTATCTATAATAAATGTTGTAAACAAATAAATCTACATCTAAATTTAAATGTAACAACTTTTCTTTCTTGTAACAATCACTTTAGTTACTACAATTTGATTCAAACAGAAAATTTGGATAATCACAAACAGGAAAGAGGGGCGATTTTAATAACAAAAATAATACAACATGGGCGAGCGTCGCAGCAAGCGGTGCACTTAACGGTGCAACTAAGGGCAAGATACGCCCTGGAGGGGGACCAGGAACCCAGTCTGTAAAAAATCGCAAACTCAGACACCATCTGGGTTTATGGTATTTACTGTAAAGCACGCGCAAAACATGTACATCAATTCAACCAACTTTTGTCAAAGGTGGAGCACGGGATCAGACTCTTCCTTGGGGATGAGTCACTGACCCTGTGGGAGAAAAGATGTGAGGCACAGCCCTCACTTTTCCCTCACGCAGTGTACGTAGCCACCAACAACATGGGCCATGGCTGGATCAACATTGGTTTTGAAACAGCCGATAAAGCTGATGCCACAGCAAAAATCTGTGTGGAAATTGCCCTCCATGAGGGCAAAAAAATTGTGCGCACCGCGCGCACCAGATGGAACAAAGTGAAAACTTTGTTCATCTCTTTTGACTCGCTCCCCACCAACCTTCCTCATAAGGTAATTGAGGAGGAGCTCCGCAAAGATCTCGTGGCATACAGAGAAATCCAACAACTCAACTTACAGCATTTTTGCTTAATGCCCAACCTTTGCATGGGCAAAGCTATGGCTGTAATCAACCCCTTCCCAGAAGTGGAAGAGGATTTATCCAGAATTCCCGCACAGCAGAATTTCACTTTGCAGATGGGAGCCAGTTGGCTGCATTCTGAGTTACACTGGAACGCGCACCGCCCATTTGCAACCACTGTGGCTCACTGGGCCACAAGGAACATGCATGCCCTGTGAAAGAGGGCTTAATGGAAAATGATTTTTGCAAAGAAGCTATGGACGAAGATAATGAAAACTTCGCCAAAATGACTGATGGTCACCACCCATTCCGCTGGGGTGAAGATGGACTATACTCCATCGTGGACCCAGTTATAAGTAAACAACATAAAGCAGCACAAAAAACCTGCAAGAGAGCAGCGGCCAAAGTGGCGGCACACGCGGAGTCCGCCATTAACCCTGGACAAATTTGGGAGGATATTTTGGATATTCACCAAACCAACCAATCAGAACAATATGCCCATGTCAAAAATTTTCACAGTAACCGGACTGAGCCACAAAGCATCATCAGTCATGCATATACTGAGGAACAATGCAACCGCAATTTGGGCAAAACTGCGGTGCACAATGCAACAAAGTTGAACCTCAAAAATATAAAATTTAATCAACAATCCGCATCAAATCACATGAGACCTGTGCAGGAAAGGTTGACGCAAATGCAAAAAACTGCAATCCCCATGAATCATTGGGTCAGATCAAGGGAACCAACAATGGCAGTGAAAGAGTTGGAGTACATATGTGGAGCATGGCCAAAATGAGCCGCGGTGGGATAGGGCCAGAGGGCCCTCCCAACCGCTCTTGAGGCGCCGCGGGCACCTCAGTGTCAATAGGGAGACTAAACATCGCGGGAGCCATGGCTCATACATCCCAAGCCAAAAAGCTGGCATTCCTGGAAAACCTCTTGTAGACATCTTGGCCATCCAAGAAACCCACTGCCTACAAGGGGAAGAAGAATACTGGTCAACCAGGGTCACGCCATCACAATCAGTATGGACATCTCACTGTGGGGTGATAGTCCAAAACAACAAAAATTTAAAATTACAAACTCATCATCATACCTTCATGGTCACATCTTGCTAGCAACAATCACATGCCAAGATGAAATAATTTCGCTAGCATGTATCTATGCACCATGCACTGCAACCAAAAAAAACAATCCTTTGAAAACATTTCTACTCTCACCCTCCCACCAGATATCATCATGTTAGGCGATTTCAACTGCTGGGATAACCCCAATGCAGATTGATGGCCTAATCCAAGGGGATACCCACCTGAAATCATTGAATATCGCACAATGAAGGCATCTCTTGGCTTACAGGATGCTCTTCCCCCCAATTCACCACTCCTTCCCCACATGACGAGACCCAACATATGCGAGGGAGTGCTCATATTGATGAGTCATATTGACCACATCCTCATCCAGCAATCCCACCACTCAAGTATCTCCAAACTTACAACAAAAAAGATCAATTTTTCTGACCACCAATTAGTTATGGTGCAGTTAGCGCCAACCCAATCCCACACACAGGTGTCGCCTTGGAGAAAGTTTCACCCAGAAAATATAAAATTGCCCAAGATATCTGACTGGGTCAAAAATAAGGCTACAAACCCAGAATTCACAGCCCCATTCACTTTGGACCCCATCAGAACATGGGAAAATTCTAAAAAGGATTTAATTAACAAAACCTGACATATTGCATCATGCAAGTACACCGTGGACATGGCCACAATCAAGCATACCTTGGCGGAACTAGACCACCTGGAAATAAATACTCTGAGATCTGGCTATAGCCCTAATTGGGGACGCAAATGGGCAGAAATTTCAGCCTGAATTAACAATATCATCTTTGAACACCAACACAGAATCAAAGTATCAAACAAAGGTAAGTTCATAAAGGAAGGCGAAACCTGTTCAACATACTTTTTCCGCCAATTCCATTTCCACAGAAACCAGCCCGCATGCATACAGGTCCGCAAGACCAATGGCACCATGGCAACTGACCCAGAGGAGGTCAAGGTGGAAGTACACTGCTATTACACCGAACTATACCATGAAACACTAACAAATTCACAAAGAAATAAAGAATTTATTCAAACTGCTGAGATACAAAGTACACCACTGAATTACAATATCTATCTTTTATCACATGGGAGGAGCTTTGGGAAACAATTCGCGGTGCACCACGTAGGAAATGCCCAGGGCCTGATGGGATACCCTACGAATTTTATAAAAAATATTTTCAACAAATCGCCCCCTCCTATTGGCGTCTATGAACCAGAGCTTGTTAGAAACACGCCTATTACCAGGAGGTCATGAATCCTATGTTATAACCTTGTATAAAAAGGGTGACAAGTTGGACCTGGCCAACTGGCGCCCAATTGCACTCTCCAATAATGACACAAAAATTCTAACAAAAATTTTAGCAGCCAGATTAGGCGCAATTGCCTCTGACGTCCTGTCACACAACCAGTTTAGTTTATACCAGAACGTTCAATCTGGAACAATATTCACCCTGTTGAAAATATTTTCCAATACAAAGCAACTGGTGCCCTGGTCTTCTTGGATCAGGAAAAGGCGTATGACCGTGTTAGCTGGCCATACCTAAAAGAATGTCTACATGCCTTCAAACTCCCACCAAGATTTATAAAATGGGCGATGCTCCTAAAAGAATCTTCAACCATGGCTGTATGTGGCCCTGGATTCCTAACTAACAAGATCACACACCACAGAGGGCTCAAACAAGGGGACCCCCTCAGCCCATTGCTATACAATTTCAGCTTTGACCTGCTCCTCCGAGTAACTGACTCACGTCTCATGGGGATAACCGCACAAGGACAACCAACAGTCAAGATACTGGCCTTTGCAGATGACTGCTTAGCAGGTATAGCAAACAATGAAGATGCCCAACAGCTGGAACGCACTCTAGAGGATTACTCCAAGGTGAGCAATGCATCGCTCAACAAAAGGAAGACAGAAATTATCCTCTTAGGCAAATACACAAACAATTGGGCCACAACATCAGAACCTCACACCAACACTCAAAGAAAAAAACCCAATTATTTTACCCTTTGCAACACCTCCCACCAACACTCCTGTCTGACACCTTGGAATCTGGCTAGAATCAGGGGGATATGCTAATGAGACAATGGAAAGTAACCTGTTACAACGGGTATCATACGCGTAGCCTCCCTAAAGGGGAGAACCCCAGGACTAACAGGACGAGTTACAGTTGCTAACTCGCTCATCCTCCCAATACTGTGGTACCAGGCCCATGCGATAGCCTTCTCACCTACCTTTATAACCTCAATTCACGCGCTTATCCAGAGCTGGCTGTGGCCTGGCTCTCATCCTCCTAAACGGATGGAAACACTATTTGGACCACGCTCAAGCGGAGGCATGGGACTAATAGACTTTGAGAGCCACGCCAATCACATCCTAGGTACCTGGATAAAGGAAATCCTTGCTCCAGACCTCCCACAACAACATTGGTACAGAGCAGCAAGGACTAACTTTATACAGGCGCTCAAATTAACCAACCCACATAGTCCACCCAGACTACTTTCATACCTTGCCAAGCATCCTACTGCAACATGTCCTCATGGAACCTCCCCTCATTTCAAACATATCCTCTAACTATCCGCCATATGGGATGGACCATAGAGAACATGGGTACTATACAGGGAAGGGGACAACCCAGCCCCCAATTCAAATTAAGAAACCTAGAAAACCACCTGCAGAGGGATATGCTCACAACAACCCCAAATATAGCTAGGATAGACTACCTAGATATGTTGGACATTCCCTATGATTTAACCACACAGAAAGCAATGTGGAAAATGACACACCACCCACTCCTACAACCAAGGATAAGAGCAAACGCCTGGTGCTGTCTGAGAAGGACCTATAGGATGGCAGACCGCTCCAACTCCCTTCACAAAACATGTGCAGTATGTGGAGGGGTGGGATCCCTACATCACCGCCTAGAAACATGCCCCCAACCAAAGCTATATGGCAGGAAGTCGCACGCCTGCTCAAGATTCAAAACGAACTTGAATTCTCGATATCAAAAAGCATCTTTGCGCTCCAGATCGAGTCACCAATCCCATCTACCCTCTGCTCCCTAATAATACCCATTGCAATGTGGACAATACACACAATTGCATTAGATGCGTTCAAGGGCATGGTCCCAACCATTCATGGGATTATCAACAGATTCCATGTCCACTTACTAGAGCACTTCCAAGCCTGGCTCTATGGATATATGTGACCAAGATAAAAAGCGCTCATAGAATCATGGTTCCCACTCTGGTTCCTCCACACAGATCCTTTCCTTCACACCTGCTCCATAGTAGGGTAAATCCCCTCAGAGCAGCGCACCAGCCCTCCATACCTAGCAGTCCCGCTGGCAACAGGGGTAACTTGAGTACCCTGGGGTGCCCAATTTTTATTTGTTAGTTATTCTCTTAGTTTCACATATATTCGGTAATGTCTGTCCCCTGGTCAGCTTACCTCAGTTAAATAAAATAAATTTAAATGTAACAAACCATAAATATACACTATAATTGCAATTCTGTAACAGTTGGAATTATCCAATTTCAACTGCCATAAAATTAAAAATGATTTGGTGCACTGACAGTGCTAAAGTACACCAATTTTGAACTAGTAATGATTTGGTGCACTGACAGTGCTAAAATATACCAAGTCAAGTTGGTTGCATGTTGATTTTGGTTGGTCCAACACAACCATGCAAAAACTCCTTGATACTAAAACTTTTAAGATGAACAGGTAAGGGAGGTATGTGAAATGCAAAACAACTTTTTTATTTTATTCATGACATGAAAAGGGCCCTCCAAACAGAGCTTGTCTGAGGAGCAACTGACAATGCTCCCAAGGAGTGACAAGGGTTAGAATTATGATGTGAGCTTCAGAATTGGTGATGCAACCTTTTTATGTCTGCCCTTTGGGGGCCTCATCTGATCCATTAACAAGGCTCATTTGAGCCTAATTAATAATATGGGTGGAAAACAACTCAGTACTAAACTTGACCAAAACAGAAAATCTTTTTTTAAAATGATTCAACTCAGGATCTAGCCGCTATGAACCCAAATGTTAAAAATTGGGAGTTGGCTACTTACATAATGAGTACCAAATATTGGATCCTGGGTTTTTCACTGATTAAAAACTCAACCAATAACTGGACAGGTTCAATATGTTCATGATTTGCATTGCCTGGAAGTAAATGATAATTGATAGTAGGATGAAGACTATTATCCATAGTTTTATAGATAACCAGTTGTGGTCCAACGATAGACATGTAATTCTACACAAATCTTCTTGATGTCAACTGTAGGGACTTCTTCCCTTATCCTCCTAACTTGATCCACTCTCAGATTTCAAAGTCATGGCCTGTATTCTCATCATGATGAGTCTGCAGAAATCCCCCTCTAAGTTCAGCTTCTCTTATAAGGATCCTCAATCCTTACTCGTTATATGACAAAACAGTCCCCAATTATTTCACAAATTTTTTTTTCCTGAAGATGAATAAAATTTAAAGCAATATTGGTCTTTATAATCTCTATTGTAATATATGGAAAGGTTCTTTTTTTATTAATGTAAATTATCAGGGGAATTTATAAATGTGAATTTGGCGCCCAACTCTCAGTTGGCACCTCAGACATGAAATGGCAGCCGTTGTCATTATACTTTCTTTTGTCATCTCACCAGCAAAGGTCTTCTCCATCTGATTAAATTTCCTTTTTTGGATATCCTTAAAACCTAAAATGGACAAAGTCAGAAAACGTGTCCCAAACGTTTCTCACTCAATCCCAGCAAACCAATCATATTTGGAAAGTGACATGCTTAAGTAATGGGACTTGTTACCCATTATAGAAGGTCATAAACCAACTGATCAATTCACTAGTTGCATGTGGCATCACTTGCCTTGCAACTTGATCCTTTAATTCACAATCAGTCAGTGATGAAACATGACCAATCCTGATCAGTGAACCTTATAGTTAATCATTGATTAACTATCAGATGCCCTCATTTTGTCAGCAACTCTTCCCGATGAGATCTTAAGAATTCACCTGTATTGACCCCTTTGGATCCAAACCTGGCAAATTACCTAAAATTCCCCAAACATTTACTAACCTGAGGTCAGGGTCAACTGATATCCAATTCACTTGCCATAGGGAATTTTCCCCTAGCAATTCACAGCTAATCTAGGATGCCAGAAAGGTGGATAAAAATCTCAACACATCCCCCATCTGCCTAGATTTCCAGTGAGGATAGGATTGGTACAGGATATTACTGCCTAGGACCAAGTCAAATGTTACTCAGTTTCTAGAGGAGCACAGTTGATCTTCAGATAACGCTGCTCTGGACAACACTGGCATACAGTTCTTTTCCTTTTCCTCCTCACTACTGCCTCCTCAGAGCGCGTTCCTCATGACCCACCGTCATGCTGGGATGATTGCTTTACTCATGACAATGCTAGTCCTGGGAAGCTGGTTTCCCCCCAGTCAGGGCATATGACCCATTGTCATATTCAGGATCTCGGTCCAGCATCCTCAATTTCCTGATAATTCTCCTCATCCTTGACAGGGAGTCACTGCCTGATGTTTATCTTGTGGCACCATTAAGAAGGATCAATTATTTTCTCTGGTTATTTCCTCATAATAAGTTCTTTGCTCATATCACTATTGTATTTTTTCGTTCTAAGAGCTTATCTCATTAAATTGGGATTAATAACTCTAAAATTAGAGCTTAATTTATACAAAAGTGGATAATGTCAACTATAATTAAAAAGCTCAACATCACCCTATTGTTCAGCTCATATTACATAACTGGAATCTCAGTACTAGCAAAGGTTAAAAAACTTTTCTTTCTCGTTGCAATCAAATTGCAACCTATTCAATTCAAGACTGAATCTAGTTTGATAATCTCACAGAGGAGATTAGTCTGCGCCCATGTCAGAGAGCAGTTGGGCAAGCAAGGTAGGAGGAGCAGGTGGAAGGCCTGCGGCCTCCAACGTTTGAAAACGCCCCGGAGAATCTGGCAGAATAGACAAAAATTTTAAAAAACTGGTGGTCACTATTTCCCCGGAGATACTCGCATGGCAAGCACGTTGCAACCAGTACATCAACACGCCACACTCCCAGCCACTTTTGTTGGTGGAATTCGGGGTCCGCGTGTTTCTGGATATCAAAGAATGGCCTTGTGGGAAAAATTTTGTGAAGATGTGCACACATTTTCCTGACCGCGGTGTACATTGCACCTCACTCCATGTCACGCGGTTGGCTGGACCTAGATTTTGAAAGCAAAAAGGCAGCAGATGAGGCTGCAGCGGTGCACGTAGTGGTCAACCTCCCTGAAGGTCAATGGGTCGTTGAAACCAAACGCACCAGATGGACAAAATCAAACCAATTTTCCTCACATTTGACTTTTTTCCTACTACGGTAAAATGTGACATTTTGGAACAACACCTGAAAGATGGTCTCGCCATATATGGCAGAATACAATCTTTCAAATTGCAATACTTCACACTGATGCCACACCTGTGCACTGGCAAAGTCATCGCAGTTCTGACCCCAACTGAGGAGATTGCAAGGGACCTAACCCAGATCCTGCACTCCACTTTTATTGATATCACAGGGCATACCACCCACCCATTCTGGGTGACCGTGGACAGCGCGCCACCCATTTGCACTCACTGTGACGTGTTCAGCCATAAGGCACATGCATGCCCCATCAAGGAGGGCGTCACATTCCAAGAGCACCCCTCGGCGGCCATGGCCAGCAGAGAGGCGCACTATGAACCAACTGCAAGCACCAAAGAGGCTTTCCCGTGGGGAACACAAGGCTGCTACCTACTGGTAAAGCCTATCTCCCCACAATAGTGGAAGAAGGCCAAGCAGGCCTGTAGGGCTGCGGCTAAGGAAGCGGCCAAAGCCACCACTGCTATCCCACACTCACAACGCCAGGAGGACATGGAAACCTTCACGGTGGAAGCAACTTGGTAATCCATCAACCAATCAGATTGGGAAGCCCATGCCGAGCGGACCACTCAATCTGAGGATCCAATGGGAGATTTGATCTCACCCAATAATTGCACCCAAGCTCCAGTTGAAACCAACTTGGGACCCATCCCAACTAAAATTTTTTTTTGACCTGCTCAACGGTGCACCAAACTCATCTGCACGGCAAAAAATTTGTCTGACATTGGGAAAACAAAAAGCGAAGGCTAAAGCCAACACAACTCTTTCCACAAAAATCAAAAAAACTCTGATAGCGTTGCTGCTAACACCTGCGCTGTTGTGAAGGCCGTGGGGATCTAGAAGAGGCTGGTGGGCCTGGGTGCCCACCCCCTCGCACCTAAGGTGCAATGGGGGAAACCTTCACTTTAGGGACATTGAATATCGCCGGACTCAAGGCCTCCCCATCATGGGCTAGGAAACTGAGTTTTTTACAACACAATTTACCCGTGGATATCCTGGCCATCCAGGAGTCCCACTGTCCACAAGGTTCCAAGTAAGCTTTAAACAATGATCCTCCCACCCCTATCCTTTTGGTCAAAGCACTGTGGGGTGCTAATTTGGAAAAACATTTTTTAAAATTCACATCCTCAGAAACATTCCTAAATGGCCGAGTGCTTGTTGTCACTTTCATGTGGGCTGACGTAGCGCATGCAATCATCAACATCTATGACCCAAATGGTGCATGCAAGCATCAGGAATTTTTCTTATTAATCAAATCCCTCCCACTACCCTAGACTCTTTCCTAGTTGGCAACATGAATTGTTGGCTAAACACACCAACGGACCAGTGGCCTTCCTCACCTCAGACCCCCAGGGTCATGTAGAACTACGCGTTCTAAAGGCCACCCTTGGGTTAATGGATGCGCTGCTGTGACATGCCCTGCTGCTCAAAAACTTTGATGTGTCCCCACATCCACAACGGCCAATTAAGGTCCATGACCCGCATTGACCTTATCTAACGCCAGCAAAATTCCAACCCCACATCTCCCACTTTAAAACAACAAAAATGGAATTCTCTGACCATCAGCTGGTCTCGCTAAACTACCACCTACCTGTCACAGCTGCTAAGGCCCCATATTGGTGCAAAATCCGCCCCCCGAGCTCACATTGCCATAATTTTCCATGTGGGTGGAAGAGGCAACTTTGGAAAAAAAAAATTTGTTGCACATTTTGTGCGGACCCCATTTCCACATGGGCAACTTTCAAACTTGACACCATCTGCCACTATCGCCATCTCTCCTCCAGACGCTCCTGAGTCACATCGGTGGTTATCTCGCGCGCTCTGGCAGAGTTGGCCCACTTGGAGTCCAACATCCCAGTTACAGGATACAGCTCTGCATGGGGCCAGAAGTGGGCGGAGGCAGCCGCCCACCTTAACGCACTTGAAAGGCAACACAAACATCAGGTTTGTGTTCAGTACAGGGCCACATGCATCACAAAAGGTGACAAGTGCACTGCACATTTCTTTAAAAATTTTCTTTGCACCATGCCAGAGCGTGGCCTGCACACAGGTGCAAAGATTGGATAATTTCATTGTGGATACACCAGCTGAAGTGGCAATCGAAATGTAAAAGTATTACTCCGAGTTGTACCAATCTGATCCAATTCAGCCAGCTGAAGTGGTGGAATTTCTCAACTGATCTCACATCTGCACTATTTTCTGATACCCGGAAATAATGAATCTGATTACTCCGAACAAATTATGGACAGCCATTCATGGTGCGCCAAACTGAAAATGCCCAGGCCCAGATGGCATTTCATATGAGTTTTACAAAAAATATTTCAAATATATATCCCCATTGCTGCTCGCCTCACTTAACTAAAGCACGTTGGAAACGCGCCTCCTACCAGGAGGACATGAGCCCTTTACTGTCACACTCTTCAAGAAAGGGTATAAGCTAGACTTAGCCAACTGGAGCCCCATTTCTCTAACAAACACAGACACTAAAATTTTAACAAGAATTAATGGCTAACCATTTAGGGACTGTAGCATCTGCCACCATCTCCCCAGAACAATTTGGGTTCATACCCAGAAGATTGATTTGGGATAACGTGCACTCTGTGGCTAATGTATGTCAGTCCACAGCCTCTGGGGCACTTGTATTCTTGGAACAACAAAAGGCCTATGATAGAGTAAACTGGGAATACCTCAGGGCCTGCCTCCATCAATTCCGCCTACCCCCTCACTTCATCAACTGGGTAATGCTGCTCACAGAATCTGCAACAATGGCAGTATGTGGCCCTGGCTTCCTAACAGAAGTAGTCCGCCCTCAAAGGGGCTTGCAACAAGGAGACCCCCTCAGCCCACTCTTATAGAACTTCAGCCTTGACCCACTACTGCGAGATGTGAATGCCCAACTCACTGGGGTCCATGTGCCAGGCCAAGCCCCAGTCAAGATAATGGCGTTTGCAGATGATTGTGTGGTTGGGGTGTCTAATAATCAAGATGCACGCGCGCTTGAAGCTCTCATCCAGGAGTATTCCCGGGTAAGCAACGTGGCACTGAACGCTTCCAAAACTGAAATCATCCTCCTTGGTCAATTTCAGAACTGCTGGGCCCCAGCAATTAGTTCCCAACCCAGCCCATCTGCTCGCCCACGTCCTCGCCCTACTAACTCAAAACACCACTCCACTGGTGCTCCCCCTCATGCCACGTCCTACCATAGGACTGGTACGCCATCTGGGCGTGTGGATAGAGGCAGGTGGATCGCGACAGCAGTAATGGAGTGCCGTATTTTGGAAAACGTGACAAAGCGAATCGCCTCTCTCAGAGCCCACCCTACTTCCCTTACTGGAAGGGTTGTTTTAGCCAACTCTATGCTCCTCTCCAAAGTCTGGTTCAGAGCCCACGCCATCCTCTTATCCCCAAGCTTCTTCAAATCCTTATATGCCTTGCTGCAAGGATGGCTTTGGTCAGGCCGCCCTCCACCAGTACAGCTAGAGGTCATGTTTGGCCCTCATCATCATGGTGGCATGGGCCTGCTTGACTTCAAAGCCCATGCTGCCAAGATCCTGAGCACCTGGATTGCGGCCGTCACCACCCCTACACTCCCCTCCCAACACTGGTCCCGTGCAGCCTGCTCCAACTTCTCCCGCGCTTTGGGCCTCAACAATCCATCGAACCCCCACTCCCTGATTAAAGTACCTCGCATCACACACATCAGCCACAGGTCCTCACGGGACTAAAACCCACTACAAACGAATCCTACTCTCCATGCGGAGCGCTGAGTGGAGAATTTGTATTAGCGGACATACAACCCAAAAAGGCCGCCTCTCTCCTCAGTTCACACAAGAGGTACGGGGGCTACCCATCCATGATGGCGTGATCCCCATTATGCCCCATGTCCTATCCAGGGTGGACTACCTGGACATGATGGACATCCCTTATTCCATTGAGACCCAAAAAACTATCTGGAAATCCATACACCATCCTCTGTTGCAGCCTCAAGTCTGCTCCCATGTGTGGCGCCTCCTGAGGCGGGTGTATCGTATAGATGAGCACTCTAACACTTTACACTCATCCTGTGTCATGTGTGGCCATTATGGAACGCTGTTCCACCGCCTGGAAAAGTGCCCTACCTCTAAAGTGATATGGTGCGAAGTTCAACGTCTGCTGGGCCAGGATCAAACGCATCCCTTTAGTCTGTTGAGAGATATGTTTGCTCTATCAATGGCCTCCTCCCTTCCACCCTCCCTCCATGCTTTGGTGGTTGCAATCGCCATTTGGACCATCCACACGATTGTCTTAGATGCCATCGCAGGCTCCACCCCCACCCTCCCAGAAGCTGTCCACAGATTCCGGTCTCATTTGGTGGACCACTTTCAAGCGTAGATGTTTGGATACCTCCCACCGCGTCGCCAACAGCTGGTCTCCTCCTGGTTCCAAGTCTGGTTCATCAAATCAGACCCCTTCCTCCACACGTGTCCAATTGTGGCTACGGCCCCTTAACACGTTTCCTCCCCCTCCCCATAAGTGGCGTTCCCGCTGGCAACAAGAGATAGCATCGCTTCTCTGGGGGTGCCTCCCCTGGTACTAAGTTTTGTCTCTTCTGAGTCATATTTTGAAGTGTCCGTCCCATGGTCAGCCTACCCCGCAATAAATTTATAAATTTAAAAAGTACTAGCAAAGGTTCAACAGCCTATATGATAAAGATGCTCATCTCTTTCAACCAATGAGTTGATCTGCGTGACAAAGTCTCTTTTATGCTCCCCCTAGGACTCATACTCCCAGTCAAGCACCCATAGCTAGTCCTTCTGTGGAACTACCATAAATGGTATCCAACCTTAACAAAATAGAGTAGCAATTGTATCAAACAACTCATGGCCAATCCTTTCTCTGTCATTATTCCCAAATTAGATTTCAATACTCTCCTGGATTTGGCTTCTTTTGTAGATATTCCTACTATCATTATTAAACCTCCTGAAGCAAAGCCATCTAATCTTATTTAATTTATTGCGGGGAAGGTCGACCATGGGAAGGACACTTCCGAATATGACTCAGACGAGACAAAACTTAGTACCAGGGGAGGCACCCCAGAGACGCGATGCTATCTCTTGTTGCCAGCGGGAACGCCACTTATGAGGAGGGGGAGGGAACGTGTGAAGGGGCCGTAGCCACTACTGAGCACGTGTGGAGGAAGGGGTCTGACTTGATGAACCAGACTGGGAACCAGGGGAGACCAGCTGTCAGAGACGCGGTGGGAGATATCCAAACATCCACGTTGAAATTGGTCCACCAGATGAGACCGGAATCGGTGGACAGCTTCAAGGAGGGTGGGGATGGAGCCAGCGATGGCATCTAAGACAATCGTGTGGATAGTCCACATGGCGATTGCAACCACTAGAGCACGGAGGGAGGGTGGGAGGGGGAGGCCATTGATGAAGCAAACATATCTCTTGACAGACTGAAGGGATGCGTTTGATCCTGGCCTAGCAGACGTTGGACTTCGCGCCATATCACTTTAGAGGTAGGACACTTCTCCAGGCGGTAAAACAGCGTTCCATAATGACCACACATGACACAGGATGATTGTAAAGCGTTAGAGCGCTCAGCTGTACGATACACCCGCCTCAGGCAGCGCCACACATGGAGCGGACTTGAGGCTGCAACAGAGGATGGTGTGCGTATTTCCAGATAGTCTTTTGGGTCTCAGTGGAATAAGGGATGTCCATCATGTTCAGGTAGTCCACCCTGGATAGGACTTGGGGTCGAATGGGGATCACGCCATCTTGGATGGGTAGCCCCTGTACCTCTTGTGTGAACTGAAGAGATGGGCGGCCTCTTTGGTTGTATGTCCACTAATACGAATTCTCTACTCTGCGCTTCGCATGGAGAGTAGGATTCGTTTGTAGTGGGTTTTAGTCCCGTGAGGACCTGTGGCCGATGTGTGTGATGCGAGGTATTTCATCAGGGAGTGTGGGTTTGATGGATTGTTGAGGCCCAAGGCTCGGGAGAAGTTGAAGCGGGCTGCGGGACCAGTTTTGGGATGGGAGTGTAGGAGCGGTGACGGCTGCAATCCAGGTGCCCAGGATCTTGGCAGCATGGGCTTTGAAGTCAAGCAGGCCCATGCCACCATGATGATGAGGGCCAAACATGACCTCTAGCTGTACTAGTGGAGGGCGGCCTGACCAAAGCCATCCTTGTAGCAAAGCATACAGTGATTTGAAGAAGCTTGGGGAGAAGGGGATGGCGTGGGCTCTGAACCAGACTTTGGATAGGAGCATAGAGTTGGCAAAGAACAACCCCTGCCAGTGAGGGTAGTAGGTGGGCTCTGAGAGAGGCGATTTGCTTCGTCATGTTGTCCAGTATATGGCACTCCATTACTGACGCGTATCCACCTGCCTCCATCCACACGCCAGATGGTGTACCGGTCCTATGGTAGGACGTGGCACAAAGGGGAGCACCAGTGGAGCGGTGTGTGTTGAGTTAGTAAGGCGTGGACGTGGGCGAGCAGATGGGCTGGGTTGGGAACTACTTGCTGGGGCCCAGCAGTTCTGAAACCGACCAAGGAGGATGATTTCAGTTTTGGAGGCGTTCAGTGCCGCGTTGCTTACCTGGGAATATTCTGGATGAGGGCTTCAAGCGCGCGTGCATCTTTGTTATTAGACACCCCCACCACGCAATCATCTGCAAATGCCATCATCTTGACTGGGGTTTGGCCTGGCATGGACCCCAGTGAGGTGGGCATTCACATTTCGCAGAAGTGGGTCAAGGCTGAAGTTGTATAAGAGTGGGCTGAGGGGGTCCCCTTGTCGCAGGCCCCTTTGAGGGCGGACTACTTCCGTTAGGAAGCCTGGGCCATGCACTGCCATTGTTGCAGATTCTGTGAGCAGCATCACCCAGTTTATGAAATGGGGGGTAGGCGGAATTGATGGAGGCAGGCCCTTAGGTATTCCCAGTTTACTCTATCATAGGCCTTTTGTTGGTCCAAGAATACAAGTGACCCAGAGGCTGTGAACTGGCATGCGTTAGCCACAGAGTGCACGTTATCCCAAATCGACCTTCTGGGGATGAAACCAAATTGTTCTGGGGAGATGGTGGCAGATGCTACAGTCCCTAAATGGTTAGCCATGATTTTGGTTAAAATTTTGGTGTCTGTGTTTGTTAGAGAAATGGGGCACCAGTTGGCTAAGTCAAGCCTATCCCCTTTCTTGAAGAGTGTGACAGTAAAGGCCTCATGTCAGCCTGGTAGTAGGCCCATTTCCAACAGGCTTTGGTTGAGTGAGGCTAGCAGTGGGGATATATATCTAAAATATTTTTTGTAGAACTCATATGGAATGCCATCTGGGCCTGGGCATTTTCAGTTTGGCGCACCGCAAATGGCTGTCCATAATTCGTTTGGAGTAATTAAATTCATTATTTCCGGGTATCAGAAAATGGTGCGGATATGAGCTCAGTTGAGAAAATCTGCCATTTTGGCCAGCTGAATTGGTTCATCTCGGTATAACTCGGAGTAATATCTTTGCATTTTGATTGCCACTTCAGCCGGTGTGTCCGCAATGGAATTATCCGATCTTTGCACCTGTGTGCAGGCCACGCTCTGGCGTGGTGTGAAAATTTTTAAAGAAGTATGCGGTGCACTTGTCACCTTTAGTGATGTGTGTGGCCCTGTATTGGACACAAACCCGATGTTTGTGTTGCCTTTCAAGTGCGTTGAGGTGGGCAGCTGCCTCAGCCCACTTCTGGCCCCATTCAGGGCTATATCCTGTGGCTGGAATGTTGGACTCCAAGTGGGCCAATTCCACCAGCACGCGCGAGATAACCACCAATGTGGCTCGTGAGCACCTGGAGGAGAGATGATGATAGTGGCGGATGGTGTCTTCTTTGAAAGTTGCCCATGTGGAAATGGGGTCCATGCAAAACGGTGCAAAAAACAATTTTGCCAAAGTTGCCTCTTCCACCCATGTGGAAAATCCTGGCGACGCGAGCTCGGGGGGATTTTGCACCAATGTGGGGCCTTTGCAACTGTGACGGGTAAGTGGTATGTTATTGAGACCAGTTGGTGGTCGGAGAATTCCATTTTCGTTGTTTTGAAGTGGGAGATGTGGGGTTGGAATTTCGCCAGCATTAGAATAAGGTCGATGCAGGTCATGGACCTTAATTGGCCGTTGTGGATGTGGGGACGCATCATGTTTTCAAGCAGTGGGGCATGTCGCGGCAGCACATCCATTAACCCAAGGGTGGCTTTTAGAATGCGTAGTTCTATGTGACCCTGTAGGGCGTGGGGTGATGGTGGCCACTGGTCCGTTGGTGAGGTTAGCCAACAGTTCATGTCACCAACTAGGAAAGAATTGGGGGTAGCAGGAGGGATTTGACCAATGAGAAAAATTCCCAACGCTCATGTGCACCGTTTGGGGGCGTAAATGTTGACTATTGTGTGTGCAACGTCGGCCCTTGAGAAGGTGACAATGAGCACTTGGCCATTTAGGAATGTTTCTGAGGATGTAATTTTTAAAAAATTGTTTTTCCAAATTAGCACCCCACAGTGCTTCACCAAAAGGATAGGGATGGTAGGAGCATTGTTTTCCAAGCATCCTCAGAACCTCGTGGACAGTGGGACTCCTGGATGGCCAGGATATCCTCGGGTAAATTGTGTTGTAAAAAACTCAGTTTCCTAGCCCATGATGGGGAGGCCTTGAGTCCGGCGATATTCAATGTCCCTAAAGTGAAGGTTTCCCCCATTGCACCTTAGGTGCGAGGGGTGGGCCCCCAGGCCCACCAGCCTCTTCCAGGTCCCCACAGGCTTTCACAGCAGCGTGGGTGTTAGCAGCAATACTATTGGGGTTTTTGTTAATTTTTGTGGAAAGAGTCACGTTGGCTTTGGCCTTCGCTTTTTGTTTTCCTGACGTCGGACAAATTTTTTTCAGTGCGGATAAGTTCAGTGCACCATCGAGCGGGGCAAAAAATTTTTTTTGGTTGGGATAGGTCCCAAGTCAGTTTTGACTGGAGCTTGGGTGCAGCAATTGGGTGAGATCAAATCTCCCATTGGATCCTCAGATTGAGTGGCCCGCTGGCATGGGCCTCCTAATCTGATTGGGTGATGGATTCCCAAGTTGCTTTTGCCGTGAAGGTCTCCATGTCCTCCTGGCGTTGCGAGTGTGGGATAATGGTGGTTGCCTTGGCCGCTTCCTTGGCCGTGGCCCTATGGGCCTGCTTGGCCTTCTTCCACTCCTGCGGGGAGATGGGCTTTACCAATAGGTAGCAGCCTTGTGCTCCCTATGGGAAAGCCTCCTTGGTGCTTGCGGTTGGTTTGTAGTGCGCCTCTCCGCTGGCCATGGCTGCTGAGGGGTGCTCTTGGAATGTGACGCCCTCCTTGATGGGGCATGCGTGCGCCTTATGGCTGAACACATCACAGTGGGTGCAAATGGGGGGCGCGCTGTCCACGGTTACCCAGAATGGGTGGGTGGTATGCCCTGTGATGTCAATAAAGGTGGAGTGCGGGATCTGGGTTAGGTCCTTTGCGATCTCCTCAGTTGGGGTCAGAACTGCGATTGCTTTGCCAGTGCACAGGTGTGGCATCAGCGTAAAACGTTGCATTTCAAAAGATTGTATTTCGCCGTATATGGCGAGACCATCTTTCATGTGTTGCTCCAAAATGTCACGTTTTAACATAGTAGGCAAAAAGTCAAACGTGAGGAAAATTTGGTTTGATTTTGTTCATCTGGTGCGTTTGGTTTCGACGACCCATTGCCCTTCAGGGAGGTTGACCACTATGCACACCGCTGCAGCCTCATCTGCTGCTATTTTGCTTTCGAAACCTAGGTCCAGCCAACCACGCGACATGGAGTGAGGTGCAACATACACCGCGGTCAGGAAAATTTTGAGTACATCTTGACAAAATTTTTCCCATAAGGCCGTTTTTTGGATGTCCAGATACACATGGACTACAAATTACACTGATGAAAGTGGCTGGGAGTATGGCGTGTTGATGTACTGGTTGCATCATGCTTGCCAAGTGAGTATCTCTGGGGAAATTGTGACCGCCAGTTTTTTTAGATTTTTTTCTATTCCGCCGGATTCTCCGGGGCGTTTTCAAACGTTAGAGGCCGCGGGCCTTCCACCTGCTCCTCTTGCCTTGCTTGCCCAACTGCTCCCAGACATGGGCGCAGACTAATCCCCTCTATGAGATTATCAAACTAGATTTAGTCTTGAATTGAATGGGTTGCAAAAGTGTTTGCAACGAGAAAGAAAAGTGTCTAAGCCATCTAATCTTGATCTCTTTAATTCTCACCAGATCTGACTTGTTTCCAAAGCCCCTTTTCTGACTTGGCCAAATATATAAACCAGCTGTTCTGTCAAACAAACTGGCCATCAAAAATCATGAACATTTGAACTACCCTATGCAGAATTGAGGGCCCAAGTGACCAAGACTCTATCCATAGCTCAGAACCTCTCTGATCTTAAAAACATCCTCGATTGGGACATTGCAGCCTATGCTCTTCGTTTCACCAGCCAAGTTCTTTAAATTTGGGCTATGAAGCTTCCAGCCTTTCCCTGATTCATTTCTTATTCTGCTTTCACATCCAAGAAGCTTGTAGTTGTCATATGCAGGATGCCATCTGCTCCCTGCACGATTATCTCATTTCTGGCACATCCCATTGGTATCTTCCTCTTATGGCTTTGATCAGAGGCATGATTTGGCAAACTCCACCTAGTATACCTTGCTTGATTCCATCTCATATGTCCAATGTTCTCATTGAAGCCTTTCAGCAAGCGCTCAAGACCAAATTTTCCGGCTCCCATGCTATATCAGGATTATTTAAGGTTGTTTACCAACAGTCTCTTCTTGTTTGTTGCTTCCCTCACCAATCTGGGGTAACACCTTTAGCAAGTACTGATATCTCCATCTCTTTTCCACTTGTCAAGTTCTTGCAGGGATCATCTTCCAATCAATGAACTAGGCTTTGAGTAGTTATAGCCTTTGATAGCGTCCAATCTCACATAAATTTTGTCAGTTTATTTACCTTAATGTTATATATCCTTTCTCCCCAAGAGTCAACATAGGCAGAATCATCCCTGAGTCAAGGATCACCAATAAAAAAGTATTAAAAATATAACTTTTTATGTGCATTTTTAAAAGTTTTTCCATTTTATTTTTATCAATCTTTTATTATTTTTTTGTATATTGGGCATGACTTTCACTTATTTCAGCGATCCATCTTTTTTATTTATAACCCAAACTGATCCCAGGTATACTCTGACCTACCAGTTTTCTATGGTTCAGGGTCTTATTTTTTAAGACTTAACCATTTATTTTGTTTCAGCAGCCCCTTTTTAGGACTTAACCAAAAATTATCAGGACATAAACATCTAATGATTCAGAAGTCCTTCAGAAACATTCTTCTTATTTTTTTCTGCAATACACTACTTTAGATATTTATCAAGGACTTGCATCAAAAGCCTCTCATTCAAGAGATTTTGATGGAATAGGCATCCATCGCCATCTTGGCAATAACCTTGAATAGACAACCACAATGCATCTATCATGTTTCTTCTTCCAAAACCATGTATCTCACAATAGGCAACTTTTTCGCCTACTTGGTATTCTGATAATGCTGGCTAGTTCTTATTGTCTGTCATTTTTGCCTTGATTCTCTTCTTCAAGGTCATATTGAATGCTTGCAATTGCATCTTAATCAGGGTATGTGACAATCGGATCAGGTACTGTTCAGCACTCATCCCTGATGTTGGTTCAACCACTGAATATAGAATTGTGGTAACTCAGCCTTCTTTCCATATAGTAATTTAAATGGCGCTTTTCCTGTTGCCGTATGTGACTTATGTTATATGCAAACATTAAGAAACTGAGTTATGTTCCTCATGCAGAAGTTCTCCCTGAAAATAGCTTCCTCATTGTCATGGCCAGCATTCCATTGACCCATTCTATCAGTATGTTTGTCTCAAGATGATAAGGTACTGACACGACTCATTGGATCCCTTTATCTCATTCAATCTCAGGATCATCTGGGATGTGTAAAATATTTAATTGTTGCTTAACAAGACTTGAAGGCATCCATGACAATACACGACTTGATCCAGGATAAACCTTGCAGTGCTTTAGTGTCCACTTTTTCCAGGGCCTTTGCTTGACCCACCTAGTCAGACGGTCAATTGAAACTATGATATATTTAATTCCCCCTAAACTCATGGTTAATAGTCCTATCACATTGATGGACACTGTGTGCCAAGAAAATCCAGGGCGGACCAGTTGATATCCAGTCATGTTCTTGTGAGGCTTGTGCAACTGTCACTCCATACAAAAAGCCAGATAATTTGCTACATTGTAGTTAATAGACTCCATGTAATAGTACTGAAAAGTGTGATTAGTCATCTTCCTCAGGCCCCATGCCTGACAGCCTTTACGCGGCTTGAATGATTACCACTTGTTCTGAAATTCTTGTGAATAATAATCATTTCCTGCCAATCATCATATAAACTTGTCCATCCATGGTCTCGGTGTCTTCCATTCCTTTCTGAAGTGCACCTTGGATTTCTTTAGGCTCATTCCCATTTACTCCATTGACCATCTTCTGGAATAGCTCATCCGCTTTCTGGTATACCACTTGGACCATTGGTAACCTCAATAAGCCATCTGCATTATGATGAGAAGCTCCCACTTGGTGAACTATCTCATAATTATAAGCCTGTAGCTTTAATTCCCATCAGGACAGTCATTCTTCTAGTTCTCTTAAATTATGCAGCAAATGCAGCAGGAGTGTTCCATCACCACTTTTAAGTGCATTATGTGGATATACACCCAAAGCTGCTTACTTGCATAAATTGCTACAAGGCATCATGCTCAGTAAAGGTGTAATTCCTTTCAGCTGCTGATAGCGTCCGGCTCACATAAGCTCCTGGGTGCTCATCCTTGAGCTCATCTACTAGACTCAGGATGGCGTCATTGCTATTAACAAAGCATCAGTCTGTACTATAAATTCTCGATTAGAAATTTGGATTTAAATATAGGAGAATCTATCAAATATCAGCATAACTCATTGAAAGAACTCTTGGCTTCATTCCAAAGGAATAATTTTTTTGGATCCTTTGCAAATGAAAGAGTAGCTCAGCTATTCACACGAAATACCATATGAATCTTTGATAGTATCTGACAATTCTAAGGAAGCTTTGGACATCTTGAGTACTTTTTTGGGATGGCCATTCTCTCTATGGCCTCAATCTTCTGGGCTTGTGGCTGCAATCAACTAGAAAGTGATAATGAATCCCAGATATTGCAACTCTTTATTGAAAAAGTGGCACTTCTTCAGCTTGATCTTCAAGTTGACCATTTACAGTCCCTTGAAGACTTCTTCCAAGTAATGTAAAAGATCATTAAATGTCCTACTGAATACATTTGTATCATCCAATTACACATGACGCATGATAACTTCAGTTCATTCAATCTGGCATCCATGACCCTCTGAAACGTTGCAGGCGCATTACAAAGACCTTGGGGCATCCTATTCATTTGATACAGCCCCTGTGCGGTGATAATGGTGTATTTTTCCTGGACTTTTTTGGCAAATTGATTTGTCAATATCCTAATATCAGATCTATCATGGAGAAATACTTCGCTTTCACACTAATCTAGTACATTTTCAATTCGTGGTAGTGGATACAAATTATTCTTTGTTATCTTATACAGCTTCTGATAATTGATAGCCACCCAATTAGAGCCACCCTTATTTTTCATAATCAGGGTAGTGCTTGCCCAGGGACTAGGCAATGGAACTAGAAGCTTGTGCTTCACTATTTTTCTGATCTCTTTTTCCACTACTTTTCAGAAGCTTACATCAATTAGATTGATCTCATCTTTATCAACAAATTTTCCCCTGTGTAGACTTTGTGGATAACATTTCTTGCACATCCCAAATCAGGATTGTCCTGGGTGAATATTTCATGATTCTTTTTGAATAGTTGAATCATCTCCTCCTGCTGTTTGTCCATCTGATCAGCAAGTTGCTCACAATTGAACAATAGATTGATGCTCTTGGTTACCCCTGCCAGTAATCACATCTCATCAAGGGCCCCAAAATCGTGGAATTTCCTCAATTATGCCATCAGGATCAGATGAGCAAATGCAATATTATGATTCTTCTTGATCTTCATCAGTTTTCACTTAAATTATCCATAAGAACTAAAATTTATCCATGGCAAGGCATAACTATTCCAGAAGCCACCCAAGACTCTACTCTGAACTTCTTCCAAAGGCATCCAACTTCTCCATACAACATCTTGGGTATCTCTAACATCAATACCATGTTGACTATGATCTTTAATCTTGGTGGTATGATTCTCAAATTCTTAATTAGCAACGGAATTCCCCAATTTTCCAGGATTTCTGTCACCATTTCTCTTTGTTTTCATCCAATCAATTGGTAGCAAATCGGGACAATGCCAAATTGTAGATTAGATTGATTAAATTTGCTTCTTGTTGTAAGCATAATTTCCTCATCTCTCTGATATACTAGTGGTAACGTCTAACCCAATATAGTCAATTTGTTATCTTTGGAGTTACATTTAACTCTGTACTTTTATAAAAACTTGGTCCTGATCAAAATATCATAATTTTGGTTGTCCAAACAGTTCATCACCACCAAAGCTTTTTGACAATCGCCATACTCAAAAATTGTCATGTTATATTATAAAAGAACGCAGGGGCGTTATTTCAATAGAATGTGGTTAATATTAGTGTAGCTCTACATTTCTCTGAAGTTTCTCTAGCCACCACTCTTGGTTTAGCTACTTGACTGAATTTGAGAAGTAATTTAGGGAGTCATCTTTGAAATGGCTGTGAATGTGGTCAGCATATTTCTTGGAATAGTTGAATTTCTAACTGAAAGTCTTGTGGTCCTTTGTTTGGTGTCAGTCGCCACATAGGGATTACATTCACATCTATGAGCCTTCAATTCTTTGACTTGATTCATTGAACGCTCTATACTCTGCACTATATAAACTCAATTAAATGTGATCCTCTTAACATTCAGTTTTAAGAATAAAACTTCTTAAACTAGATATCATTTTTTTTTAATGACGTTACCTCCCTAGCAAATCATTGCCAAAATTGGAGACATCTTTGACTTATTCCTCAACTGTGGTAACTCTTTTCTCCTAGGCAGCAAATTCTCTGTGATTGGCAGAATTTAGAGGCGTTCTTGTTGATGGTTGTCAACTCCATTTCGTGTTTTCTTAACTCATCCTTGTATGACATCTTGTAAAGGTGTATCCTACTCTATTACCCCCTGTATTGAACACTGATTATTAAAAATTGGGAGTTGGCTAATCTGACGATGAGTGCCAAATGTTAGGATCCTGGGTTCTTCACTGATTGAAAACTCACAACTGATAGCTTCTCAGGTTTGATATGTGCACACTTTGCATAATCTGATAGTAAATAATAGTTGATAATAGTATGAAGACTATTATCTGTAGTTGAATAGATAAACCATTATGGTCTAACGCTAGACCTGTACTTCTATACAAATTACTCATGATGTTGACTGTAGGGACTTCTTCCCTTATCCGCCTAACTTTATCCACTATCAGATCCCAGTGCTTATGGCCTGTCTTCTCATCACGCTGAGTCTGCATAAATTACCTCTATTTTTTATTCAAGGTGGGCTGACCTGGGGATGATACCACACCAATTAGGGAAGTGAAGAAAATGGGAAAATGGGAAAGGAGGATAAAACCCAGAAAACCTCCATGCACAGTGTATGATAGGCTAGGAACTCCATGGACCGCCTTTGCTATTCGCTATCTCAGTTTGGAGCATTGGCGAGCAAAACCAACACAGTCAAAATCATCCCCTACCCAAAGTCCATTACTGGGATCAAACTTGGGAGGCAGTGGTAGAGCTGCTTAAATTACCTCTAAGTTCAGCTTCTCTTATAAGGATCCTCAATCCTTACTCTTTATATGACAAAACAGTCTTCAATTATTGCATAGAAAATTATTTCCTAAAGATGAATAAATAAAACAATATTGGTCTTTATAATCTCTATTGTAATGTATGGAAAGGTTTTTTTTTAATGTAAATTATCAGGGGAATTTATATAGGGAATTTGGCGCAAACTCTCAGTTGGCACCTCAGACATGAAATGGCAGCCGTTGTCATTATACTTTCTTTTGTCATCTAACCAGCAAAGGTCTTCTACATCTGATTAATTTTCCTTTTTTGGACATCCTTAAGACCTAAAATGGATAAAGTCAGAAAACGTGTCCCAAACGTTTCTCACTCAATCCCAGCAAATCAATCATATTTGGCAAGTGACATGCTTAAGTAATGGGACTTGTTACCCATTATAGAAGGTCACAAACTAACTGATCAATTCACTAGTTGCAGGTGGCATTTCTCACCTCACAACTTGATTATTAAATTCACAACCAATTTTTGATAAAACCCAACTGATCCCAATTAGTACACCTGATAGTTAATCACTGATCAACTATCAGATGTCCCAATTTCAGTAACTCTGCCTGACAAGATCTTAAGCATTCTCCAGATCAATCCCAATGGATCCAAACCTGGCAGATTACCTAAAATCCCCCAAACATAATTAACCTGAAATCAGGGTCAACTGATATCCAATTCACTTGCCATAGGGAATTATCCCCTAGCAATCCACAGATAATCTAGGAGGCTGTAAAGGTGAGCATAAATCCCAACGCTAGTCAAGTTGTATTTTTGAGATAAACTCAATTGTTACATCACCTCCACTATGGAAGGGCCCTTTCTGAAGAGATAGCCATAATGGGAGGCCACCACCTTATGAGCTTGCTAGGTGATTTACCTTGAGTCTCAGGAAAACAGTTTGGAGAAATTCTGGGCCCCTCACAGGGAAAGACAAACGGTGAGGGAAAATTGGGGTTATGCTGCTGGAATCAGTCCACCTGGCATGAGGAAGCATGCCCAGCACTTGGCTGTGGCAAACCCCCTTCTCATGCTCCATTTAACGATGGTCTTCCCATTTCAACCAGGATGTTACTTTTTCATGCAGATGTTCAGGAGGAGCGTGTGGTCAAACGCGGCTGGACAGCTGTCCCATTTCCAGGTGGATTGTCCATTGGTGAGGGAGACCTGCTGGGACAAGTCCCCTCAGTGCCACCAAATCCCTAGTGAGTGGGAGGCCTCACCAGGATTTTTAGCTGAGGATCACCTCAGGTCCAGGGCTGGTCATCAGTCACTGGCCCCCCTGACAGTGCTGTTTCCTAGCCAACTGGGCCTAGGTGACCACTGAAGTCAGCTGAACTGGGGATTGGCGGTGTGTGGATGCACATTGACTTTGGAATTATGTAAAAGTCAGAATTATCCCAGTTTCAACTGCTGTAAAATGCATAATGATCTGTTGCACTAAAAGCACCAAAGTACACCAAAGTTGAGCTATTAAAGATTTGGTGAAACAACAGCACCAAAATATACCACCGTTGAGTTAGTTTCAAGTTGATTTGTGGGTGGTCATACCTAACCACGCAAAAACATCTTGATACTAAAAAATTGCAAAAGATGTTAATGTAAATGAGGTATGTGAACCCCAAAAACAACTTTCTTTTATTTATGACTAGAAAAGGGCCACCCAAACTGAGCTTGTATGAGGAGAAAATGAAACTGCTCCCAGGGAGTGACAAGGGTTAAAATTTTGATGTGTGCTTCATAATTGGTGGTGCAACATTTTTATGTTTGCCCTTTGGTTGTCTCATCTGAACCATTGACTAGGCTCATATGAGCTAATCAATAATCTGGGAAAGGCATAACCCAGTGACCAAACTTGACCATAACAGAAGGTCTTTTTAATATGATTTAATGTGGAATTAGAAAATCTGAACCCAGTCAGAAAGTAATATTCAAGATAAACTCAATTTTTACAAAGTCCAGATGGTCAGCCCCTGCATCTGGATAGAGAGCAACTCCCTTACAGAACAGAAAGTGACCAACCCCCAATGAACCTTCTCTCTAGAATCAGTTACCAAGCTCATGTGGTGGATGAGTAGTGGGTTACTGCCCTATCTCCTAAAGAACCTTCTTTTTTGCCCCCATTTACTCTTCTGATCTGATAAATAAATTGAAAGGGTGTGCAGAGAGGTAATTCGTTTAGGGCCCACCAGCAGGACCCTCAGGCTCAACCCAAGTGTGGCCTGGTCACTGATGACATTAAAACCCACCCCACTTTTTCCAACTTCCTATATAAGCCTTATTCAAAAAAATAAGTAAGACTGGGATAAGTTAGTTGTTAGGATCATGGATCAAACCCACGGATCATGTAATTTTTGAAAAGAAATCCATATGATTAATAATAATGATTGTAAGGCTTTCTACAACGGGCAAAAAGCCAGATGGCGCCTACTATTCCTTTTACAGGTAGAAAAGGCCAATTTAAATTTCAAAAATCCTTATACTTGCGCTTACTCCAATCTCTCTACTATCTTGTACTTAGCATATTGACAACATTAAGCTCCTGTGTAGAGAAATTCCTCAACTATACCAAAACACTAGAAGTAATCTAGGTAAGTCCACCAATACTTCTATCCATTTTCCCAAAAATCATAAAAATAAGATCCTGACAGTTTTATAGGTGTCCCAGATATGAAAATATGATTTGCTAAGGGATATTGGAAATTCTAACCCCAATTCCACCTTCCCATTTATTATTTCCCCAACATCACTTTCTGATGATTTTAGAAATTTACTGTTGATTGAAAGCCAGACTCCAAAGATGAAGCGCACCTCAAATTGGAAATTTTTTTAAAATCTAAAGAAAGTCAAATTAAAGATCAGCCAATCATGGAGCGCCCCATCACCTAACCCCACCTCAGTTAACACCACCTAGAAATTTAGCCCTCTCCCTACCTCAGTTCTTGCAGCAGTTCAAAAATTGACCCTCTTCTTCCCAGCGTGAACCAGGGACATCTGCAGCTGGAGAAGATGCTGACCTAAGAGCTGCAAAACCCAAGAGCAGCGCTTTTGAATGGTTGAATGAATCTAAATCGTCACTTATTATAAACTAAAGATATCCTAAGTATATCTGAACTTGAATTTGTGGCCTAGCAATTTCACTTAATTATATTTGATTATGATGACATGGGCTTGAGGGCTTTGTTGGTTAGGTTGAACTTAAATTTAAGTTTTGATTTAATGACTTGGGCACATGGGCTTTGTTGGTCTATGTCAAAATTAGTTTTTAATGTTGGTTGAGTTTTTGACTAAAATAATTACTAATTAGTGATATGAATCGCCTTGGTATGTGCTGCCAATTGCATGTGAAAGTGAATCAGTTCAGCTATTTTGAAGATATGATGAAACGCCATCTCAAAAAAAAACTTCTCTTTCTGCTAAGCATCACTTTTCGAAAATCAATTCAGCCTGAAATTTAGCTCCACTAAAGAGATTTACGAAAACTATTAGCAAATATGGCGGGAAACCCCGCAAAAGAACCCGCAGGCTATGCCAAACGAGCCAGCACCACCCCCAAATGAAGCAACCCTCGGTTACCCACCTCAGGGTCAACCAGAATCACCCGCTCTCAAGCAGCAGCCATGAAAGCAGGCACCACCCCCCAACCTGGAGCTACTCCAACTAGCGCCAGTTCACCTGATCGCACTTCTGCAACCTGCACGCCTAACAGCTCTGTGTGCGCTGCCTCCCACCAACCCACTGGGCCCCCTCCAACCAAGGAGGCCATCACCCACGCTGTTTTAATGGCGTCTGCTCAGTTGAATGCAACTCAGCCCATGCAGACATTCACCTCCCCCATTGTGTCAGCTAATTCAGCCCCATCTATTATTGCTGACACTGTGTTTCCGGCTCCCTCCATGAGGGGCGATACCCAGCTACCTGGCTCCCAAATCCTCAGATGTAAGGTTGGATTAGCCGCACATTCTGGTTCACTAAGCACCAAATTGGGACAATCTACTCTTCCCAATGAGGATTCAAATGGTTCGGATTTTGGAACTTCACACCAGTTCCAATCTCACCTGTCCCATTTAAGCCCCATAATCGGCACTTCTCAAGTCGGCACTTTATCTCAATATGCTGAAAACGACCAATTCACCAATCAGCCAATGAGTTTTGCCCACAAAATCACAGCAAATACTCGGGCTGAATTTACCCAAATAGATTGGGATGGTGATGAAACATCTCCCCCTCCCAACTGGCTGGAGTTAATTCCAATCTGGATGGGCCTCCCCAATTTAGCGAGGCCCAACAAACTGCCCCTCAATTTAATATGACGCCAGCAACTGCTGTAACATTCCAGAAACAAGGGAACTCCGCAAACTTGTCCAAACCACCAGCTCACACTCAACCTGCAATTGCAGCCCAAAGCAAACACAAACGTACCAAAGGAGCCACTGGGGCGTGGCAAAAACCTCTGGCACCAACGCTACCCAAAGCTGATCCCCGTGAAGTGGCGTTTATTGCTAATGTTAAGAAGAAATGGGCCGAAACTAGAGCGCAAAAAGCTCTAACTCGCTCAACCCTCTCCCACGCAATTCGCCTTTATTATGGGCATAACCCTGTTGAATTCTATACAGAGGATTACTTCTCATACTTTGCAGCGATTGCGGAGACATTCCCTATTAACACCATCATCCATGAATCAGTGGAGGGCCACTACATCGATGTGGGCTTCACTGAAGCTGCCCTTGCTGACCATGCTGCCACCCTCCAGGTCATTATTCCACGCGGATCTCTTCATCTCCCGCACACGCTCTCACCTGGAGAAAATTTCATGGGTTACTTTTTCCAACCTACCAACGACTGTTGATCCTGAGTCTCTTAAACTGGCACTCCATCGTGGTTTAATGGAGTTTGGGTCTGTTCTTTCAGTGGACTTTAGCGTCCCCTCTTACTATGCTCCCACTCAAAGAGCTCGCACTGCTAGGGCGTCGTTCATCCCCTCCCCCACTGTATCCCGCAACATTGAGGTTATTCCTCATGTGGCGGTAGTTGGGGCATGCCCTGAGATCTTCTTTGTCGACCCTGATCGGGCGCGCCCCCGGTGTTCATGGTGTAACGCCCTTGGACACTTGTATAGTGGCTGCACAGCTCGAAAACAAGCCCTCTTAGCCACCACCCAGGGGCCTAAACCAGGCCAAAAACGATCCCACGTGGCTGCAGCAGCAATTCCACAACCCACACAATGGGTTCCCGTTCAAGACCTGTCCCCTGAGGCCTTACGCCTAGCAGTTGAAACAGCTAACCCCACTATTGGTATGGGATACCTTCGCGCTCATGCCCCCCTTCCGAGGGCACCCCCTCCAATCTCCCAGAGTCAACTCCCTCTCTCACCAAGCGCAAGGCATCTCCCACAGGGTGCCCCTCGTCAGCCACCCCCACTCAGGGCTCCGCGGCACCCCCACCAACCTCCACAAGCGATTTATCGCATCAACCCTCAGCTCCCAATGGAGCTATGCCCACCAGCATGGACTGGCAACTCGCGGCCTGCGGTAGAAGTGCCACCTCAAAGAGTCCTACCCCAACCCCACAGTCCATTTCGCGCGGATCCTTTGCAGTGTTGGAGGAAGTGAATATGGACTCAGACTCATCAAATGGGGACACCACGGAGGTCACCATTGAGCACCCTCAGGTCCTTCCCCTGCAACGGAGCGGGGGCAGCATCCTAGGCTGGCTTACTGGGTATTCCGCCCCCCCCCCCTCTCCTTCCCCTCAGAACCCTCGACGCTCCTCACGGATTGCAGCTAATAGTCAAGCTAAAGGACTCAAAACTAGCCGCCTCACAGCAGCAGGTTTAAGCGCTGGCAACCCCCCAGGACATGGAGGGGAACAGCTATGAGTCCCCATGGCAGCACCCTGGCCCTGCAATCCATCAACGCAAATGGGTTGCGGGACTTTAAGCGGAGAGCCCACCTCCTGCAAAACTTCAGGTCAGCACAAATTGACATCGCTGCTGTCCAGGAGCCCCATATCCTCCCCCACGAACAATCTGCATGGAATGAACAGTTTGGAGGCAACTTCTTCTGGACAAACCATGCCGCCCTTATTGTTTTGAATCCCCGGGTTAAAACCCATTCTTTTTCACAATATCTAGGTGGCCGCCTCATACTGGCCAAACTCACCACTCCTGACTTCTCCTTCTTCGCTGCAAGCATCTACCTGCCTAATGCAGGTCAGAGCAAAATCGGCTCTTGGAAGAGCTCCTCCAACTCAATCTCCCACGGAATACAGTCCTCTTAGGAGATTTCAACACAACCATAAGTCGCGTCCGTGACTCTTACCCCCCTGCAGCAAAGGAACGCCCTGGATCAAGTCGCCTCCAGGATTTCCTTCGCCTGAGTGGCTTTATAGATGCGCTTCCGCCCTCCGCGTCTGGCCTAGGTTGCATGACTAGGATCCAGTATGATGGAGGAGCTTTCCAGTCAGCGTCACGCATAGATATGGCACTGATTGGCCCCCTGCTAATTGGCCGCGTCTCCTCTCCCATCTCTCGTGACAACCATCTGAGTGATCACAGGTCACTCACCGTTGTCCTCACCACCACACTTAGACCGTCGCGTAGGTTCTGGCCTAGGGTTGCCCCAGCTCTTCTCAACAACCCCTTCACTAAGGAGAAGCTGTCTATGACCATCCGGGAGAATCTCACCTCCCCCCACCCCACCTGCTTGACCACAAGGCTAAATGGGCGGTGACCAAGGAGGGCATCACCCGCGTTGCTTACAACTGTGCCAAAGCAAAGATGACTGCAGCTTGCGCCAGAGTCAAAAGGGCGGAAGCCAGAATCAGACATCTAGAGCGAAACTGCCAGCCTTCGCCCTCTCCCAGATGGTTGGAAGACTGGGAAGCGGCGCAGGAAGCACTCCGCTTGGAGCTCACACTGAAGGAAGAACGGGCAGCAAACTTTACAACATCTCGTTACTATGCTCAATGGGAACGCCCCACCCGCTTCTTCTTTCAGAAACAGAAAGCCCGGTCAACAGCGCAGGATATTGCTGCACTGAAGATTGGCACTACAACCACTTCAGACAAGGAGGAAATCACGCAGGAACTACAACGCTTCTACTCCAGCCTCTTCCATGCCACCCAGGTGGACCCATCGGACATCCAAGACTTTCTGTGGCGGGCTCCAGAGCCGCCCATTGACCCACGGGCTGATGAGGCTCTACTGGCGCCTATTTCCATCCAGGAGGTGATGGAAACCCTTCTGAAAATTCCCACGGCTTAAAGCCCCAGGCCCAGACGGAATACCCTTTGAGGTGTACCTTCTGGAACCTGCAGTGATAGCCAGAACCCTCCGCGACCTCTTCGCTGCACTCTTGGTGAATGGAGAGGTCCTCCCGACTCCAGAGGCTCAATCACGACCCTCATTCACAAGAAGTCAGACCGTGAGAACCTGGCGAACTGGCGCCCCATAGCGTTAATCAACACAGACCACAAGCTCTTCACGAAGCTTCTGGCCAACCGCATCACCAAATGGGTGTCACCTCGCCTCTCCCCATCCCAGTACGGTTTTATTCCGGGGAGGTCGTTATGGGACAACTATAATGACCTTCACGTGACTTTGACTGCTAACTCTCGTAAGGTGAATGGCTTTGTGGCTCTCCTGGATATGGAGAAAGCATATGATCGGGTAGCCTGGAAGTATATTGATGCTTCCCTGGCCCGCTTCCATCTCCCACCCGCAGCTAGGCGCTGGATATCAGCGCTCTATGACCAGCTCCACACCAGAGTCCTGGCGCCAATGGGTTTCACAGTGGCAGTACCAGTTGGACAAGGTCTCCGGCAAGGGGACCCCCTGAGCCCTATCCTTTTTAACATCACCCTTGACCCCCTCTTGGCCTCCTTACAGGACAAGCTAACAGGGATTCTGGTCCCAGGTAAAGCCCCCACACGCACCATGGCATTTGCAGATGACACCGCCATTGCATTTGGCTGCCCTGGGGATGTTGCCCTCGCTGCTGTGACCATTGAGAGGTACACCAAGGCGTCCAACGCCATGGTCAACACCTCCAAGACAACAGTTGTGCAGGTCGGCTCCCCCACCTTCCCCCCACCATTTGGTATTGAACCTGAGCGCGGTACCTTCCGTCACCTGGGCGTTCTCACCAACCAACAAGGAGTTGCGCTAAAAGACAATGAGGACTTGCTCCTTGCAGCAGTTAACTCCAGGATTGCCAGCTGGAACCGGCGGCACATCACCCCCAGGGTCGAGCTCTGATGGCCAATGTGTTCCTTCTCTCCAAAGTCTGGTTCCTAGCGCACGTCTGTCCATTCACAGATGCCTTTTATACGCGGCTCAATGTACTCCTCCGCTGTTGGATCTGGGGCTCAAACCATCCACCAATGGCCCTCTCAACCATTTCCCGACCCTGCATTGAAGGGGGCCTAGGGCTTCTGGACACGCGATCCCACGCCACCACAATCTTCCTGAAGTTCCTATGGCCGATTGTGTGCTGGGACGCGACCCCCATGCCCCAATGGGCGCCCGCCCTCCGCCAGTCAGTGTCAGCAGCTCTGGGTCTTCCTAGAGCATCTCTGACCTCATTAGGGGAGTGGCTCACAAACCACCCAGGCCATCGCCTAAAACCATCCTCATCCCCCTACTGGAACCAGGCTCTCCTTGCCCTGAAACGAGTAGGCGCGCGGATCCACCATGCCTTCAATACAGAAGGGAAGGCCCTGGCCTCAGCCCACGTCGCCATGCAATTGTGCACAATGGACAAGTTGTCAAAACTCGCCTCAACCCCCAAGATCGTCCTCCCATCCGCCCATGACTCCTTGAGCTCCTCCCTCCCTCCGTGAGATTTGACCTTAAGGAGTTTGTGGAAGGACGTCTATCACCCCATCCTGTCAGCAAAGGTGTCCAACACCTTATGGAGGGTGCTCCACTGTTCATACAGGACAGGGGACCGGACTGGCCCTACCTTCCAGCACCGAAGCTACCCCCGCTGTGTGGAGCCTATTGACTCCCACCTCCATCGTTTTTTCACCTGTCCAGGTGTCGCCGCATTTTGGCCAAAGGCCCGCGCGCTCCTCCATGCTCAGCCCTGGTCTGGACACCCTGTGCAAGACCTCATGTTTGAGCAGACATTGTCTGGTTGCCACCGACCCCTCCGTGTCCTCGCCTATGCCACAGCCATCTGGACCATCCATAACTCCTTCCTTCGTGCTGCCTTTGACCAGCAGGTGTGGACCCTTCCACACATGATCACCCACTTTCAGGTACACTTTGAGATGGCCCTGAAGGTCTGCACTATGTCGCCAACCCTCCCCGCTCAGTTGTCACTGCAGCACGGCTCTGGCGCGCAAACCCCCTCCCTTTCTCGATGCCTCCTCCCTCCCTTCCCTCGCCTCAGGCTCTTAGGAGCCCAGGCGTAATTCAATAAACATCGATGAATCCCCCCTTGGGTTGGGACCATCTAGTACTAAAAAATGAAACGCCATCTCAAGGATGATGATGGTATCTACACCGACTCTGAAGCTGAGCATGATGCCCTGAGTTGAAGTATTTGTAGACGTCATTACAAACTTTTTACATGGCCAAGGGTCACTGAAAAGTAAGGCGTCATGGGTAAGATGTGGTTAACATTGAACCCTATAGATAACCCTTGCAATTACACTAATAAATATATCCATTAACTTCTGGATTAAGTTTCTAATTTATCTTATAACCTTTTTGCATTATCACTTTATTTTATATGAAAGTCAATTTTCACTTGGGATCAGTAGGATCAGGGCAGTGAGCCATCATCCAAGTGAAATGACCGGGTATACAATTGAAGTATTACCAAAAAGCTATATCATAAATTTAAATCACCATCCTGTCTATTGTCCTCACACAAAAGATGCTCGAAGCTGCAGTTTCCACCAAACAACAAACCAGCCATCAGGCGAAGCCCAAATATTCAACAATGGCGCTCATGGCTGGGAACGCAGATGGTGACCAGTATTGACATTTGAGCGCCCAAATTTCGCAGATGAAGGATGAATACACCAAAAAATCAATAATTGGCAAACCCAAATTGAGGCCCAATGGGCAAAAACTAAAAACTCTATTGATCATCTTAATCTACAGATCAATAATCTCAATGATGATGTTAATGCTATTAATGAGTCAAAAAATAATCTCCTTAAAGAATTGAACCAGTGCAAGAAGGCAATGTAAGAAAAGGACCAAGTGATTTCCACCTTGCAACCACAAGCTACTATCCTGAATAAGGAAATAGTGAAATTAAAATTAAAAACTCGAAATCATGTCAATTGGAAAAATAAAATCAATGAGCAAATTTTAATCCTGGCTGAGGGCGTTGTCAGTGTGCTACAACCCACTCAACTGGAAATTCTTCTGAGTATTATGAGGATGAAGCTTTATAAATAGCTACTAAAATGGATGCTGGGCCACATTAACAACTGCCTAGCAATATGATTGCTTTGGTCAGCACTAACACCTCAAACCAGGATACAATGCCCCAACGCCCTAGTACGCCTGGTTCTGGTCAACAAAATAGTAATCATGATAACCAGGAACGGGGAAGTGATAATTTCAAACCAGCAAACCTTCCAGCCTTTGACAATAATGGAAGTATTACCACCTTCATCAAACGCTTTGAAATGGCCATGCATGGGGCCAGCGACCATAACAAAGCTGCCACCATGATTAACTGCTTAGATGAGTGGAGCATTGAGTTGATTATGCCTCACATTAATGAAAATCCAACATATACTGAAGTTAAGGAGGTCGTGCTTCATGAATTTGGAGGTCCAGAACGGATGTTGACCAGAAAATCCAAGTTTATGAACATCATCTTTACGAAAGATGAAGCAATTGACAAATTTATGGATCAATTCCATTGTGAAGATTAAGTTCTCTTAGGTGCGCGGGCTATGGTCAATTTTGATGCCAAGATAGCACTAGAGCATGCAGTAGACCCTTACCCTAATCTATCAAACACTCTATTGCCTGCTTTCATGCAAAACCTTGTGACATCTGAATTGGGTGACTATTTACGCAGATGCTCAAAAAATTATGGCCCTCCTAATACTGGTTATAGATCAGGAACCACTGCCTTTGCTGGAAAGTCCTTCAAAACCAATAAGAAGATTAACACCTCACAGCCAGTGAGTGAAATTACTTGCTTTAATTGCAATTGTAAAGGTCACTATGCTTCTCAATGCCAGCAGAAAAATGTCAATTTAGTCCTTCCCAATACTATGCAGGAGGAAGGAAAAGAACAAAAAAAATAGATGAGGGATGCTCTATTGTGCCTGCAACACCAGTCCCACCTGATCAACAAGTAAACGATGGCCACAGGGCCTTGCTTAACAATGAAAAAGATTCTTACTTAGTATCAAATGAAGATTCCTCAAACATACATGCGGTAACTCGCTCCCAGAGTAAGGTTTTCACATCTGAAGCCTCTGAAGAAGTCACTAAACCCTATGTGCAACATTTACTTGAAAATATTCCAGCCGTTAGGCATGGGGAATGACTAAGTTCAAGGAAAGAGATTTAGTAGTATATTGTGACACTCATAGCGCAGGCCGCGCGCACAAGCTAGCCTCACTTTGGAAGGGTCCATTTATTATATTGGAGAAATTGTCTGAAGATGTATATACCATTAAGGATCAAAGGCTGGGTTGTGAATCAAGTACACGCTAAGTTCCTTTGTCTGTATCATAAAGAATAATAATAAAAAGAAAAAAAGAATAATAATAATAATAAAAAATAAAGAATAAAAAATAAAAAGTAAAAAGTAAAAAAGAAAATAATAATAATTGCAAGCCATAGAGTTTATTTCATAGATTTGATGCCTCGCTGGCATTAGAACTAGGTATCCCCTCTTCAGTAGGGGGAGGAGAGCGCGACCAAACTGGAGAAACCTGCAACAGAATTGGATATGCGCCAAACCCAAGGAAGCTTGGCACCAGGCACGCTGGCCCTGTCAGCTTAGGAAAGGATATCAAGATAACATTTGAACTTTGAGGAATGCAAAGAATTAGACAGTGTGACCAATGAAGAAGAGAATCTGCCGCTTATATCCAGTCAAGGAGGGGGAAGTGTTGAATGTTTGACTGGATCTTAATCGTCACTTATTATAAACCAAAGATATCCTAAGTATATCTGAACTTGAATTTGTGGCCTAGCGATTTCACTTAGTTATATTTGACTATGATGACATGGGCTTGAGGGCTTTGTTGGTTAGGTTGAACTTAAATTTCAGTTTTAATATAATGACTTGGGCACATGGGCTTTGTTGGTCTATGTCAAAATTAGTTTTTAATGTTGGTTGAGTTTTTGATCAAAAATAATTACTAATTAGTGATATGAATCGCCTTGGTATGTGCTGCCAATTGCATGTGAAAGTGAATCAGTTCAGCTATTTTGAAGATATGATGAAACGCCATCTCAAGGATGATGATGGTATTTACACCGACTCTGAAGCTGAGCATGATGCCCTGAGTTGAAGTATTTGTAGACGTCATTACAAACTTTTTACATGGCCAAGGGTCACTGAAAAGTAAGGCGTCATGGGTAAGATGTGGTTAACATTGAACCCTATAAATAACCCTTGCAATTACACTAATAAATATATCCATTAACTTCTGGATTAAGTTTCTAATTTATCTTATAACCTTTTTGCATTATCACTTTATTTTATATAAAAGTCAATTTTCACTTGGGATCAGTAGGATCAGGGCAGTGAGCCATCATCCAAGTGAAATGACCGGGTATACAATTGAAGTATTACCAAAAAGCTATATCATAAATTTAAATCACCATCCTGTCTATTAACCTCACACAATAGATGCTCGAAGCTGCAGTTTCCACCAAACAATGAACCAGCCATCAGGAGAAGCCCAAATTTTCAACAAGCGCCATGAACTGTAATACCTCACATCTCTATATAAAGACCAGTGCATTTACTTGTGAATGTATTGGCCTATTTTGTTATTTTTCCTTTAGTTTTTCAAATAACAATCATTTACTCCTACCAACCTTTAAAGTTTTTGCCATATTATGTAGAGAATTTCAATGAAGCATGGACCACATCATGGCAAACATAATCTGCTTATATTCTTGAGTTCTAGAGAGATAGAAGGTTGTGGACCCACACTGACAGAAGTCTCTTGGTTCCTTTGGTGGCTGATTGTAACCCAACAATTGGGAACAAGAGCAAACTTGGGCTCACCCATGCCTTATATAAATGAGGGGTCTGTCGTGAATCTATATGACTGGATGACAAGCCACAATTATGATCAACAGATCATTGGAGAATTCTGCCAAAGATTCAATGGGCACAATCCGGTGAGGATGTTTCAGAGTTCTAAGTATCAACTGCCTTAGGATGAGGTGATAATGGGTTATAACGGGATGTATCAAATCACTTTCAAATAGGGCAATAAAGTGATGTTGACATTTGACAAGAAAATTTGCATTGCCTTGAATCAGGGCGATATAAAATAAAAAACAAGAAAAAACCAATGAGAACATTGTGAAACAGATAAACTAAGCAAATGAGCTGGTACTGACTGAGGTCACTGGGA
Source organism: Massospora cicadina (assembly GCA_022478985.1). Classification (NCBI taxonomy): domain Eukaryota; kingdom Fungi; phylum Entomophthoromycota; class Entomophthoromycetes; order Entomophthorales; family Entomophthoraceae; genus Massospora; species Massospora cicadina. Next base: position 193,141 of record JAKSZP010010510.1, on the reverse strand, counting down.
TATCAGCAAGCTGAGGGGATTTGAAGGAAGAGTGTTTCTGATTAGAGAAAAAGAAAGAAGGAAGAAAGAAGGAGCGGACTAGAAGAAGATCCGCTATGTGAATATTAAAATAAAGAAGTGTTTTGGGAATATTGCTCCAATTTTATTATATATTAATTGTATATAAGTGTATCAAGGAACCAACAATCTTCATATCATCTGTTCCAATTGTTCAATGGTTATAACCCTGTGTGAAAAACCCTTTGGCAGATATATATGGAATCTCCGAAATTCAACAGTGGTGCTCACTACAGGAGGCCCATTGAGCAATAACAATATGATGAAAATGAAGTCACCAGCTATGTCGCACCCAGGTTGCTTTGATAAGGAATCTGCACAACACGCTGGGACTGTTGCATATGAGGAGCTGAGACCTGTGTTGGATACTGTGCTCAAAAGACAAGATGAGTTGCTTCAGACAGTTTACAGTGATAAGCTGCCACCATTTGATCGCAAAGGAAATATTCATGGGTTCTTTTGACAATTTGATTCTGCAACTGAAGGACCTTCAGATCAGCAGAGGGTGAAATTATTGCTCTCCTCCTTGGATGCCAGAAGTGCTGATAAAGTCATTTGTTACCTTTCAGATAGTTCCGTTTTATACCAAGAAGTTAAGGAGATGGTGCTGTGGTTGTTTGGCAGAACTGCAAAGATGCCACAGCAGAAAGCTGAGTTCTTGACCATTGGAGATTCAGCAAAATGAGACCCTTATTGCATTCACTGAGAAATTTATGATGGAAGCTCATGTTCTGATTGGGGCTGTAAGTCTAGAGGCCCAACATCTTGGGTTAGATCAGGAAAAGTTCCCTTTGAGGAAGAAGAAGGGACCTAAAGGCCCTGTGGAGCCCTTGGCTTAATTGGGGGACTTGGGTCATGTAGTGGATGAACGTTGGGTCACTGCATTGGCACCAAAAAACCCCACCACAGTACCCCATTTGGCTGCTTCTAAGCTGGGTGGAAAGATAATAGAGGTCTGCAATGAGGTAATGCAGGCCAGAAGCCTTCCACAGCAGCTTCCCTCCCTCTGAGCCCCACTTCGCCATCCTTTATGTCTAGGTAATAAGGAAATGAGCTCTGAAATTCAGAAAAGGGCACTCAAGTCAGGAAACCAGGTTTGGGACATGGAATCCGAAATTCCAGGTCTGGGAAAGCCAAATCTGAGTCAGAAATTTACTTCTAGAAAATTTAAAAAATCTTATAAAATTTATCAAAATTGACCCTGGTGGGACCCAATTCAGCCGCACCTTCAATCTGGGTTAATCCGCTTATGTTTGGATTGGTGAGGGTCCCTCCCTGGCTGATCCAACGCTTACATTGCCAAGGCTTTGGTGACCTGTGCATAATCGGATGATGAGGCTCTGAACCCTGATGGAGTACCCTCAAGTATGTCAGCCATCACTGCCAAAGAAAACGTATTCTAGGGCCCCTTTTCACCTCTTCTCATATATAAGACAACTGTCTCTGTAAAGAGTAGTTGTCAGACCATTCTTATCTCTAAGTTTAATAAAGCTTTCTCACCCAAAACCAAACTCTGCAAGTTCAGCCGTTTTCTTCATGAAACTTTTGATTAACCCAGAAAATTATGCAGCTTTCTGCGTCCTAGGGCTGATGGTTGTCAAGTGGGCCCTCCAAATCATCAATCCGGTGGCCCACCAAGTGAGGATTGAAATCCAAGAACTCACCGCCAGTCTACAACGCCAACCTGCTGCTTCAGGAGAGTCCTCAGATCCACTAACTCTTCACAGCAACCTGGTTCCCATTCAGCATCTGGCAACCCACTTTGGGATTTCCTCTTACTCTGCAAAAGAGTCGGAGAATTTAGCCTGATTTACCTCACTGGATCCCTAGTGATTTGGCGCAATTCAGGCGGAGTGAGGCCATCTCCACTAATTGCAATTCTCCATTCGGAGGTGAGGACTTGCCATACACACAATTGCAAGGTGGAAACCAGGCACCAAATCATCCAAGCCATCTCACTGAGGGTCAACCCAGCCCAAATATTTTAAATTGACCTGCCACACTGGCGATGCACCCAACCTTCCCAACCAATCCAAAGGCACCCAAGGGGTGCAAGACAAGGCCCAAGGCCTCCTGATGGTTAGAGCGATTCAATTTGATTCAATTTGTGAAGCTGTTCATCATTTTAGAAAATTTTGAAAATTTATATAATTTTTTAAAAAAATTATGATGAAACAGTCCATAATGGGTGGAATGGCAAACACAAAGGTCAACAATTGCAAACCCAGGAGGATTGGTCGTCCTCTTTGCCTCTTCCACCCTTGGGGGATGCTCCAGAAAGACCCACAGTTGCCCCCATTGCAGCCATTTGGTTTGTTATGGGGGCCTTTGGTATGTTTATTAACCTTTATTTCCCTCACCAGAATAATAGGAGATCCCTACTACAACAGCTCATAATTGCTATGCTTTGGCATTCTGGGCCTTCCAATGGGTTGTTACACACCCAGGTTGGAAGCCCAGTCTTACTTTAATCAGCAGATTCCATGACAGGGGAAGGGGCTTTATCTGAAGTTTATGTGTGCATTGCAATGGCCTCAGCGATGAAGCCATACCCTGAACTTTACATTATCATGGCCCTGTTGTTGGAGGATGATGTACCGCTTCTTAAACTTGTTCAGTCTGTACATTGCTTAGCTGTAACTTTCCCTCTACCCAATACTGAACAGAGTCGCACAGTTGCTGTTGTCAACCCTAATCATGTGGGGGGAATCAACCAGTCAGTATGGGTTCTGTCAAGTTACTCACTACAGTCCAACTTTCATTTCATAACTACCAATTGACATCCTGCTAACTACCGCTTTGTCCCTAAATTTTCTGATTGGAAGCAGTCATTCTACCAATGTGGGTCTGGCTACACCAATTCTCTTCAGCACAACCTTCCAAGTGGGCTAACTTATATTCAATACAGATGTAGGTCCTATGGGGTACGTTGTTTTACTTGTGGTCACCCAGGGAACATGGGACAATGGTGCCCCAATTGATGGATCCCTTCCGTACAACAGGATCAATGTTATCAGGGAAAAGTCAGAGTGGAGTAGAGATTGAACTCTCTACTTCTGCTAGCTCGAATTCAAACGTCCCACCTGAATCTACTATATTAATAGCAGAAGCCTCTCATTATGACGATAAATTCCTCTACCAACAGCCAGTAGGGGGATTAAATGTGAAGACCCAAGAACAACCCAAAGAAATGATGGACAAAGGATCTCCAGAGTGATTAAAGCCTTACGCTTTATAAATGTTTGACCAGAATCCGTCAGGCCAGTTAGAACCAAATACCAATGCTTTGTCCCTGAGAGTAGTAGATGTCGCCCTTTCAGTGGATGCTATTGTAGCATGGTACCCTAAAATTGGCACAGGTATTATGAGTTTCCTGGGAAAGCATGAATCACTTAACGTACACGTAGTAAATAGCCAGCATTCATCTTACTCAAAATGCACTTACTATGGCATTGTGGTAGGCAAAACCTGGGTATGAGCTATAATTGATATGGGTGCTCCTGTTAACATTGTCTCCACTAAATTGGTGGCGAAGTTGTTTTAAAACCTGACATAGACCACCAGATGTGTATGGAACTGCTGGAGCAGAAACCACAATCTCTGAGGAGGCGTATAGTGCGCTTCCCTTGAAGTTTGTATCCATTGTTGTTGTGGCTCTGGTGGTGGTATTACCAAATAGCAACTATGATCTGTTGATTAGGACTGCCTTTATGCGACACTTATGGCTGTTATTGACATGATGGAAGAAACTATAGACAATTTGGGACAGAAGATCCCAATTTTTCACCTCCAGAGGAGTGCCAAAGGGCTCAGGGCATATGAGACAGATCAACCTTGCCTACAGCGATGGGGTGATTTTAGTGTGCTATCATCAATTAAAAAGGAAAACTTGGGACCTTCCCCATCAAATATACGAATATCAAGGGCTACCGCTCAGAGAAGCTCGAGCTATATCCATCCCCTCTGGACATCAGGTAATAGTAGACACTGAGTTAGAGGTGAAAGTTCCAGCTGGGCTCTACAGGGAGATCATTTGGCCTTATCAGCAATCGTGGCTTAAGCCCCAAATGGCTCCAGCATCATACTTCCAGGCCATGAGGAGATCAAGATATTGATAACAATTCTTCAGAACAAGCCAATTCAAATCCGCCGGCATTAGATTATAGTGTATTTACATCTGAACCCAGTTGAGGAGATCAACCAGGCTCACAAGTTCAGTTCTTTGGATGAATTTGGTCTTCCCATTGAACCGAATCCCAGTGTAATGGTAGTTGTGCCACAGGAGAATTTAATGGGGTTATCAGAAGACCAGAAGTGTTGGGAGGAAGCTTTATTTCAAAAATATAATGAGATTTTTTGTAGTTGATGATCATAATTTAGGGTGTGCTCAGGAGTTGTTCATTGGCTGGACACTGGGAATCATCCCCCATAAGGTCTCAGCCAATCTGATAATCAAGAGCAGCTGAAGTAGCCTTCACTGAGGAAATCAACAAGCTGCTGGATCAGGGGATGATCAAACCATCCAAGAGTCTGTGGGCTTCGCCTTTCTGATTGTAGAAAAAAAGGATGGTACTAATCACATAGTAATAGACTACCAGAAGTATAATATTATCACCAAAAAGACTCATACCCTCTTCCGCAGTTTGATGATGTGTGCTGGATCGGCTAGGTGGAATTTTCTATTTCTTGGCAATGGATTTGATATCCAGCTATTGGCAGATTGTGTTGCCCATGGCGGAACAAAAAAATGCTCCATAATCACATCCAAAGGGATGTTCCAACCAACTAGTATACCTAAAGGGCTATGTAATGCCCCAGCTACATTCCTATGAGCAATGGACACCATTATGGGCAATCTGAAGCTGTCATGAGTACTCGTGTACCTTGAAAATATTAAAATCTTCTCTCGCACATTCACTGAGAGCCTTACCCAACGTGGAGGAAGTATTTTGCCGACTGTCTGAGGCCAATATTAAGATCAAGCCCTGGAAATGCCACTTTTTTAAGGATCAACTGGAGGACTTCAGTTTTGTGGTGGATGCTACTGGGCTGAGACCCCAACCTGCCAAGGTGGAGGCTATCCATAAGGTGACTAAGCCTGTTAGTAAGTGGGACATTCAGGTGTTTTTGGGGATGGTGGGTAATTACTGACGCTTCATACCCAATTTCAGTTGTATTGGAGGTCCGCTGTTTGAACTACTAAAAGAGGGTGCCATGTTCAAATGGATGAAATGGCGCCAATGCACCTTTGATATGCTTCAAACAGCATTAATTTCTGCACCTGTGTTGCGCTAACCTAATTTTGATAAGAATTTTATAGTGTAGATGGATGCATCGCTTTCTGCTGTTGAGGCGGTCCTATCTCAGAAGGACGATGAGAGGGAGGAGCACCCTGTGGTGTACTGTAGCCATAGCTTGAATTGCCATGAACGAAATTATACCATAACCAAGTGGGAGTGCTTGGCGGTGATTTATGCATATAAGCAGTTTTGAGTCTACTTGCATGGAGTAAAGTTTAATCATAACAGATCATGCATTTTTGTTCTGGTTGCAGAATTTGAGAGATCCGGAGGGGTGGCTAGCCTGATGGGCTCTTAAATGCAAGCTTATGACTTTGAAATTCTTCATCAACCAGGAGCAAAACACCAATTTGCCGATTGCTTATCAAGGTTGCAAATATTGCAGTTATGGCGGATTTAAGTAACATAATGTTCAACAAAATGCTTAGCGGAAAGTATGAAAATGAACTGCCTCAGCCACTAAATTTCAAAATTCGAATATTACAATCACCCAGAAATTTCGCTTAATGAATCTAACAAATGTTGGTGGTAAAGTCCACTAAATGCACCTCCAATACTTCAGAATTTAACAAACTCACCCCAAATCACAGAACCCTCAGTTGCCAACTTGTGCATCAACCTTTACAACCCGCTCCCAAATTGCAGCTGAAAAAGCAGAAACAGACCAACTTTTATTAAACCATGGTGGGATCACAAATGATACCACCATTGTACAGCCTACCCCAGTCAACTCTGTGTTGACTGAGGGTCACCCAATTAGTGCGCCCCACCCTGGAGGCACATCTAAGGTTTTACCCATGGTAATAGGGAGTATTGCAGCTCACAATACCTCACATGGGGCTTGTATGGCTTTGCCAACTGCCTCCACTTCGGAAATCAGCCTGTGCGCCCAAACTGAATTGTCAGAAAGTGTTGAATCAATTGGACATCATTTTTTGAATTCCAACATTACCCAAAGCGGCCAAACTGAATATACAGTATTTGGTGAATCAGTTGGTCATCATTTTAATGGTTTGGAAGGTAACTAACGCGAATCAACTGAATCAACACTGAGTGGTGAATCAGTTAGCCGTAATGTTCATCAAAATCTAAACAATATCAAAATTCAAATGGGACTAGCCAAATAGCCAATCAACTAGCTGAAAAATCCCTATAAGTATCTTCTGATGGTCAAAATGAAGGCGGGAGCAATATATTCGTTTGATGATGATCCAGAATAACCAATCAATTGGCAGGGAATAAACCCAAACCAGGTAAGCCTACCCAACCTACAAAAAATCAGATACCTACTGGAAAGGCCCAGCAGGGTTAGCGCGTAAATCCAGAGGAATGCCGGCACCTCCATCTGGTATTCCCCCCGGGGAAGCCACTAAATTACATTTAAATTTAAATGTAAACAAAAATAAACGAGTGAAGGATGCCTCAGGCGCATGGCAGAAAAAACTAGTGCCTGCACCACCCACCATTGACCCTCGTGAAGCTGCTTTTGTGGCTAAAGTGAGGAAAAGATGGGCAGAAACTCGCTCACAACGTGCACTCCCTAGGTCCACTCTTGCTCATGCAGTTAGAGTCTACTATGGGCATAATCCTGTTGAGTTTTATGCACAGGGTTATTTTAGTTATTTTGAAGCCATGGCAAGATTTTTCCAGTTAACACCACTCTTCATGAAGTGGTGGAAAGTGACTATATTGATGTAGGGTTTACAACTGCAGCAGATGCAGATCGTGCAGCCTCAGTTACAATTGAGATTCCACATGGCTCTCTTCATGTGCTGAGAACTAGATCTAACTTTGAGAAAATTTCCTGAGTAACTTTCTAAAATCTTATAACTACAGTGGAACCAGAATCCCTTAAGCTTGCGCTTCATCGAGGATTGATGGAATTTGGGTCAATTCTATAAGTAGACCTGTGCGCACCAGCCTATTATTCCCCAACCCAGAGGGCTCATATTGCTAGGGCATCATTTATCCCCAACCCAATGGTGGCCCGCAACATGGAGGTTATCCCACGTGTTGCAGTCATTGGATCCTGTTTTGAAATCTTCTTTGTTGATCCAGGCCAGGCACGACCACGTTGCTCATGGTGTAATGCTTTGGACCACCTATATAATAGTTGTACTGCTCGTAAACAAGCTCTCTCATCTAGTAGCCAAGTCCCTGCGACAGGTAAGAAACGCTCCCATACAGCAGCAGCAATTTCACAAACAACCCACTGTGTGCCCGTACAGGATCTCAACCCCTCTGCTATTGTGTAGCAGTTGAGAAGGCACAGCCAGTAGCACAACTTTATTCCCTTATTGCGGAAAACCCTCTCCCTATGGAAGCCCCTTCTAAATTGCCAGACCCTTCACCAGCCCAAAATAAGCGCAAATCTGCTTCTCATCAAGCTAACACAGAGAAAGCCAGCCCAGGGGTGGCATCTAAAACTAATTCAGTAATACAGAATACCCCAAGGGTGGAACAGGTATGGAGTACCCCAAGTCAGGGTGGAGGCACCAAGTCATTGCCACCCCCACCATCTATGGGTATTACAACTCTAACGCCAATCTCAGTACTGAAGGAGGTGACTCTGGACTCTGATACATCAGATTATACACAAAATGGAGGAGTCTATGGAGCACCCTCAAGATACTCCTATGCAAAGCAGCGGGGGAAGTATCTTGGGCTGGCTTACAGGCTCCTCAGCCCCATCAACTCAGGATAATCCTCCTCCTCGTCAATCAGCACGGATTGCTGCAAAGAGTCAAGCTCACGGACTAAAAATGAGCAGCCTTAAAGATGCAGGCGGAAGCTCCAGTAACCCCCCAGGATATGGAGGGGGACAGCTATGAGGCCCCAAAAGGGCACTCTGACCCTGCAGTCCATTAACTATAATGGGCTGCAGGATACAAGTGGAGAACTCACCTCTTCTGCAATTTCAGGTCGACTCACGTAGGTATTGCAGCCATCCAGGAGCCCAATGCCCCCCTCTGATTTTGTAGCATGAAATGACCAATTTGGAGGTAACTCCTGTTGGACAAACTATGTGGCCCTTATTATCCTCAACCCCCAGGTGAAAACCCACCAATTTTTGAAACACCTTAATGATCGCCTTATATTGGCTAAATTATCAATCTCTGAGTTCTCCTTCTTTGTTGCAAGCATATACCTGCCAAATGCAGGTCAAGAGCAGGACCGTCTTTTGGAAGAACTTTCTATACTACAACTCCCAGGTAATACAGTGCTGATGGGGGATTTCAACACAATATTAAGTCGGGTGCATGACATCTTTCCTCCTGCCACACAAGATAGATGAGATACAGCTCAGCTTCAAAATTTCCTCAGGTCAAGTGGTTTCATGGATGCCCTCCCTCATCAGCATCTGGACTTGGCTGTATGTCTCAGATCCAAGGTCCAGGTCAGAGATTCACATCAGCTTCACGGATTGATATGGCCCTAGTGGGCCCATTGCTGGTTGGTCAGTGCCCTCTCCCTTAACCTGAGATAACACTATAAGTAATCACAGATCCCTCACGGTGATCCTGACAAAAATCCTCAGACCATCAAGAAGATTTTGGCCAAGGATTGCTACAAGGCTCTTGAACAACCAGTTTGCAAGAGAGAAGATAAATGCAGTCATTTGTGAGCCAGAGAACCTGGCCTCACCTAATTTGCGAACTTTACAAAAAAAATGGGCTGATACTTAAGCAAGGGTCCAAAGGTAGCCTACGATTGTGCTAAGGCTCGAATGACAGCGTCCCAGGCTAAAGTCAGACGTGCTGAAGCTAGAATAAGACACTTTGAAAAAATTGCCACCCAGTGCCTTCCTTTCAATGGTTGGAGGCTTGGGAATTGACCCATGAGACATACTAGCAGGAACTTACTGAGCAAGAAGAACGTGCAGCAAACTTCACCTCATCAAGTTACTACACCCAGTGGGAACGGCCCACCAGTTTTTTTACCAAAAGAAGAAAGCCCGCCCAAAGGATCAGGAGATTGCAACCCTGAGGGTGGGGACCACTGTCACCACAAATAAGGAGGAGATCACCAATGAGATCCACCGTAACTATTCAGCCCTCTTCAAGGCTTCCTGGGTAAGCCCAGCAGATGTTCATGAATTCATTGAAGGGGCTCCGGAACCAATGGTTAAATTCTCGGCGGTTGAAGAACTTCTTGCACCAATTACACAGCAAGAAGTAATGGACATTCTAATCCACAGCCCACATCTGAAGGCCCCAAACCCAGATGGTATCCCCTTTGAGGTGTATCTAATAGATCCTGTCACAGTTACAAAGGCCCTCCAGCCCCTCTTCTTAACTCTCTTGGCAGAAGAGGGAGTACTTCTTGACTCAAGATGATTAATTATGACCCTTATCCATAAGAAAGCAAGCCGAGAGGACCTTACAAACTGGCGACCAATATCACTATTAAACACGGACCACAAACTATTTATTAAGCTTTTAGAAAACCGCATGACTAAGTGGACAGCTCCACGCCTCACCCAGCTCAACATGGCTTTATCCCAGGGAGGTCGCGCTGGAACAATTACAATGAGCTTTTGGCAACCTTGTCAGCTAACTCATCTCAAACACATGGTTTTGTGGCGCTTCTGGATATGGAAAAAGCATATGATCGAGTAAATTGGAAGTATCTGGACGCCTCCCCTAACCCGTCTCCACATCCCACCACAAGCTAGGACATGGCTATCAGCTCTTTATGCCCAGCTTCACACTAAAGTAAGTCCTCAACAGAATTTACAGTAGCGGTTATAATTGAACAGGGTCTCCAGCAAGAGGATCCACTGAGCCCAATCTTGTTCAACATAGCTTTGGATCCTCTTCTGGACCTACTCCAGGAACGACTGGTGGGTATTCAGGTTCCTGGGAAACCCCCACCCGCACCATAGCATTTGCTGATGACACAGCAGTGGCAGTTGGATGTAAGAAGGACCTAGACTTGGCCATGGAGGCCCTGGATTGCTACTCCAAGGCGTCCAATGCAAAAGTTAATACTTCTAAAACCGTTATAGTGCAAGTTGATACCCCATCTTTTCCTCCGCCTTTTGGTTTGAATCCTACCTGGGACACCTTTCAGCATCTAGGTGTCCTCACCACACCACAAGGGGTTGCAATCAAGGATAATGAGGACCGCTTGCTTAATGTAATAAACTCTCGTGTAGCTAGCTGGAGCTGCCGGCGTATCACCCCCCAGGGACGCGCCCTGATGGCGAATGTTTTTCTTCTATCAAAGCTATTGTTTATCGCTCATGTCTGCCCCTTTACGGACAGTTTATACACGAGGTTGAATGTGATACTTCGCTGTTGGATATGGGGATCAAACCACCCACCCACAGCTCTGACCACAATATCCTGACCCCGCAGTGAGGGGCCTAGGTCTTTTTAACACTAGGTCTCATGCCACTTCAATCCTGACGGGGCTCCTTAAACCCATCATTTGCTGAATATGGCTCCAATGCCGCAATGGGCTCCAGCCTTACGCCAGGGTTTAACAACCTCTCTAGGGCTCCCACTAACCTTACCTACAGCCATGGGAGAGTGGCTAACAAACCATCCAGACCACTGCCTCAAACCTTCATCAAGTTTTTACTGGAATCAGGCTCTCCTTGCACTTAAGAGGGCAGGAGTACGGGTGTACCACGCCTTCCCTTATAAAAGGAGTGGCCCTGGGATCGGCCCCTGGCATCACGCCCTGGTCCACAATGGGATGATTGTTATCTCCCATCTCCACCCTTTGGACAGACCCCCTATGCGGCCTCGTCTCCGGAATTTTTACCTACTGCTGTGGAATGTGATCTCAAGAAGCTCTGGAAGGAAGTTACCCATTCTGTTCTCTCAGCAAAATTGTCAAATACACTGTGGCGTGTTCTACACTGCTCATACAGGACAGGGGATTGAACTGGTCCCACCTTCCAGCACAAGGGTTGCCCATGATGTGCAGAGCTGACAGACACCCACCTCCACCGCTTCTTTACTTGCCCCCTCATAGCCCCTTTCTGGAGCAAGGTCCGCGAACTCCTGCGAGCAGAACCCTGGGTAGCGCACCCAGTTCAGGACTTCATGTTCAAACTCTCACTCCCCAATTGCTCCCAATCATTAAGGGTCCTGGCATTTGGTGCAATAAGATGGACTATTCATAATTCATATATTCGCGCTGCTTTTGACTCCACTCTGTGGACGCTGCCCCATATGATCACTCACTTTCAGGTTCATTTCGAGATGTCTCTGAGAGTATTTACCATGTCACCATGGGTCAATAGGTCAGTTCAAGTGGACACCTGGCTCTGGCAAAGTTTTCCCCCACCCTTTCTTGACACCTCCACTTACCCCTGCATTCGCCTCAAGCTCTTAGGAGCTCAGGTGTGATTAAATAAAGATCGTTGTATCCCCCTTTAGGTTGGGACCACCTAGTGCTAAAAAATAATGAACTGCCTCAAGTTATCAAGTTGCTTGACAAACTCAGGACTAATACATTCTAGAAAAATAGGGCATTATATAAGTTTACAGGGGACACTACTGTATGTATCCCCAGACCTTCGACCAGATCAAATATTATCATGAGTGCACATTGAGCAGTTGGTCATGGTGGAATCCAATAGACTCTTGAACTATTGAGGCCGCGGTTTTTTTGGGAAAGCATGCAATTTGATGTGCTTGAGACCCTGTCCTGCTGTAATCAGTGTCAGGTGGAGAAGCCGTTATTCCAGAAGACATCATACCAGTTGGTGAAACCTCACTCTGCTTGGCATACAGTCTCTATCAATGTCATGGGACTTCTGCCAACTGGTGTTAACCAGTCTAAGTATATCCTGGTGGCAATCGACACTTGACCAGGTGGGTTGAGATGCAGGCCATTTGGGATCTGGGGGTGATTACTGTGGCTAAATTTGTAATGAAATGCATCATTCAGCATTACGGTTGCCCACAGTTTATCTTTAATGACAATGGAATCAACTTCACCTCTCACATTTTACTAAGTTCAATGAATTGATGGCCATCCGCGGGGTCCTAACAACCCTGTATCATCCTGAGTCCAACGGAATGGTTGAACGGGTTAACAGGACTCTGGTGAACTACTATGGAAGCTGGTTACAGATAGGCCCTCCAATTGGAGTACCCTCCTTTCTATCGCAGTGTTCACTTAGAATATTAGCTACCATTCTTCCACGGGGAAAAGTCCATTCCAATTGCTTTATGGATGGCACCACACTTTGCCTGCGCTTCTATAAGCCTGTATAGAGGACACTGGCGTAATGGATCCACAACGCTATTTAATCACCCTAACATATATGCTAATTAAATTACAAACTGAAGCGTACTCGTTCAGCTTAGCTAAGAAAATTAAAAAACCAGGCTGCCAATCAGGTATGGCAAAGTGGCTTAGCATACTTAAAGATGGAGATATGATGCTATTCCATAATCAGCATGGGTTTAGGCGGAAGCACAAGCTCGCAAATATTTGGATTAGGCCATTTGAGATAATAGAAAAAATGGGTGTTGTTGCTTATACTATCAAGGACCCCACAAGCGCTCAGATTATAAATTGAGTGCACGCAAAATTCCTTCAGCCATATAAGAAGTAATAGAGCCTCTCCAAAAAGAAAAAAAAGAAAGTAAATAGTTATGATGAAAATGTTTGTACTATATCTTCACTGGTTCTAACTACGTTTATTTGGGGTAACTACTGGAGGTCTTTCAATTTGATGTCTTAATCTTCCTGTCTTTTTTTGGCTTCTTGTGGTGGTCCTTTTGTTTTGATCAGTGGGACCTTTGTTTCTTCTTCCGCCGCTTTGAGGGTGTCATGGGTTCTACGGGATCTTCTGGGTTTGGGGGTGGAGGCAAAGGCTGCCAAGGGGAGAGTGAGGGGGCTGACGTCCACTTAGGGGCCACTGCGCTAGTATGAAGAGGGGAGGCTGGTGCGACGGGACTGGAAGAGGAGGAGGGACTAAGATTCCATGGCAACAGGTGAGGTGATGAGAGCTCAGCTGGTTGATCGAGTTGAAACCATTCTTATCCCACCAGGAGCAAAGTTCACAACCACATGCGTTGATGATCTCAGGAAATCAACAAGTAAGCCAGCAGAGGGGGTCAGAGTTGTAAGGGCTGGCGTATAAGCAGATGAGTTTCAGCTTGAGGGGAAAAGGCTGCGCCCAGCGCCAAAAATTCTACAAGGAAGTCCTCCATACTCAGATACACTATCAGAAAAGGAGCAGTTGCAGTGAATGCTGCTTGACAGGCCCACTTGAGGGCTTTCCGGTGCACTCTATTATTGAACCTAAAGCAGTTTCAGGGTGCAAAATAATGTTACCTAAGAGCGCCATAATGGGAAGGTACTGTGATGGATCATTGGCGCTAAGGGCGGTGAACGCTGAAGTGACCCCAGAGCAAAGGAGAGCTAGCCGGTTGTCACAGAAATTTACCCTTAGGGACTGGAAGTGGGTAGGAGCGTGGGGAAAGGACCCTGAACAGCTGGCTATCACTCACTGCACAAAACACAGCATCCACTGGAAATACAGGGCTGTGGGATGAGGCTCAGCAGGAGATGGAAGCACTAGGCGACTAAAGCCGCTTGCCAGGAGCTGGGCTGCTTCGTTGTACAAAGGCACTCAGCTCCACTCCCATCCTCAGCATAGCTGGGCTACTATGTCCTCAAAGGGCCCGCCAGGAAGCTAAATGGCTGACGAATTTGGGAAGGAGTTCTTATTGGGTTAGAACGGTCATGAGGTCCATGTCAGCCTCATCCTCATCAGTTGGGGAAGTGGAAACCTGGGTAGAGGGATGTGTCCTGGGTCAGGAAACTCTGCGCCAAGCCACATATGAAAGAAGAAATTGAAATCATAGACTTGTGGCTGTTGGCGCATTTTTGTTTGCATGGCATTGGAGGAAAAAGAGATGTACTACTTATCATCCAGTTAAGGAGGAGGTAATATTGTTAATTTATTTGACTGGATGACAAGCCACAAATATGATCAACATATCATTGTAGGAATTCTGCTGAAGATTCAATGGGCAGAATCCGCCGAGGATGTTTCAGAGTTATAGGTATCAATTGCCTTAGGATGAGGCAATGACGGGTATAATGAGATGTATGGAATCGCCTTCCAAATAGGGCAATAAGGCGATGTTGACATTTGACAAGAAAATTTGCATTGCCTTGAATCAGGGCGATATAAAATAAAAAAAAAACAAGAAAAAACCAATGAGAACATGGTGAAACAAATAAACTAAGCAAAAGAGTTGGTACTGACTGAGGTCACTAGAATATCAGCGAAATGAGGGGATTGGAAGGAAAAGGTTTTTAGTAGAGAAAAGGAAAGAAGGAAGAAAGAAGGAGCGGACTAGAAGAAGATCCGCTAAGTTTATTATATTAAAAATAAAGAAGTAATTTGGGGAAAATTGCTCCCGTTTTATTTTATATCAATTGTTTACAAGTGTATCAAGGAACTGGCAATCATCATATCATCTGTTATAATTGTTCAATGGTTGTAACCCTGTGCAAAAAACCCTTCAGCGGATATATATAGAATCGCCAAAATTCAACAGAGTCCCAACAGAACTGGTTTCTGCAACTTACCCATTTGCTAAAATCTGTTCAAGATCAGGAGTATACCAAACAATTTCTCTATTATCTGCCAGACACACTGTCCTAACTTTCATGATGCCATATGTTGGAATTCCTACCTGAATTGTAAGTTTAGATGTGTTAGTTGACGGGAATCAATCCCAATCTGACCAAAAAGACCCATACTTCTGTCAGTAATAATCCCTAGCGAAATTTTATGACTTCCAAATTCAGGGTTTAATCTTGACTTATGCAATCATTTATTGTTCCCTAAGAGCAATCTAATCTCATAGTAAAAAACAAGATACATTCAGCGAGAAAAGCCTATTTAATTAAGATAGTGACCTGCCACAGAATCCTTAATTTGATTTTAATTATTGGTCTATGCATAGACAGATTAGATTTACCAAACCTTCCCAATTCCCTTTATAATTGTCTATTAAGTTAGTAAAATTTATTTCTTCTTTTCTCAATTTTAAAGTTAAGAGGAGTGGTAGCATTGTGGGGTGGTTTATGATCCACTCTGGGTTGTGTTTTGATTGTCACATGTTTGAAACCAGCCAGGCTAAAAAACTTGGCGTGGTATATTTACCCCAAGGTCAACCCACCTCATTTATAATTTTAAAGTTAAAATTGGTATATTTTGTTTGGGATTGCCTCATTAGACTAAGTATCCGTTTAAGAATTCTTGGCTAAAAGAAGCACAAAGGTATTATCTAACATCCTTGAGCTTTGGGTCCCCTGGCCCAAAGTTATCAACGGATATGTGGTAGTGCACCCATTATCCTGACAAAACTAGTGCTCCTTTCTAGTTCCCTTTAAGTTCGTGGTAAAAATAAATATTAACAATAAAACCAACAATGGATAATACCAATTCAGCTTCAGAAAATAAAACATCTTGGATTGTGAGGTTACCCATCTTATAAATTAGCCAATCAATATGAACATATAAGATGCAGCGTCCAATATCGACATTCTATTCCTCCATCAATGATGTGTCCCTACACGCTCTATCCATCAAAAAATATAGTTTAAATTTATCAGGCTTCTCTGAAGCTCTTCAGTTCCTCTTATCTGGGGCCTGTGTCCCTGGAGGCTGAGCTAATAGAAGGTGGGCTCTTGCATTACAAGCCCCTATGATGATCTTGGCCTAAAGTTTCCTCACTTGATATAGAAAAGGTTGGAGCTGGATGTATGGAATGTTATCTGCACCACTTTATACATATCTTCTTATACCATCTAATTTAAGTAGCAGAGTTCCATCATCAGCAATTACTCCGCCACTTGCAGTTGTCAGAGACAATACACTTGCATCTCCTCAAATTAAACTAATCTGCCTCCCAGTTTTGCATTGATAACCAAAATGCTATATTAGAAAATCAGCATCTTATTAATGAGATAAAAGATGTTAACCCATCTGGATCAAGGAGTCATAAGTTTTGATTGGACGGAACTCACCAATCGTTTTAGTCAAATAGAGGTCATTATCCATAACCAGGTTGTAGACCATACCCGCAAAATATGATCAGAATTTGATAACTTTATTACTTTTTTGGATGAACGCCTCAAAGCATTGGAGGAAATCATCTATGACCTACATGATAACAGAATAGTCTCCATTCTTCAGAGCCACAAGGAGTGCCTGGTGAGCACAGACCCCCCAGTTATGATGGATGTGATGGTTAATGGGGACCTCCTAATTGTGAAGGACAAAATGGTGAATGAGGACCCCTGGTTGTGATGGACAGGATGGTGGATGGGGACTCCTAGGCCAAGAGGACCTCCAGGACTCAGTGATGACCCAGAAATCCCTGATAAACGCTACAAGCGTTAATTAAGCAAGTAAAAAATTTTGATGTCCAATTGGGATGCGTCACCCAAGGAGCCTAACCCACTCAGGATGGAGTTCCCCTCTCCTCTGAAGTTTCCTTACCTGCTCATCACAATTGCCTTGGGACCTAAGCCCTACTTGCTGTGGTATGTGAATCAGAGAAAAGAGTACTCATCATTAAACAACATCAACTTGAACTCTAAGCCACCAGTGCCACTTTAAAAAATGAAATGTGGCTATCAACCAAATTGTCATGATAAAATTAGCTCTCAATGCCACTCATGAAGGAGTAGATTTAATAATTGACAATATCAATGATCTGTGGAGTAAATTGGATGCGCTTCAACCTCAAGCATAATCTCAACTTACTACTTCTTTAGATGAAAGCATGGTCCCAGTATTGGTTCATCTTTGGCCTCCAACCACCCCAAGTGGTATGTTTAAGACTTCATTCAAAGAAAAATATTTCCCTGGGGAGAGAAGTATCTTCTTTATTATATTGCTAAGAAATCTCTATGGAGGAAGAAACTGACCACCAATGAATTAAACATCTGAAAAGACTGACTTAAATGCATGGATCAAGATTTAACGCCCCCATCTGATGAATGACCATACTTGTACTGACGCCAAGCCTTCCTTACTCCAGGAATTTGGTAGTGCTCTAACCCCATCCAATCAAAAAGAGACCTTCATGAGCAACAGCCTTAATTGTGGGAAACTATCAATGAATTTCCCACCTTTTTCCTCAAGGCTCAAACGCTGGATGAAGGGATTCTTTATATGTTAGATAATGCTATTACCACCTCATTTTTGGCATTTGAAATATGCTTAATATTCTACTTTATCAAAAGCAGTGAAATCCAACTTGAAGTTCCTCCTACCTATTATAAAAGCTATTTTAGAAATTCTGACCAGACTACATAAACCCGCCAGGCCACCTCGTTTTACCAACAATAAGCCCTGGTCCCATGTGTTAGCCATTTCTCCCCCAATTCGCCTAAACCAAAATTAAACTGCACATATTGCAAGGGAACCAACCACACTGTAACTTTTGTTGTGTTCTTTAACATAAGTTGGCAAAAGATAAGTCTTATAGGGCAAGAGGCTCCCTATGATGACGGAAATCAAGTGCATCAAGACCTTTGTTCCAGATCTAGCTCTATTCCCAGCACTTAAAGCTTTTTTGTGTTAGCTGCCCCTTCAAAAGTTAACGCACCTATTTATATTCAAGGAAATAAAAATCTCCAGCTTTCTTACTTTTATGCTGGTCAGTTACCCAAACAAATTTCGTCAGTCAACTTTTCTATGGAAAGCCAAGCACTGGCAGACAAAATGGTGAACAAATTGAACACCCATAAGCTTGGTCATGGCAAAATCCTCCGCTTGCTTAGCTGCAAATCATAATGAAAATCTACTAGTTGTTAATTATCAGTTCAGATCTGTCAGGAAGTTGATATGACTGGATGATATGCTAACCATACGGCAAATTGGAGGATGATTTGGGACAAGTCTCAAGACTAATGAAGAGAATTATACAAACAATAATTGATTGAAATGTCAACCAATTGGCGAGAATGGGAGATTACGCCAAGATTGGGATAAATGAGAGTTTTGAGCCAAAAGGGAAAACGAATTGAAGACACCAAGCTGAGGATGCATCCGGCTTGGGGCATTGAGATATAAAGAATTACAGAGAGGATTGAGGGTGTTCGTTCAGAGATTAAGTTGTTGCAAAAAGGTCTGCATATTATTACAATAATAAAGGTCGAAATAAGGGGCGATAGCTCCAGATGAAAAGTTTATTAGTTCTATTGAAGAATTGGAAATCTTCATAGTCGTCTGATTTGGTTGCCCAGTGGCTAATACCCTGTGCAGACTGAATTTGAGGAATCAAGACTCTGTGCCAAGAATTAACAGTGATGCTCACTACAGGGGGCCATTGGTAAGCTTTAGTTATTCAACGCTGTGAATATGATGATGAGCCCTCATTTGTTATGTCACCATTCTATCAGATTCCGCGCGCATCATGCGGAAGAAATACAGGAGGCATCTAATAATGATCCAATAATATTTACTGTGACCAAACTAGGTAATGATGAAGTTTGATCAATCTGCAACTAAAAATCTGACCTTAGCTGATGGCCGACCAACTAGGGCGCTCCACGAATGTGACTCCTCAGCAGCTGTGGAATATTATGGAATGTTTTGGTACATGGATTATTGATTATATGAAGATGAGGCGGGGGAGTATGCCTTGAGTCTATTTTATAACCAACGGAAACAAAAAGATCGTTACGCCATGTACATGTCTTATCTAAATGTAACAACAAAGGGGTTGACTCGCCACATTGGTACTCGCAGAATTGAGTAATATCTATTTGCATATGTGCAACCATCTATTCAACAACTACTACGAGTATTGGCTTGCCACAATATAGAAATTGGAGATGTGGTTTGATTTTCTTGAGCACAGCAAAATGATATTTGCCTCTTGCTCAACTGCCTCAATCGCTATTTTTAAGAGGCACAAGGGGCGTTTGGGAAAATGGACCACCGTGTTGAGAACATCTGCCACAGGTTAGACATGTTGGTACCCCAATTGCATCGTGAATTGTCTTGGGTAATTGATGAGCTGTTGGATCAACATGGTCTATCAATGGAATGGATTTGGGACATCACAACATTGGGACATAATACTGATCATTTTATGACGGATTTAACTGAATGTGTGGAAGCACTCAAAGTTGTGGTGGCCCAGCTTAAAGAATAAATAAGACTGGTGGAACAGCAAGTGGTGGATCAAGTCAGCTTTGTATAAGCTGAAGTAAAGCAACTTTGTATTGAATGGAGTAGCCAGCAAACAACTGATAATGAGCTTTACCCTTGGTCAATGTCCCCCGAGTACCTGCAGCTAATATGCCAGGTTACACAATTGGAAGCAGATAGTCAGGTTGAGCGACGTCAAGTTTTCCCTCTTCCAATCTATGAGACACAGGAGTATACTGACATATTAGAATGATTTAATACCCTTAGTTGGACCAATGAAAGATTGGTATGGGAACAAGTCGCTCTCCTGAACTGAATAAAAGATGATAACCAACAAGCGGATTATGTTAGCTGACAGCACGGCCATATATGGAGTACAATCAGAAGCGTCCTCTCACACTTACAAGCAGTGGAGCTGCAGTTGCACAAGGAGAGGGAATATTGTTGGGAGCTGCAAAATCAATATGTGATGCTGCAATGAGATTTACAGGATGGGCGGTGTAGATGTCATTCGATTAAAGTGGAGCAGATGATCAATGAGCATTTGGTGGAGTATGTCGGAGCTGGGGGGAACGGTGCAGTTAATGACAATTTGGGGGATGAACGCTATGAATCCACTAACAAATATACTTCAAGTGATGGAATGTATAACCTGTATGACTCTACTTCCTTTGAGTTCATCACGTCAGATTTGCGCTTGACTGGCCAGCAGTATAATAATTCACAAGGGGGTGGTTCCCTTAGTCAATCTGGAACCAATTCGCCTGATCCTTGCTGCAAAAGTCTGAAACAAGGTGAAGCTGTGCGAATTGAGAACTTATCTCCTTTTAGTCATGATGGTAATCTACATGGGTACTTCAAGCAATTTAAATTCGCTGTGGAAGGAGTTTCTGATCAATGGAAAATGAAACTGTTGCTGTTTGCTCTTGATGTAGACAGCACCAATCAAGTTACTTGATACCTTCCAAACATCTTGGCATCCTATAAAGAAATTAAGGCGATTGTTCTTTGGCTGTTTGGGGGTGTGACCAAGATGGCTCAACGGAAGGCTGACTTTCTGACTATACATTTTTACCAAAATGAGACCCTGTCAAATTTTGCTGAATGATTCTTGGTGGAAGAACATGTACTAATTGAAGCTAACCTTTTATACACCGAGGATGTTGGTATTGCAATGACAGCGGCTATAAAACCATATTAGGAACTATCTAAAACTATGTCTCACATGTTGAATGAAGAGGCAGGACTTATTCAAATTGTAAATACTTTATGCCGACTCTCTGCCACAAACAACGCCCCTAATATAGCCCAGCAATGCTCTGTTATCCCTGCACCAAAGACTTCGGAGTATGAACTACAGCAACTACACTATCAACTGCTGGAATGTTTCTGTTCGTCATACAGATCTGCGAATCCTTTCTGACCTAGATATGATCTGCCAGCTCATTACTAACCTTGGAAACATACCGTTAATTTTTGCACTGGTCCTTCAGCTGCATGTTATATATGTAAACCCTTCATGAATACTTGCTTCAAATGCAGCTGGAGGGGGCATTATGTGGCAAAATGCCCCTAGTAAAACACGAGTGTATGCGTTACCAACTGAGGAAACCCCGCAGGGAAAAGCTTGAGTGGAGTAGAGATGGGACGCTCTACCTCCGCTATGTCTAATCTACCTGTCCCTAAAAAATCCCCAGCTCTTAATTGGGATTGATCCAAAACTTCAGTTAGATGGATTACTATACCAACAGCTTCCATTAGGTTTCCTGCTTCCAGTTTCAAACGTATAAATTTACCTTCAAGCTCTGTGTTTCGCCAGGAAGCGCCGAAGCCATATGTGTGGCAGATCTTGGAACATACTGGCATAAGTATCGAGGACCCTCCGATGGCTGCTAGACTTTGGTAGGAGTCCGCACCACCATTCTGGTAGGAAAAATCATCAATGAGTACCCTCAGGTCAGCAAGAGCATCTCCTCTTTCTTAAAATAACATTAAGCTCTTAGACATACATGCAATAAACACCGATGGTTCCTCTTATGCAGAATGTACTTATTGTGACATTTTCGTTAAAAATACATAAATCCGTGATATCATTGATACTGGAGCCCCTGTAAACATAGTCTCTACCCAGTTGGTGGCTAAGCTTCTGCTCAAACTGGATGTGGACCATCGAGTAGTATATGGAACCACAGGGACGCATAGCACTTATCTGAAGGTGCATATAGTACATTTCCCTTATGGTTTGGGTCCCTCCGGGCTTCTGCCCCAGTGGTGGCTCTGCCAAAAAACAACTATGACATGCTAATCAGTGCAACATTTATGAGGAAACTTAGTGTTGTGATAAACATGGAGGAGGAAACACTTAACATTTTAGGACAACAGATTCCTGTTTATTTTACCTCATGTGGAATCCCAATGGACTCATTCCACTCTAGTAAAATCAATCTAACATATACAAACGGAGTAATTCCTGTGCACTATAGATGACTGAAGCGACAGACCAGGGTCCTCAACCAGATTTATGAATACAAAGGGATTCAGGTTTGAGCAGCAAGCAATTGGAGCATACCCTCTGGACACCAATGCATAGTAGGGACTGAGCTCAAAATTAATGTCCAAAAGGGCTTTATGGAGAAATCATGGCTCCTTACCAACACTCTCAGCTCAAGTAACATGGGGCTCCAGGGTTTCTGCTACCGGGGAATGGAGAAGTAAAAAGCTGCTAGCAAATTTACAAAAGGAGACTATAACAATTCAGCGGCACCAAGTGGTGGCTTACTTACACTTTTTTCTTGTAGAAGAAGTCCACTGTATTCATAATTTCGGCTCTTGGGAGGATCTTGGACTGCCAACAAGCTCTCCACTTGGCGTATTGACCATGGTTCCATGGGAAGCGCTTTCTGAATTATTGACAGAACAACAAGAACAGGCTATGGCATTATTTGAAAAGTATCAAAGTATTTTTGCACATGATGATCACGATTTGGGGTGCGCCCAAGTGGTGGTACATCAGATAGATACCGGAGATCACCCTCCCATTTGATTGTGACCTATTAGACATTCTAAAGCAGCGGAGGAGGTTATTTCTTATGAGGTGGATAAACTTATTATGCAGGGGATTCTAGAGCTGTTGAATAGTCCGTGGGCATCACTGGTGCTCATAGTGAAGAATTAAGATGGCTCAAATCAGGTGGTTATTGATTATTGCAAACTTAATAATGTAACAAAGAAGGATTCCTACCATCTTCCACAGATTGACAATGCGTTAGATCGATTGGGAGGAGTGTACTATTTCTTGGCCATGGATCTGATCTTAGGATATTGGCAGATCGAATTGCCATCAGTGGAATGGGAAAATGCATTATCATCATGTCAAAAGGATCATTTCAACCTAATTACATGCCACAAGGGTTGTGCAACGCCCCAGCTACATTCCAGCGGGCCATATATACAATACTAGGTGATTTGAAGTTGTCCTGCGTTTTAGTTTATTTTGACGGTATCAACTGTTCTCACGGATGTTTACTGAACACCTGGACCACTTGGAAGAAGTCAAAGCGCCTCGCTGCTGGTATTAAAATAAAGCCTCAAAAGTGCCATTTCTTTAAAGAACGATTGGAATACCTCAGGTTTGTTATGGATTCAAATGGGATTAAACCACAGCTGGCTAAAGTGGAAGTGTTAAGCAAGATGACCCGCCATGTTAGTAAGCGGGACATTCAAGTGTTTCTGGGGATGGTCAGGTACTACCACCAGTTCGTTCCCAATTTCAGTTGTATTGGGGCCCCACTTTTCGAGTTGCTGAATAAAACACTTCTTTTGATTGGATGGAACAATGCCAGAACGCATTTGAAATATTGCACAACACGTTAGCAAGTGCACCCATATTGCAATATCCCAACTTTGAAAAACAGTTCATAGTGAAAATGGATGCTTCTCTCTCTGCTATAGGGGCGTATTGTCCTAGAAGGATGATGATGGCGTGGAGCATCCTGTCGCCTTCTGCAACCAAAGCTTGAGCTGTCACAGATGGAACTACACCATTACTAAACAAGAATGTTTAGCGGTAATCTATGCTTATAAACAGTTTTGGGTATATCTGCATGGGGTATGATTTCAAATAGTAACAGACCATGCTTCTTTGCATTGGTTGCATAATCTGCGTGAACTGGAATAATGACTTGCACATTGGGCATTAAAGCTCCAAGAATATGATTTTGAGATTGTACACCGTCCATGAGCTAAACAAAAAAAATGTGGATTGTCTCTCTAGGCTGCCAACAGTTGCTATCACAGCGGATTTAGCTGACATATCGCATGAGAAGATGGTGGTAAATAAGTACCAGGATGAGCCGCCACATGTGATCAAGGTATCAGATGAACTTAGGGTGGATATTTTTATACGTGGGGGAGAACTGTATAAGCGGATTGGTAACATGACATTGAGTTTCCCTAAACCTTTGGCCTGACCTGCGAAAAATTATGTATGCTCATTGTGCTGTAGGTCACAGAGGATTGCGGAAAACACTGGAGATGTTGCATCCCCAATACTACTGGGAGAGCATGCATTATAACATATTGGAAATGGTTAGTTGTTTTCATCAGTGTCAAATGGAAAAACCATTCCTCAAGAGAACCACATACCAGCTGGTTAAACCCTGGTTCGCCTGGCACACCATTTCTATTGATGTAGTGGGACCTCTGCCAACTAGTACCAGTCAATCCGAGTATATTATTCTCGCCTTTAGATCATCTGACTCGATGGGTGGAGGCCAGGTCAATCAAAAATCTGGGCGCAGACACTACTGCCAAATTCATCATTGAGTGTGTTGTACAGCGACATGGCTGCCTGAAATTCATTTTAATGGATAATGGAACCAATTCTAATTCACATATTCTGCCAATGTTGAATGAGTTGATGGCGATCTGTGGGGTTTTGACCACCCCATATCATCCAGAATTAAATGTTATGATAGAGAGGGTTAACGGAACCCTAGTGAATATCCTCCATAAATTGGTTAGTGATTAACCCTCGGAATGGAGTGCCCTTCTACCCACAGCTGTATTTGCGTACAATATTAGCTATCATTCGTCCACTGGTAAAAGCCCATTCTAACTGTTGTATGGTTGACATCCAGCTTTGCCTGCTTTGCTTTATTCGTGTGTGGAGGATACTGGTGGAGTGGACCCCCAGCATTATTTGAAGACTCTTACAGATACATTGATAAAGCTGTAATTGGAAGCCTACTTCACCAGTTTGGCTAAGAAGATTAGCGATCATGCATCTGATCAGAAGTGACAAAGCGGACTTCTGCTGTACTCCATAGGACCATGTTTTATCTCACGATCAGCACAGTTTTGGGAGGAAAAACAAGCTTTCTATCATCTGGGTTGGTCCGTTTGAGATAATTGAAAAGACTGGAATGGATGTTTACACCATCAAGGAACCTGTGAGGGGTTGGATTATCAACTGATTTCACGCGAAGTTCCTTTGAGCCTACAAACAGTGAGAGCATATCGTCCAGTCAAAGGGGGTAATGCTGGGAAGTTAATATGACTGGATGATACGCTAACCATATGACAGATTGGAGGGGGAATTGGGATGAGTCTCAAGACTAACGAAGAGAATTATATGAATAATAATCAATTGAAATGTCAACTAATCGGTGAGAATGGGAGATTAGACTGAGATTGGAATAAATGAGAGTTTTAAACCAAAAGAGAAAAATGAATAGAAGACACCAAGCCGAGGATGCATCCGGCTTGGGAAATCAAGATATAAAGAACTACAGAGAGGATTGAGGGGGTTCATTCAGAGATTAGGTTGTTGCAGAAAGGTCTGCATATTATTACAATAATAAAGGTCGAAACAAGGGGTGATAGATCCAAGTGAAAAGTTTATTAGTTCTATTGAAGAATTGGCGATCTTCATAGTCGTCTGATTTGGTTGCCCAGTGGCTAATACCCTGTGCAGACTGAATTGGCGGAATCAAGACTTTGCGCCAAGAATTAACAAGATCTTTGGTGGTTCAAGTCAAGGTATTTGTACATAAGGTTAAAGTCCTGACAATAATTGACACCAGTTCCCCAGTTAACCTTATTTCCTCCTGACTTATCCAAAAGATAAAATGGCTCCAGACTTGATCTATGACGCTGAGTATAGATGGCAAGTAAACAGTCTACTTTGGCGATTATAGCATATTCTGCTTTACCCCTTCGATTTGTAACTTTTAATTAATGACCACGCTATTGCACAAGAAAACGATACTTATGAGTTGCTTATTTGGGCCCAAATAATGTAAGGATTCAATTGCATCAACCATAAGAGAAAGTGCCTATCTCTACTAAGGTATTAGATACCATTTATATTTAAACCACTTCAAAAGTAAAGGTGCCCTCAAAAGATGGACATTCTTTACAAATACCCGTCTTTCATTTTCAAAGTTGAATACTAAAATTAGGGGGGAAACTAATTTACCCCAGAGGCTGTGGATGGCAAGAGGGAATCCCTCTGTATGCCCCTAATCCTAAAACTATACCCTCCGGCTCACAAGTCATTCTGAATACGGGGATCCAAATTCTCACCCCTCTAATTAAAATTTTGGATCTTAGTGGACATCCAAACCCTTTCTTCATGGTAGTGTTAACCTGCCCAGGGATTTTAGATCCTGCCTACGGAAATCTATCTCTATTATATTAGGAAATTGAACTATTGAAACACCCCACATCCCTTGACATGCCCCTTTTGCTTATGTAAAACTATGTCCCATTGTTGATTTTGCTAATGTGAGCTGCTTTAGATCATTACAGGATTTAGGATTTGATCGCCTACCATAGCTCCGATTGAAAGTATAATTGGAGACAATCTCACCCCTAACAAACGCCAGAATGTCAAAGACCTCCTTGAGGAGTATGGTAATATTTTTTCTTGAGACCAAGTGATTATTGGAAAATGGTTAGGGTAATTTATCAAATCTAGACTGAGGCTCACCCTCCATTCAAATCCCAGCCATTATAAAAATTTAAAGTGGAGGAAGCTCACGTGGCCTCAGGATAACAGCAACTGTTGAAGACCGGTTTATTAGTGCATTCTAAAAGCCCATGGGCTACCCCACTCTAATTAATTTGGAAGAAGAATGGTGGCCACCATATTGTCATAGATTATCACCACCTCAATTATATAACTTGAAAAGACAGCTATCCATTGCCACGTATAGATGATTCCTTTTTCTTGATGTAATGGTCACACTATATATCATCTATGGATCTCACCAGTAGGCACTGAAAAGTAGATTTGTAACCAGAAGATCATAAACTGTGTCATCATCACAAGTAAAGAGCTATTTGAGCCCACTTAATGCTGCAGGGGTTGTGTAACGCCCCTGATACCTTTCAACACGCCATGGACGGACTTCCTAGGCGATTTATAATGCTCCTGTGTGCTAGTTTATCTTGATAGTACTACCATTTTTTGTGAACCTTTATCAAACATTTAGATTACCTCAGGCAAGACTTTAAGTGGTTATGGCAATTGCCTTTAAAACTAAAACCATCAAAATGCTCTTTCTTTCAGAGTGAGATGGATTTTTGGGCTTATAAGGTCAGTAAAGCCGGAATATCCCCAAAGGACAACAGGTCTTGGCCATTGCTAAGATGCCCCCTAAATCTCTACAAGTCATACAAGTTTTCTTAGGGATGATGGGATATTATTACAAATTTATCCTCCAGTTTTCAGACACCTCCGAGCCTCTGATGTATCAACTGAAGAAAGGGATACCCTTCCAGTGGAAAGAAGAGCAACATCAGACCTTTGATATGCTATGCGTCTCTATCTTCCAAACTCCAGTACTTATTTACCTAAATTTTGATAAACCCTTTCTTCTCTTTGCCAATGTTAGCAATATCGCCATTGGAGCTATACTATCTCAACATGAAAAAAACTTATTGGAATACACAATCACCTACCAAAGTAAGACCTTATCCAAAGACAAACGAAATTATAGCATTACAGAACATAATTGATTGGCAGTCCTACTGGATATTAAGAATTTCCGACCTATTTATATGGAAAGCATTTCACCATCATTACCAATCATGCTTCCTTATGATGAATACATCAAACGAAGGACCCTGATGAAAGATTAGCTTAATAGGAGTTAAAAAGTTCAAAACTATGAATTTTTAAAATCTACTCCCAAGGTCTATCCACCAAAATGCGGATTGCCTATCTCAGCTTTCTATATTAACTTTATCTGACCATGAAGAGGATCAGCTCTATGACCTCCTAACCCAATCACATTTATGGAAGGATGAATCCCTGACCCTTCAAAGGTAACTAGTGAAGAAATTGGCAAATCTTCTAATCAATAACAACCAATTGTGTAAACTAGAGGCTAAAAAGTGGGTGCTATAATTATGACTTTCAGATTAAACCAACGCCATATTTGAGAGACATTGGCAAGTCAGACATGAGGAATTCAGAAAACCTACCAGTGGCTTAAAACTTATGTTATTGGGAAGGAATGCTTGTTTCGATTCAGGATGTATTAGAGTCCTGCATGGTATTTAAAAGCCAAGCCAGATCTAATCCCCGATCACAACATCCAGTGGTTCCACCCTGTGAACCATTCCATACCATTAACATTGATATTGTGGGACCTTTCCCTCGAGCCTCTAATGGTCGTTGGTTCCTCCTACTAGCTGTGCACCATTTAACTAAGTGTATCAAAGCAGTATCTCTACCCTCAGCTTTAGCAAAGACTTTTGCCACATTTTTTTATAGTTGGATTAAAACACCACCATGGGTGCCCTATCATCATTCTTTCCAATATGGCAAAATTTTCGCTTAACACTAGTGAAATATTTAGCCAAACTGATGGGAATCACACAGGTATTCTCCACCCCCTACCATCCTGCAACCAATGGAATGATAGAGCGGTAAAATGGTACTTTAACTGCAATCTTTCGAAAAATGGCTATGACTGACCCCCTTCACCGGCCCCATTAATTACTAGTGCAATTCTGACCTATACGATTAATTACCATTGGAAAAACTAAGATGTCGCTCTTCCAAGCATTATGGCAAAAATCAGCATTTGTCTTTAAGTACAAGTTATTTTGACCAAGCCTCCTTAATTCCCTGAAGTCACTGTGTGAAGTATTGCCAGTGAAATTATCTGACTTCAGACCCTGGCTTTCAAAATACTGTCTGCTTTAACCAGTAGAGGAACTGATCAATTTAGGTATAAACATAACCCTCTACAAACCTTCCAACTGGGTTACCTAGTCCTTTTCTACCATCACCAGCCTGGGGGTTGTGACAAAAAATTAGGCGCCAACTGGTCAGGTCCTTACCAAGTCATATATAGACAGAGCAACAAAAACTCAATCATAGATGTTGTTAAGGGTATAGTTGTAAACCGTATACATAGTTGCTTTCTCCATCAATTTCCCTCCCTTCACCAAGATCTAGAGGGGTGTTGTCAGAATTCTTACCCAAATTGTAAATTCAATGTGTCAGCTGATGGGAATTAATCCTGATCTTACCAAATAACCCAAACTTCTGTTGATTATTCACACTAAAATTCAATGACTCTCAAAGTTGGGGATCAATTTCTGACTTATGAGATCAACTATTGCTCCCTCGGAGAAACCAAATTTCAAGGTTTAAGCCTAATCCATGCGGTGTGTAAAACCTATTTAACCACGATAATTGACCTGCCACAGAATCACCAATTTGTGGAAATCATAGATCCAAGCTTAGCCTGCTTGGATTTTTACAAAGACACAATCTAATTTCCTATATTTGGCTACTAATCTAGCAAAAATTCCTTTCTTCTTTTCTCCTCTTAAATAAAAATTTGTATTTTTTATTTGGGATTGCATCACCAGACTAATTATCTGGCATATGACTTCTTGACCAAAAGAAGCACAAAGGTATTGTCTAACTCCCTCGAGCTATGGGTCCACTGGCCCAAAACTATCAAGAGATATGTGGTAACACACCTGTGATCCCAAGACCATCCAAGACCACTGATGCCTTTTCTCTCCTCCCAAACTATCACACAAAGACCACCCTGCTAATTAGGGTTCCTGTTGTAGGCTTCATTGCTCCTAACGCTTTGTGCTCCTTTTTCCCACACCAGTATATATACAACTGCTATCTTTAGGGTAGGTTTCCAGTTCTTTTCTTTAGTTTCCTCCCTCTACCTTACTTAATAAAAACAATATTATTCTGTTGAACCCTTTGTCATGGAGTCTGCCTCCATGCCATCTTGCTGATTTTTGCTGAAATTCTCTAGTAATATATTCCAGCATGCACAGAATATTTTATAATTAATGAACAAAATTTTTATATTCAGATCCGTTTCTGATCCCTTCCCTGTAAGGTAGTGGTCAATTACCTTTGCAATTATGATTTCTGATCAGCCGCGCACACTATTGAGGCTATTAACACCTTTTTAAGATTTATTCACCCAATCTAAGTGCAATATGCACCACATTTTTTGTGATCTGTTTTCTAATACTTAATAAAATGATACACCTTTTTAGGTATCTTACTGAACAGCTGGAACCTTGGAGGGGTTGTCACCCTCCCTACCTCCCCCACGCTTGGGGGTTGCCCAAGTGAGACTCGTGGATGCCCACAGTAAAGTATCTTGGCTTTTTATGGGGGTATTTAGTATGTTTTTAAGCATATATTATACTCATTTTACTTTATTATAATCTCCCCTAAAAGTCTTGAATTCTGCTGATCCTATGCAAGCTTAGCCATTCACTGGGCTTTGAAACAACCAGATCAGAAGGCCAGTCTTCTTTAAGTTAGAATCAACCCTGACGACAATGGTAATTTTCAAAACCCATAAGTGTAACTTTTTATACCCCATCATGAATTACTGGGGATTAGTCTGGGCCTGCTTGGCCTTAACCAAGCTTTTATCAATGGATTATCTAAGGTCAGGGAGTGCAGCAAACCTGACTCCTCTGGAATGGCCCATCTCCTCCTTATTCTTAAGAACCACTCCATAAATCAAGTCAGGGGATATGACATTACCCACAAGTTTCATTAGTCCCACCCTTCTCTCCAAAGGGTGTCATTCAGTGAGAATTTCTTGTGAGTTGGGGGTAACTTCATGGCTGAAATTAAGGTTTTGGACTTGGGACCCTTGTTATTAAAAATTCCTGTGGAAAGAAGTAATCAAGTCCTGAGCATGAGCGAAAATACAAGATGCAACCCAACTATTCTCTGCGTCATCAAATCCTTCCAAGATACCTGGTTATTATAATTTTGGGCGGTATTGCTAGGATCCACTGGGCTATTCACACAGGTTGAGCCCTCTGAACAATGGACAGATGATGCGAAGATTGTCAGTCTTTTGGACACACTTGAAAATATATAAAAAATAGGAGTAAATGCCTGACCAATCCTTTTTATTTATTTTATAAATACAGCTACGTTTTGCTGTCCCGCTCGTCTTACACTAGAAAAACCTACCACTCTCAATCCCCATTTCTCTTATATACATCAGCTTCAGGCGATACTATTCTCATTGATTGGGTTTTTCTATTCCACCAATTTTCCTCATATTTGGCTTGTTATTCTTAATCCGCTGTTGCCCTAGTTGTAGGTGAATTACTTCATATTCGTCAAATATCAACATCACTTTATTGCCTTATATAGAGGCGATCCAATAAACTCATTATATCCAATAAGACTCGTTATATACCAATATCATCCCATCTCAAGGCAGTCAAATATTTGTAACTGATACTGTGTTTGTCAGTTTCTTCCCGGCTGTCTCAAAATTATCTTCCAGTCATATCAAAATCATGACATTACCCCTCCTTGACTGGACGATAAGATCCTATTGTTTGTAAGGTCTGAGGAACTTTGCATGTACTTGGTTAATGATCCAACCACTTGTAGGATCCTTAATAGTATATGCATCGACTCCAGTCCTCTCTATTACTTCAAATGGGCTGATCAAGATACTAGCCAGCTTATGCTTCCACCAAAATCCATGTTGATTGTGAAAGAGAATCATATCAACATCCTTGAATGGCACCAACCCACTATGACATACCTGATCAGCAGCCTGATTCCCAATCTTCTTAGCTAAGCTGAAGGAATAAGCTTCAGTTTGTAGCTTGATCATAATGTTCGCGAGATTAGTCAAATAGCGATGGGGTTCTAGCCTGCCATTGTCTTCTACACATACATAAAGCAGCGCTGGAAGAGCCAGGTGTCAGCCATATAGTAATTGGAAGGGGCTCTTCTCCATGGTGGAATGGTAACTAATGTTATAAGCAAACATGGCGGTGGAAAGAAGAGAGCTCCAATCAGAAGGGTAATCCATTACTAATTTTTGGAGTATGTTCATCAGAGTTCCATTCACTCGTTCAACCATTCCATTGGATTTGGGGTGGTATGGGGTTATCAAAACTCCGCGGATTCCCATAAGATCGTTCAGCTTGGGAAGGATGTGCGAGGTGAAGTTGGTGCCATTATCAGTGAGAATAAACTGAGGACAACCATGCCGCTGAAAAATGCATTCCAACACGAATTTAGCCACCATCACTGCCCCCAGATCTCATATTGCCCTTGCTTCAACCCACCAGGTCAAGTGGTCAATAGCCACTAGAATGTACTTACAATTGTAGGCTCCTGTTGGCAAGGGGCCAATGACATTGAGGGAGACCGTATGCTAAGAGAAATGTGGTTTCACTAACCAATATGACATCATATAGCGGAACAGTTTCTCCACTTGGCACTGATGGCAACAGGAAATAGTTTTGAGCACATTGAAACTCATATTTTCCCAATAGTATCATGGGCATAACAACTCCATAGTCTTACGCATGCCACCATGCCCAACTGCCCTGTGAGCGCTCATAATGATTTCTGGCCATGCGGAGGGCCGCGGGAAATTCACCATAGTATCACCAATTTGCTTATACAGTTCTCTATTCTGTTGGAGGGTATTTGTGCGCAATTTTTTTAACACTTTGAATAATTGGGGCAGTTCATCATCATATTCTCTGATGAGCATTTTATCATACATCACATCGCTAAGGTCTGCTGTCACCGCAATAGTCAGTAACTGAGATAAACAGTCTGCATTCTGATGCTTCACTCCTGGCTGATGGAGAATCTTAAAATCGTAAGCCTGTAACTTGAGACCCATCAAGCCAACCGTCCTTCTGGTTCTTTGAGATTTTGCAACCAGCGTAATGAGCATGATCGGTCATGACTTTAAACTTTGCCCCATGCAGATAGACTCTGAATTGTTTATACACATAGATTACTGCTAAGCACTCTCGCTCAGTCACAGTATAGTTACGCACATGACAGTTCAGACTATGATTACAAAAAGCAACAGGATGTTCTTCTCCCTCATCATCTTTCTGAGAATGTACTGCCCCAACAGCAGAAAGGGACACATTCATCTGAACAATAAACTCTTGGATAAAGTTTGGATATCACAACACCAGTGCACTGCTCAACGCCATATGGAGTGCATCAAAAGTGGATTGACGACGTTCTGTCCACTCGAACACAGCATCCTTTTTTAACAACTTGAATAGTGGGCCCCCAATACAGCTAAAATTAGGGATAAAGCATCAGTAGTAACCAACCATCCCCAGAAATACCTGTATGTCACGCTTACTATTAGGTGTAGCCATTTTTCTAATGGCCTCCACCTTAGCTGGTTGTGGCTGCAGCCCAGTTGAGTCTACCACAAAACCCAGATAATCTAGCTGATATTTGAAAAAGTTACACTTTTGAGGTTTAATTTTTCTGTTCGCCTCAGCCAGCCAGCGGAATACTGCTTCAAGGTGGTCTAGGTGATCCAAAAAGGTTTGAGAGAAAACGTTAATATCATCGAGGTACACTAGGACTCATGACAGTTTCAGGTCGCCAATAATAGTGTCCATAGCCCGCTGAAAAGTAGCAGGAATGTTACACAGTCCTTGAGGAATTCATGTCAGTTGAAAAAGGCCCTTAGAGGTAATCACAGTGCCTTTTTCCTGTTCCGCCAAGGGTAACTTGATTTTCCAGTAGCCTGATATTAAGTCCATTGCAGAAAAGTAGTGGGCACCCCCTAATTGGTCCAGAGCATTGTTGATCCTTGGCAATGGGTACAAATCCTTTTTTGTAATACTGTTGAGCTTTCAATAGTCTATTAATACCCGGTTGGTGCTGTCCTTATTTTTTACAATTAGAACAGATGAAGCCCACGGGCTCTTAGATGGCTCAAGCATCCCTTGTTATAATAACTTATCGATTTCTTCAGTAATCACATCTTCTGCTGCCTGAGAGTAGCAGATCAGTCGAGACCTTATTGGAGGATGATCCCCAGTATCAAATTGATGGAACACCCCCTGAGCACAACCTAAATCGTGACTGTCAACACCAAAAATCCCCTTGTATTTCTGAGATAAAGCCACTGCTTGATCTTTTTGTTCATCCATTAATCCCATTAAATTACTACATGGGACCACCATTAGTACATCAACCGATGGTTCAAGCGGTAGTCCAAATTCATCCAATGATCCAAGATCATGAACCTGATGGACCTCTTCTATGGGAATCAGATGTAGATACGCTATAGTTTGGTGGCGGCGGATTTGCATTGGTTTGCTCACCAGGTTTGCTAACAAAACCTTTATCTCCTCATGTCCCAGGAGTATGATTTCTAGAGCCACATGCAGCTTAAACCATGTTTGATGATAGAGCATAATAACTTCCCATATAACCCACTCGGCACTTCTACCTCTAACTCAGTATTCACTAAGACTTGATGGCTGGAAGGGATGGATATAGGCCCTGCCGCTCAAAGAGGTATCCCTTGATATTCATAAATCTGCTGAGGAAGGGCCCAAGTTTTGCGCTTCAGTTGATGGTAGCAAACAGGCCATACTCTGTCACTGTAGGCGAGGTTGATATGACTTGTATGCACCAGATCCTTTGGTACTCCCCTAGTAGTAAAGTATATTGGGATCTGCTGACCCAAGATGTCAAGGGCCTCCTCCATCATATCAACGATAGCCCCAAAATGATGTAGAAAAGAGGTCCCAATTAATATGTCATAGTGTTCATTTGGTAACTCAATTGCCGGAGCCACAATGACAATGGACCTAAAGCGCAGAAGAAGCGCACTATAAGCTCCCTTGGGGACATTACTTACAGCTCCAGCAGTTCCGTAAACCATGCGATGGTCTACATCAGGTTTCAACATCAATTTTTGCATTAACTTAGTGGAAACTATGTTGACTGGAGCACCAGTGTCTATTATAGCGTGAACTCTATTTTTCACTACAAAAATATCACATTATGTACACTCTGAATAAGAAGAATATTGTTTGGGACCATCTAGTACTAAAAAAATAAGAAGAATATTGACTTTTTAATACATGAACATTTATGGGCTCTCTTTTCCCAAGAAAATCTATAATCCCCTCTCCAACTTTGGGGTATTCCCTGACAATGGTATCTACCGGAAGAACGACGTTTACTCCTTTCAGAGTTGGCGCATCCGCGGCAGGATTAAGTTGGTCTGAGGACGCTTGATCAATCATTTAACAGGCATAGGGTTTTGGTTGATCAAGGGGCTCTTCTTTTGCCACCACTTTAGCTTAATCTCAGGTTACTACGTTTACTCCTCCAACTAACTGGTGGTATAAAATTCCATCATTGTATTGAGGAACTTTCGCAGGATATACTACTATCGATTTGGGGAAATGTTGAGTGGGTATCGCGGAGGTAGAGGATCCCATCTCTACTCTGCTCCATCTTTTCCCTGATAGTATCGATCTTGTTGTACATAAATCACTCGGCAATTGTGGCAGAATTTTACCAAATGACCAGGGCGACCGCATTCATAGCAGTTGACCACATAGGAACCACGTCCTGAGTTATCATAAGCAGGTCCAGACTGGAAGGGTTGGGGTCATTCAGTATACCCATTTCCAGGTCTGGTAAGCTGATTGTTGATGGTTGGCGTAATTGGGTCCATGTTGATAACTAAGTTGCTGGCGGTTGTCATGGCCAGCCCATTGATGCTGATCGAACTGTTGATTATAATTTGGTCAAGGACGAGGTGCAGAGTTATAGTAAGGCCAAGGATTACTAAACAAAGCTGGAGGTGGAGGATAGTATTCTCCAGAATAAGGGGGTGCCATGGCAACAGTAGTCTTGCAATCCAAATTTGGCGGCGAAAAGTTAGGAGATACCCAACATAAAAACTGTACAATCTTAAGCAGAGGTACGTCATTGTCCAGAAGCGGTGAAATAACATTAGAAATTTCACAATATGGCTTAACCGCAGCAGACATGGCAATGCACATGTTGGCTTCCGCTAAGTACCCAGCTCCAATCAGCGCATGGGTTTCTGTTGTGAATCAATCAGCAAACTCAATAAGAGTCTCATTTTAATGAAATCTGATGGTTAAGAATTCCGCTTTCCATTGTGACATTTTTGAGTTTCCTTTAAACAAGTGGAGTACGGTGTCCTTTACATCCTTATAGGAGACAGAACTGCTGGGGGAGGTAACAGATGACCTGATCGGCACTTCCCACATCCAGAGCAGATATAAGCAACTTAGCCTTCCATTTATTGGATGCTCCTTCAGAGAGCGAACTCAAACCATTTAAAGAACCCATAGATGTTCCCATTACAGTCAAATGGGGGTATCTTTTTGACATTAATTTCCTCCTTTCATTTGCAGTTAATTAGGCCCACACTGAGGAATGGAACGAGACCCAAAAGCAGATTCTCAATGAGGTGTGTGATTAGCGGAAGCTGGGATATTTGTCACTTCCAGGGTAGCATGACCGTTAGTGGTAATTGAAACAGCCATTACTGGAGATAAGTGATGTTCTGACTCATATAAATATCTGGTGCTATTATCAGGAGTGTTCTAGCCTTGACTGGCGCTGTCTTCTCCTACATAGGATGCATCTTCTTGATAGTCATCTTCCTCCCAGAAAGATGACCGAGAAGGAGTAGAGAATCTTTGTTCTGAATATTCCAGCCGCTGGGTGGTATCATTTATTTGTTCAGCAAGTTCTTTGTTTTGTAGTCCCATGATTCGCATTTGACTAAACGTATAAAAAGCTGTTGCATAACCGCGTTATATTCTTGGAGAAGTTAATCTTGGTTTTTGAGTACTGCGTCCAAGGTGACTTTGAGTTCCTCATATCCAGCTGTTATGGGGTTCCAGGAATACTCCCCAATGATTTTTTTTTTTATACATTTTTTTTTTTTTTTTTTTTTTTTTTTTTTCAGCTTTTTTTTTTTTTTTTTTTTTTTTTTTCTTTTGCCCTAGTTGTAGGTGATTTACTTCATATTCATCAAATATCAACATCGCCTTATCACCTTATATAGAGGCGATCCAATAAACTCATTATATCCAATAAGACTCATTAAATCCCAATATTGCCTCATCTCAAGGCAATCAAATATTTGTAACTGATACTGTGTTTGGCAGTTTCCGCCCAGCTGTCCCAAGATTATTGCCCAATCATATCAAAATCACGACACTGGTACTTAAGCCTACTTAACACCTGATGTGAAGTCACAATCACTTTTGCCTCCCACTCTGGTTCTTTTGTCCACAAGGTATGACTCTGATGTCTAAAGAGAAAACTTCTCAAACTGGATCAACTTACACTCATGGAAAGTTGTAAATTTAGAATTTCTTAGAAAATCCGACTGGTATAAGTCATCTACAACCTTTCTGACAATACAGTAAGTCCTATCCTCTTTGGTCCCAGTCTCTTGCACATCTTCTTGATGGTAATATTCCTGGTTTCCATCATCAAATCCCCTTCTTATACGCTGGTCCTACCCTTCTCTTCCCACCTAATTTCTCCTTAAAGGTCTTCATAACTGCGTCCAAATTAAAGTTTACCGCCTTGTGTACTTTCTTGATAAACTTTCCAAAATCCACCACTGCTTCCACCTTGTACTCACAGCTGGCTCCATGTTAAAAAAGCATTTTAATCATAATTGATAAATGATGGAGATTACCAATGGAGGAGTGAAGGGCGTTGTTATAACTAAACTGAGATAAAGGGAGATGAGAGGCCCAATTAGAGTGGTCATATGCTTTGTAGTACCGCAGAAA
This sequence comes from Massospora cicadina, assembly GCA_022478985.1. Taxonomy (NCBI): domain Eukaryota; kingdom Fungi; phylum Entomophthoromycota; class Entomophthoromycetes; order Entomophthorales; family Entomophthoraceae; genus Massospora; species Massospora cicadina. The sequence continues at coordinate 155,500 of JAKSZP010010510.1, read as the reverse complement.
TTATTCCAAACATTAGTTTACTCGTTCTTTCTGACCATCAAATTGATGGTTGAAGGCATTAGAATGGCATGGGCAAATTTTAAAAGTCTTGCACACCTCCTCCTAGAATTCAGATGTGAACTGTGGCCTGCAGCCACTAATGGTCTCATGAGGCACCTCATGGGTGAAAATATATGGGAAACAAACAGGTTGGCCGTCTGAGATGCCATTATTGTGGTGTGACATGGAATAAAATGGGAAAAAATTGGTAAATTGGTCCACCACTACCATGATAGATTCATAACTATCAGAGAGGGGTAGCCCACAATAAAATCAACTTAGAGGGAAATTCAAGGTCCCTTTTTAGAGCACTAGTGGTGGCCAATCCAAAAGGGGGAGCCGCCACGCATCTTTATTTGCAAATGGGCCAAACAAAGGTATTAATATAGATAAAGAAATTATAATAGCCCCTAGGTTATCAGTCTAGGAAGCCATATCAAAAGGTGAGAAAGCTGTGGGGAAACTTTTGTCAAGCTCCCGCTTTAGCTGGCAGACCATGGCAGACAGCATAGGGTTAGGGGCATCAGCAACATGGGGCATGAGGAGGTATAGCTGCGGGTCTTCTTTGTTTATGAAGCCAGTGGTATCCATCGCCTCAACGTATTGAGCAAGTTGATGTTCAGCGAAAGTGATGAGAGCCAGCACATACGTGAAAGACTTGATGCGTTGGCGGGTTTGGGAATAGTTGGGGTCAAAAATTGAGGCTTTTGCTGCATCAATACAAGCACAGCTCTCACCAAAAGTGAGATCCTCAATTTCATATTTTGCTTCTTCCTCAAAATCATTGGGGAAATTGGGGATAGAAATACCCTCAACCAGGGGTTCCATCGCCTCATGGAGTTGCTGGCGTAGTAGTATGTTGGCAGGAGAAGCAGCGGCTTCAACTGATATTTTATTTATATTTTCTATAAACTGGAAACCCGTTTTTAGGGCGAAAATGGCAGGGGCACAAATTGGGATGATCGACAAAGAAGCCCTCCAAAGCAAAATCAGGCTTAACATTATAAGCCCAATATAAATCTTTAATCACTTTGAGCACTTTGAATATGTTTAAATTGACTAGTGCTGGCCCAGCCACTGTATCTGGCAGGTTGGCAGCACCTGATTGGCCATGAGCTGTTGACCATGGCAGCTCAGCTGAAAATGTTTCATCCATCAGCTCAGGGCACCATAAATAGACCAAATTTTTAAAAATTTTAAACTTTTGACTAGCTGCGGCTTTGGAAGCCATGTCAGAATTTTCTGAGGTTGGGGGTGGGAGGATTACGCCCCATTAGAATATTGGAGAGAGGCAGCCACTGGGGCGGCGCCAGAGGGGGAGCGGTGGAAGTGGTGGAAGCAGAAGCCATAGGGCACTTGCAATTCAAGTGATTGAGCTCAAAACATAAGGGGAATATGGCAGGGTTGTTTTCAATGCGCACCCAAAAAGGATGATCAGGGATGGACCTGATCATGGTGCGGGGGGAGAATTGCAAGGTGGGTGTCATGATATAATGGGTAGATCATCGTGAAGGCGTGAGGGCCTGCCAGATGATCCACCCCATGGGGCACCATGAACTGCAACATGAGGTCTGCACCATAAATGGCCAAATCCTCCATGGGCTCATGGCGGAGGCATTCAGGGGAAGGGAAGGAGGGCAACCCAGTAAACTGGACCATCAAAGTGGCCTCATCTGGGAGCTGGGTGTGAATGGTGGGCAAAGGAATTTTTATAAATTAATTGCAGCTTAGCTGTTGCTGCTGCATCAGCTTTAGAGTGGAAGCTGAGGTTGAAGTACCCTTAGAGGGGTGGAATTCAATATAGCTAGCAGGTTTGAAAACTGCAAAACTTTTCTCTCTCGTTGCAATCACTTTTGCAACTTATTCAATTCGAGTCTGAATTTAGTTTGATAATCTCACAGAGGAGATTAGTTTGCGCCCATGTCAGGGAGCAGTTGGGCAAGTAAGGTAAAAGGCACAGGTGGTAGGCCTGCAACTTCCAACGTTCGCAAACACCCCAGAGAAACCGGCAGATTAGATAAAAATAAAGAAATTGGCGGTTACTATTTCCCCAGAAATCCTCACTTGGCAGGCACGATGTAACCTTTACATCAACACGCCGCAATCTCAACCACTCTTGTCAGTGGAATACAGAGTCTGTGTGTTCCTGGATATTCAACAAACAGCTTTGTGGGAAAAATTTTGTGGGGATGTGCACACTCATTTCCTGACCGCGGTGTACATCGCACCTCACTCCATGTCACGTGGTTGGCTGGATCTCAGTTTCAAAAACAAGGAGGCAGCAGACAAAGCTGCTGCAGTGCGCGTTGTGATTGACCTCCCCAAAGGGCAGCGGGTCATCAAAACCAAGCGCACCAGATGGACAAAATCCAACCAAATTCTCCTCACATTTGACTTTTTGCCCACTACAGTCAAGCGTGCCATTCTGGAGCAGCACCTGAAAGCTGGTCTAACAGTATATGGAGAATTACAATCCTTCAAGATACAATGCTTTATGCTGATGCCACACCTGTGCAATGGCAAAGCCATTGCAGTTCTGACCCCAACTGAGGAGATTGTGAAGGACCTAACCCAGATCCTGCACTCCACCTTTATTAATATTTAAGGGCATACCACCCACCCTTTCCGGGTAACTGTAGACAGTGCACCCCCCATCTGCACCCACTGTGACGCGTTTGGCCATAAGGCACACGCATGCCCCACCAAGGAGGGCATCACATTCTAAGAGCACCCCTTGGCGGCCATGACCAATGGGGAGGCTCATTATGAACCAACCACCAGTACCAAAGAGGCCTTCCCGTGTGGAGCACAAGGCTGCTACTTACTATTAAAGCCTGTCTCCCCTCAAGAGCAAAAGAAGGCCAAACATGCCCGCAGGGCTGTGGCCAAGGAAGTGGCCAAGGTCGCCTCTGCTATCCCACACTCCCAACGCCAGGAGGACATTGAAACCTTTGTGGCAGAAGCAACTTGGGAATCCCTCAACCAATCAGATTGGGATGCCCAAGCTGATTGGGCCACCCAATCTGAGGATCCGATAAGTGACTCAATCTCACCTGACCTTTGCAACCAAGCCCCAATTGGAACCAAGTTGTTCTCCATCCTACCTGAAATATTTTTTGACCTGAACGTTAGTGCACCAAACTCATCTGCACCGCAAAAAATCTGTTCAACAACATGGAAACCAAAAGTGAAGGCAAAAGCCAACGCGAACCTGTCTGGTAAAATTAACAAATCTTCCAATAGTGTTGCTTCAAACACCCGCGCCGCCATGAAGGCCCATGGGGATCCAGAGGAGGCTGGTGGGCCTGGGTGCCCACCCCCTCACACTTAAGGTTTGATGGGGGAAGCCTTCACTTTAGGGACGTTGAACATTGATGGACTCAAGGCCTCGCCGTCCTGGGCTAGGAAACTGAGTTTTTTACAAAAAGAATTAACCCATGGTTATCCTGGCCATCCAGGAGTCCCACTGTCCATGAGGTTCTGAGGACGCTTGGAAAACCATGCTCCTCCCTTCCCATTCCTTCTGGTCTGAGCACTGAGGGGTGCTTGTTCAAAAACAATTTTTTTAAATTTTTATCATCTGAATCCTTCCTTGATGGCTGAGTCCTTGTTGTCACATTTTCGTGGGCTGATGTGGCGCATGCTATCATCAACATTTATGCCCTGACCTGTGCACGAGAGCATCAGGAATTTTTCTTGTTGGTCAAAGCCCTTCTGTTACCCCCTGACCCTTTCATATTTGGTGACATGAACTGTTGGTAAACACATCCACAGACCGCTGGCCTTCCTCATCCCAAGCCCATAGGGTCACATAGAACTTCACGTTCTAAAGGCCACCCTTGGGTTGTTTGACATGCTGCCGCGGCAAGCTCCACTGCTCAAGAACATAATTCACCCCCACATCCACAACGGCCAATTAAGGTCCATTTCCTGCATAGACCTTATCCTTACACTGGCGAAATTTTAACCCCACATTTCCCACTTCAAAACAACAAAAATTGAATTCTCTGACCACCAGCTGGTCTCAATAACCTACCACCTACCTGTCACAGTGGCTAAAGCCCCACGTTGGTGCAAACTCCGCTCTCCCAAACTCGCGTCGCCAGGATTTTCCACATGGGTGGAATCAGCGGCTTTGGCAAAAGAGTTTGTTACACCGTTTTGCATGGACCCAATTTCTACATGGTCAGCCTTCAAAGCAGATACCATCCGCCACGCTCGCCACCTCTCCTCCCAACACTCATGAGCTACATTGGCCATCATCTCGCGCGCTCTAGCAGAGTTGGCACACCTGGAGTCCAACATCACAGCCATGGGCTACAGCCCTGCTTGGGGCTGGAAGTGGGCAGAAGCAGCCGCCAACCTCAATGCGCTTGAAAGGCAACAAAAACATCTGGTTTGTGTTCAGTACAGGGCCAAACACATTACAGAGGGTGGCATGTGCTCCGCTTATTTTTTTAAAAATTCTTCGCACCGCGCCAGAGCATGGCCTGCACAAAGGTGCAGAGGTCGGATGATTCTGTCATGGATACACCGGCTGAAGTGGCAATCAAAATACAAAAGTATTACTCTGAGTTGTACCGATCTGATCCAATTCAGCCAGCTGAAATGGCGAAATTTCTCGATAGCACTCACATCTGCACCATTTCCTGATACCTGGAGTTAATGAATTTGATTACTCTGACTGAACTCTGGTCCGCTGTCTGCGGTGCACCAAAATGGAAATGCTCAGGCCCTGATGGCATTCCAATGAGTTCTATAAGAAGTACTTCATTTATCTATCCCCACTGCTGCTTGCCTCCCTTAACCAGAGCCTTCTGGATACGCGCCTTCTACCAGGAGGGTAAGAGGCCTTCAACATTACACTGTAAAAAAAAGGGAATAAGCTAGACTTGGCCAGCTGGCGCCCCATTTCTCTAACCAACACTGATACTAAAATTTTTACTAAAATCATGGCTAACTGTCTAGGGATTGTAGGCTCTGCCACCATCTCCTCAGAACAATTTGGTTTCATACCCAGAAGGTCGATTTGGGACAACGTGCACTCTGTGGCTAACGCATGCCAGTCCACAGCCTCTGGGGCACTAGTATTCTTGGACCAACAGATGGCCTATGATAGAGTAAACCGGGAATACCTCAGGGCCTGCCTCCACCAATTCCGCTTACCCCCTCTCTTCATCAGCTGGGTGATGATGCTTATGGAATCTGCAACAATGGCAGTGCATGGCCCTAGATTCCTTACGGAAGTAGTCCGCCCTCAAAGGGGCCTACGCCAAGGGGACCCCCTTAGCCCACTCTTATATAACTTCAGCCTTGACCCACTACTTCGGAACGTGAATGCCTGCCTCACTGGGGTCCATGCACCAGGCCAAGCCCCAGTCAAGATGATGGCGTTTGCTGATGATTGTGTTGTCGGGGTGTCTAATAATTAAGATGCACGCACGCTTGAAGCTCTCATCCAGGAGTATTCCCGGGTAAGTAATGCTGCACTGAACGCCTCCAAATCCAAAATCATCCTCCTTGGCCGGTATCAAACCTGGTGGGCCCCAGCGACCAGTGCCCAGCCTGAACCATCTGCTCACACACGTGCTCGCCTTCCCTGCTCACCCCACACCGCCCCACTTGTGCTCCCCTTCGTGCCACGCCCTACCATAGGGCCTTTCCGCCATCTGGGCGTGTGGGTGGAGGCAGGCGGGTATGCCTCAGTAGTAATGGAAAGTTATATATTAGACAAAGTGACGAAGTGCATAGCATCCCTCAGAGCCCACCCTACTTCCCTTACTGGCAGGGTTGTTTTAGCCAACTCTATGCTCCTCTCCAAAGTGTGGTTTGGAGCCCACGCCATCGCCTTCTCCCCGGGTTTTTCAAATCTATGTATGCCCTACTACAAGGGTGGCTCTGGTCAGGCCGCCCACCGCCAGTGCGGCTTGAGGTCATGTTTGGCCCTTGTCGTCATGGTGGTATGGATCTGCTTGACTTTAAAAGCCCATGTTGCCAAGATACTAGGAACCTGGATTGTGGCCATCACCGCCCCTATGCTCCCCTCCCAACACTGGTCCCGCGCGGCCCACTCCAACTTCTCCCACGCCATGGGCCTTACCAATCCGTCGAACCCTCTCTTTGATGAAATATCTAGCTTTCCACCCATCGGCCACAGGTCCTCATGGTACTAAAGCCCACTTCAAACGAATCCTCCTCTCCATGCGGAGCGCTGAGTGGAGAATCTGTATTTGGGGACACTCAGCCCAGAGAGGCCTCCCCTCTCCTTAGTTCTCACGGGAGGTACAGGGGCTACCCATCCAAGATGGCGTGATCCCCACACGGCCCCATGTTCTATCCAGGGTGGACTACCTGGACATGATGGACATCCCTTATTCCATTGAGACCCAAAAAACTATCTGGAAATCCATACACCATCCTCTGTTGCAGCCTCAAGTCTGCTCCCATGTGTGGCGCCTCCTGAGGCGAGTGTATCGTACAGATGAGCACTCTAACGCTTCAAACTCATCCTGTGTCAGGTGTGGCCAGTATGGAACGCTGTTCCACCGCCTGGAGAAGTGCCCTACATCTAAAGCGATATGGCGCAAGGTTCAACGTCTGCTTTGCCAGGATCAAGCACATCCCTTCAGTCTGTCTAGGGATATGTTTGCTCTATCCATGGTATCCCCTCTTCCACCCTCCCTCCATGCTCTGGTGGTCACAATTGCCATGTGTACTATCCACACGATTGTCTTGGATGCCATCGCAGGCTCCACCCCCACCCTCCTAGAAGCTGTCCACAGATTCTGGTCCCATTTGGTGGACCACTTTCAAGCACGGATGTTTGGGTACCTCCCACCGCGTCACTTTCAGTTGGTCTCCTCCTGGTTCCCAGTTTGGTTCATCAACTCGGAACTCTTCCTCCACATATGTTTAATTGTGGTTACGGCCCCTTTACACGTTCCCCCTCCTCCCCATAATGGCATTCACGCTGGCAACAGGAGATAGCATCGCTTCTTTGGGGTGCCTTCCCTGTTACTAAGTTTCGTTTTCTTTCATGTTTACTTTCAGAAGTGTCCATCCCCTGGTCGGCCTTCCACGCAATAAATTAAATTAAGGTTTGAAAACTGCCGTGGCCATCTAGATGATGGCCACGCTTTTATATGGGAAGAGATTCCCATATTTGACCTGAGGCCAAAATGCAAATTGCTCCACGAAAGCACCAAAGGGCTATGGAGCAACGCCTGAGAGCTTGCAAGGTTTTGGGACAAGTCCTGAGGGGGGACATTTCGCTCAGTAGCATGGGAGGGCTAGAGGAGCCAGCCCAAGCACTTTGGCGGTGGCCAAAATATACTAGATGGCGGTGCACCACCACCCCAGGATGGGGCAGCAGTCATCAATTGCATCAACAATGGTAAGCTTTGGCTCAATCAAGTGGTCATGTTTGTATTTTTTTTAAAATCTGAATTTGGCTTCAATTTAGGTATCTAAGTGAAAGAAAAATACTCTCACCCTGGGAAGTCCAAGGTCCCTATGCTTTCTGAAATGGTACTTTCAGCGTTACAGTTCTCTAGACTTTTGCCAAGGTAAAAGGTGGCTCAAAGCTGCAAATTTGAAGAAAAGTTGAGAAGTAAAAGGAGAAATGGTTAGAATACCAAGTATTTTAATTTTTAAATTTATTACGAGGCAAGCCAACCAGGGGATGGACATTACAGAAGTGCAGAAAGCGACAATAAATCTGAACTAACTAAACTCTCAGACTGAAAGAAAATGTCATTTCAAAGAACAGGTGAAAAATTATAATTGAGACATCAACCTACCAGGTGGGACAGCGCCGAGGCGCTCATCCTACCATGGTGGAAGGGGAGGGGGATCAGTGGGCTCATTCTCAGTCTCATGCTCCTCATCGGCGAGAGCATGGGCAAAGGAGGAGAGCAAAGGAGTGGGATGATCAGTGACATGGGGAGCAAGGTCAGTAACAAGCGGCTGCTTGAGGAATTGATCGTATGACAGTAATTTGCTAATGTATTTGGAAATAGTGGCCTTTGCCTTAATGCAGAGGGCAGGGAGCTGGGACAGTGAAGCCACGGAGGCTCAGGTGACTTGAGAGTTGGCCTTTGTGGCGGAAACCATTCTCTGGATGGCATCCTTAGCGCGACTGTGGGCAATTTCAATGTTTATTTTGTGGTTTACAGGTGTGGATGGCCTGAGTATGGGGGTGGGAGTACCGTAGCTAGCGCTGCTACTGATGACTTGTCCAGTTTATGGATAGTGATTACCTCAGAGTGGGTGGCTGCTGTGACAGCGAGCTGGTGGTCTGAGAAGATCTCCACGGCGTCCAGTTGGGGGGACATAATATTATTGAGCAACCAGTTTGGGATTCTGAACCTGGATAAATTAATCATATGTGGGTTGCGAGGCCTCAATAAAATTACCCATCTCATCAGTTTCAGCCAATGATGACCATGGGCTCATGTCAAAATCAAAATTGGGATCTGCAAATTGAAGTGGTGTGTCTGGCGATTGCAGAATAATGTGGGAACCCACATTAGTTCAAGCCGATTCCTGATTGGATGAGGTGCAATTGGCACTTGGCGAGGCGCAAGTGGCACTGGCCTAAGGAAGGGGCTGATTGGCTGCAGCAGGCACCGAGGTGGCAACAAGCTTTGGGGAGTGGGGTTGGATTGTACCCCATGTCAGAAAGGTAGTGGGGTGTGAGGCTAAGTGGGGGCCATGTGACAACTGCGCTGGGTCAGAGGAAGCTGCAAGGGAGGGCATTTGCGCTTTGAGTGATCTAACTCAAAGCAGGAAGGACAGATTGTCCTTCCACCCTCTACACAGGCCCAGAATGGGTGGTCAGGGGCAGAGAGTATGATGGCATAGGGTGGAAGCGACAAAGCAATTTTAAAATTTATTGGGCTGATCATGGCATATGCCCGAGGCTCAGCTAGGCGAGCAGCCCCATTGGGGACCACAAACTGAAGGATGAGGTTGGAGCCATACGCGACCAATCTTTCCATTAACTCCTGATGGAGTACTGTAGAGGGAGGTGAGTGGGAAGCCCCGCGAATTGGACTATTATAGTCATGTCAGTGGGGAGCTGGGTGCATGTAGTTTGAATGGTTGTGCCCTTGAAAACCAGGGGCACAGTAGCTGCAGTGGTGGCGTCAGCTTTGCAGGTGAAGCCGAGTTTAAAATACCCCTTAAAGGGGCGGAAGTCAATGAAACCGGTCAGCTGCATCACCGCCTGGGCCAGGTCAATAATTGCTTGTTCCTCATATGAGAACAATCTCCCATACTTGACATGGAAGGCCAAAACGGAGTTGGGAGTGGGGGAGAATGAGAGGGCTGTGAGGCACCGCTTGAGTATGTGCCAGGTGGATGGCGAGATCCTTGGGCAGACTAAACTGATCCAAGGACTTATTGGTACTGGATGATCTAGACTGAGCACGTTTTCCCGCTGGACAGAAAATGCTAGGTGGGGTTTTGCCGCTGCCCCACACTGAAGCAGCCAGTGGCAAATCCGACGTCATTGGGGATTGAATGGCAGTGGTTGGCGTTTGATCGCTAATTGTTTACTTACTTTTTGGTTTTTCTAATAAAATCTCTCAAAAGTGACTTCAAGTGGAAAGAAACTTCAGAATACCAAGTATTTTATTTGGTTAAAAGGTGTTGAAATTTATAGAGTGTGTGGGGACACATTGCCTCAAGGATTGTCGCAGCCTCATCTGTTTAGAATCTTTCCTGGTCTTCCAGATTGACTGACTTATGGGCATCCTTAATGTATTTTGCCACCCACATGGCCAAATCTGTGGAAACTCCACCCAACGTGACTCAGGAATTGGGGATGAGAATGCTTTAGTCATCTTTGTTTGGATAGGTTCAAGTGTCAATTTGTTACAGCTCAATTCAGAAGTGAAAATTTTGATTTTTTCATTATCTCAAATCCTGACAACGTCCTCCTCAAGATTCTGTCAGAGGGGGTATATGGCCAAAGGAACCAGTCATGTAACCTATTGACCATGGTCCACTGGTTGACATCAGCAATGGAGTACTCAGACTTCACCTAATGAATGACCTTATAGGATCCAGACCAAAGAATACCTAGCTTATTTTATTGGCCTCCAGGTTGATGGTGATAGAAGAGCTAAGGTCACCTAATTGAAAATTTGGTAATGAGGGTCATCCGAGATTAAATCAAAATGTCTCTCTTCCTGAAGTGGTGAAGATGCCTTGTGTGGCTAGAGCTTGAAGATGGACAATTTCTTCAACTAAAACTCTAATAGTTAATTTGAAGCTCTCAATTGTTGATGACTTGGGCTATGGCTGGAAGCTACTTGGCAGCTGAGGCGCATGCCCATAGGGCTTCAAAAGGGGACATCTTAATGACACGGTGGTAGCTTCCCTGTAGACAAGAAAAGCGCAGGGTAGGTAGTGATTCCAACATGCAGGATCTGAGGCGGCCAACTTTTGTAGAATGTAAATAAGAGTTCCATTAGTGCGTTCTACTGCCTCATTGGAGATGGGTGGTAAGGGGCAGCAAAACTCTGGCTAGTGCCGAATAGCTAGGTAAGTTTTGTACTACCTGTGAAGTGAATTTCAACCCATTGTCCAAAAGTAAGGCTCGGGGACATCCATGCTGGGTGAAAATGGATTGAACAAGGAAGAGGGCTGTGGCTTTGGCAGTTGCATCTGGGACCAAAATCACTTTAACCCACTTGGTTAAGTGGTCCACAGATACGATAATATACTTATGGCTATGCAGCCCAGTGGGAAGAGGGCCCACCACATCAATGCTAATGACATTGAAGGACACAGGGGGGGGGTGACAACAAAGTGTTGGAATTGAGGATTGGCTCAGTCTTGATATTGGCAAGTCATACATGCCACCAAGACCTCTTTGATTGTTTCCATCTTACGGTCCCAGTAGCGTCATGACTTCAGCCATTCGTAAGTCTTCTTGACTGCCCCGTGTCCCACAGTAGAATGGCCCTCTAGAATAACATCAGTTTGGGAAGAGGGGCGAATGTAAGGGAGCCACTTCTTATTGACCTTCTTGTAAAGCAGACCATCCTTAATTTGAGTGTCTTAAGTCAATCTTCGGAGTTCAGCTTGGACCTAAGGAGTTTACAATTCCCACTGCTCAGGTCGACCTATTAGATCATATAGCTGGTCCTCCTCAGGGGTCAAAGTTGCTAGCACTGGCATCCTGGAGAGATGTTGGTATTTTGGTGAATCGTGCCTGCATGATGGACAAAGGTGAAGTTATAGCTATGTAGTCATAAAGCCCACATGGGTATGTTGGCCATCTGGGTCTTTCATTTGCTGAAGCTACTGGAGCGAGGAGTGATCTATAACAATGATAAAGTGAATACCATAGAGATAAGGCCGGAAATGTTTGGTGGCTAGCAAGACAGCCAGGCACTCCCTCTCAGTGACACTGTAGTTCCATTCAGCTTTCTTCAGTGCCTTACTAAAATTGGCCACGGGATGGTCAACCTGATTTTCATCAGGTTGGGCTAGGATAGCCCTGACGGCAACAACACTTGCATCAATAAACAAAAAGAAGGGTTGTTCAAAGAGTGATTGGAATAGAATGGGGCTATTACATAGAGCAGTCCTTAAGGCATTAAAAGCCTGTTCTTGTTCAAGCTGCCATTAAAATTGCACGTTCTTCTTCAGGAGGTAGAATAGTGTCTCAGCTAGGCTGGCAAACTAGGGAATAAATAGACTATAATAGCCCATCAAGCCTAAGAATATCTTGATATCCCCTAAGCTTTGGGGACATGACATTCTCTCTATGGCGTCGACCTTGTCCAGTATAGGCTGGATGCCATCTTTAAAAAACTGTGTTTCAGGATTTCAGTTCAAATTGAAAAAAGAGCACTATGAAGGTTTAAGCTCTATAGAATCTTTTCATAGTCGATTTTAGACTTTCCTGAGATGCTTGATGTGCCATTAAAGGTTTGTGAGAAAACAGTTAAGTCATCTAGGTAGACGAGGATGCATGAAAGTTTCAAGTTCCCAATGATCCCGTCCAAGGCACGTTGGAAAGTGGCCGGGGCTTTACAAAGGCCCTGAAGCATCCTTGTGGGCTCAAATAGTCCTTCATTAGCTATTAGAGCGCACTTATATTAATCTTCAGGGGCGAGTTAATCTTGCCAATATCTTCTGGCAAGGTCCATGGCAGAGAAGTACTGAGGTCCGGCAAGAAGATGGAGAAATATCAATTTGAGGCAGAGGTAACTGTTTTTTTGGTGATGAAGTTAAGTTGCTGGTAGTCCATCACCACCCAGTGGCTGCCATCCTTCTTCAGAACTAGCAGAAGAGTAGAGATCTATGAGCTGCATGATGATACCAAAAGTACAGCGTAAAGCAGTCTTTTGAGTTCCACGTCACCTGGACCTCTTCAACCTTACTTTTTTGTTAAGTTCAGGACCGGAATGGGAAACGTCCCCAGTTTCCACATGATGCAGGACTTCGTTCATTCTAAAGTTGTATGTTGAGGCCAAAAATAGGTCTGAATACTCCTCTGACAGCTCCTGAACCTTATGTTGCTGGTCGTCTGAGAGGTCTTTAAAATATTGGTATTGATAAGGCTGACCGATGGAGGCATCTCTAAGCCAAAATCTCTCAAGTCCCCAAAGCTTTGGACATCACCAATAGCCTCTACCGGTAGAAGGTGGACATAGGCGGCAGGACTGTTTGGACCTACTATTTTGGTTTTATCAGTAAGGTTGGCCAACAATAGTGATATAGATCTGGCATAAGCTGAGTCTAGGATCCCCAAGCAGGTTAGCACTTCTTTTTGTGGATGGGTTGTCTAAGCCTCAGATATTCAATAGCTATCCTGAGGATGCTAACTTGAAACCAGGTGTTGGCAATAAATTGGGACTTTGGAGGGATGGTAGTCGCCCTAGGCAAGTAAATCTGCATGTCTTCTTGCCCATTGACAGTGGAAGGTCAGTTGAACTCAGGAGCCCCTAATGTGATATTCGAGCTTATCACTTCAACCTTCACTCTCCAATAAACAGGCTTGGTCTTTAACTTCAGTTTTGGAATCACGAGAGGTCTTAAAAATCAGAGGGACCCAATGCCCTAGTAGGGACAGAAAGCCACCATCATAATGGAGTACTAATGAATAGTCTCAAAGGAACTGAGTCCAAAAGAGCAGGTCATAGCTAGGGTTATCTAGCGTGACAGCGAGGGTGTTTACAAAAAGCTTTATAAACCGTAAAGGTAGAGAAGAATAAGTCCCTATAGATCGGTTACATTGTGGGACAGCCATGCCATACTCCATATAGTATGGCAGATCCTGATTGATCTTGATGCGCTTTAATAACTTGGATAATATGACGTTCATGAATAAGCCATTGTAAAGTATGGCAAGGACTGGAATTTTATGAACTTGAACTGAAATCTAGGTAACCAAACTTCTGAACTGAGGTGGCAGCATAAGGAAGATGGATGAGTCATCAGAAGAAGAGTAAGCAGTATCATTTTCTAATATCATTGGATACCGAAACTACTTCTCTAGGTGCGATAACTTTAGGTTTGTTCAAGGATATGGAGGATTTGTGAGGCTGGGTAGGGATGTCAGCATGAAGGACGAGGTGCTACAAGCTGACAGCCCTTTTTCCGCCTACTTGGCAAGTCATTTTAGCAGGTCTTGGAACTGTATATGAGACCATTACAGTAAGTGCATTGAGGTTGAGGATTTTTCTGGTTTTTGACCATATGGACTCTAGGACTGTTAGAGGAGCCTGAAAATTAGCCTTAGATGTAGAGTTGATGCAATGATCTTGCTAAGTGCTCCCTAATCTCCCAGATACAGGTAAACCCATTCTTCTTCCCAATCATATGCATTTAAACCTCAGGGTAGAATCCCAATGCAGAAATGACAGAGGTAATAGCATCATCCAGGGTGATATGATTTTATTGGTTATGGGTTGTGCTTGGGCATAAAACCGGCTGTCAAACTCCTAGGGCTTTATCATTTATTCAGTCAGATACCCATGAACGCCTGTTTTTGGTTGGCCAGGGTTTATTTACTGCTGAATTCTTGGATTAAGTCTTTAAAACCTGTTCTCAGGTGTTGCACTCCTTCAAGTGGAGGATCATGATCTCCCAGGAAGTACTATCTAGGCAGGAGTGAACTGCTTTATCTTCTGCCAATCAGTGGCCTCCTCCATGGAACTCTCATATGCGTACAGGAAAGAGGCAATGCTTACCTGGCCTGGGGAGAACCCTCCTTTAAATCTTGGTTTTAAAGTTAGAAACAAAAGGAGTGGAGAGGGTGTTAACACCAGGTTGGGCGCTGGCTCCAAGATCTCAGTTTCCGCATAGTCATGGGGTGCTTGCTTGTCCAACCGCCGCTGTAAGCTCTCAAGGTCCTCCTGGATATCATCCCAATTCTGGTTGAGGGAGGAAACGGAAGCCTTTTTCATGACTTGCTCTTTAGGGATTGTATGTTGGTGCCCTGAAGATGAGGCTGATTCTTGTGATGGTCAAGGCGCTGCCTGACCGCCACAAAGCCGTGACCCCCCTAAGGCGGGGATCGCGGCTAGTAGTATTGTAAACAATAAAAATAAGAGCGTAGGGCTCAGGGGCAACGACCCTCAAAAATGGCATTCTGTTGAATCAGATGCCATAAAATTGACTGTCGCGAAATTGACCTAGGGCTCCGCTAGTGTGCCAGGCCAACCAGTATGAAGACTGGTGGCCCTTTGCTATTTCGCCTTCATTGGTGTACCAACCCCTATTAGTCCTGCATCCAACCTACCAACTAACCACCAATGGCTTTGCCTTTAGCCCCAGGCGTCCTCGGCGTGTGCCCCAGCAAGTCATGCCCCCTTCCTGGGCGGCTCAGGCACTTCTGCGCTGCCCCACCCTTGCGACCCTTCACCAACCCATCTGGGCATGCTCCGGCGAGTCCATCCCCCTTCTTGGGCAGCTATGGCACCTCCCGCGCTGCACCCAACTAGGGTTGGTGGCTATGCAGCTCACCACTGGTAGCCTGATGGCCAGGTTCCCACTGGTTCCTCATAAGGAGGAGGTATGGGAGCTGGCAGCGCCGGCCACTCCAGGCATGATCACCCGCGCCTTTGGGGATCATTTATCCTATCTTCCCCACTCTAGTTGCACAAAGCTAATTCAAACAAACAATAAAGATAGGAAAATGAGAGATGCTTATTAGTAGGGAATGAACGACTATTTATAATTTTTTAGGGCTACTGCGCCCAAGTACTCTTTGGCCAATCAGCTAGTGGAAAACCCATCGGCCTCATGATGCCACTTGCTCTAACAGATCAGAAACTCTATTCATTCATACTCATAGTGATGCCCTCCAGATCTGCTCACTAATTACTGAATTAATAATAGGTCACTCTATCCTCAGCATAAGTCGCTGGTCGATTGTATATAAATTTGTAAATAATTAGGAATTCGAGCATCCTCAGTATGAGTCGCTGGTGCTCCAAATTAGGTGATTGAACCATTTTGGACGAGTTGTAATGGATTCATCAGCTTTTCACCGGAAACTCCCACAAAGACCTTCAGATGGCATTTTTGGCGGCAAACGCAGCTTCCATCAAACCTAAAATTGATCAAATATATAACATTAAATAATATTGAACTAGGTGATTAGCTGTCAATTACACCTGATTAACTGAAACCCCTAACTCGGATACTATTGAAAAGGATTCATTTGGTTAAAATACCAACATCAACAAAACCTTGGAGCAAAGGTGACAAAGGTCGATGTAAATGGTGACCAGACAAATCATAGGCCGTCAACCCAAATTCCAAGGATTGAAACAAAGAGATTGGCAATGGCAAAGAGCAGCCCAGAAAATCAGGGGCTGCCAAGCCAAATTATGCCAAAAACGGAAATGGCAAGAATCATGGCATCTGGCAGCCCAGCAAATCAAGAGTAGCCAAGCGCATATTGCCAAAAGAGGAAATAACAAGAATAACGGCATCATACAGCTCATTGAATCAGGAGCTTCCAAGCTGAATCTGCTACCTGACAAAAATATCAAGAGCTATGGCGAAGAGAAGCCCAGAGAATCAGGGGCTGCCAAGCTGAATTATCCCAAAAAGGGAAATTTTGGTGATAAGGTCAACATGAGCTCTGATGTGCCCCCAACAAATGAAAATATATGCAGATAAGTTTCTGTAACACCATGGGTACCCAATGGATGGTCTAGAATGGGCTTAGATGGAAATATTGGAGGCCAAGATTCTCAAAATAGGCCCACAAATAGTCTGCTGCCTGTGGACTCCGCGGGGTCCAATTTTCCCATATCCCCCATTCCATAATATAAAAACAACCAAGCGAAGGTGTTTAAGGCAACTTCGTCTTCTAATATATACAAATAAAAACCTCAAAATCAAAAATAAAATTTTGAAATTTTGAAATCATTTATTGAGATTTTTTTAGTAGGGACCTCTACCGCTGCCTCCCTGAATTCGATTCTGGTACAGGAACTTTGGGTAGGGGACAATTATGACTGTGTTGGCATTGCACACCAATGCCCCAAACCAAGATAGCGAATAGCAAAGGTGGTCCATGGAGTTCCTGGCCTATCATACGCCACACATGGAGGTTTTCCGGTTTTATCCTCCTTTCCCATTCATTCAATTTCCCTTAATTGGTGCAGTACCATCCCCAGGTCAGCCCACCTCGAATAAAATATAATAAAAAATTTATTGAGATTTTGATGATAAACCAAGGATTTTGAGCGAAGAAGATGGTCCAATCCTCAAATTTTGACAGAGCAGTCGCCTCTCTGTATGCTCTCTCTGGGGGACAGACTTTCCTCCTCAGTGTGAGCATCATCCTCATCGTGTTCCAAGGATACCTGAACCGCTCATCAAGCCAACGTTTGAGGGACCTAACCACTGCAGCCCTCTCATGTTTGTGGGCCCTCACATGAGCCTCTTGCCCAACTGCTTTGTGACAATGTGGAGAGACCCCATTCGTCACATTAGATGAAGTTCATTCAATCTCATCTCCCTTTTATGGGATGGTATGTGGAGACCTTATGGGAGAGCCCTACCTGCGTGGTATGAGAATACTACCACTCTCCTGATGGTCATCTTTTCCATCCTGTTCCTGCTGAGGGAAGCCACTCGCCTCCTCCCATCCCAAGGGAATTCTGTCGCTTATGTCCAACAATGATACCAAGTACAAGTTTAGACAAGCATTGACCCCGGAGGAGTTAAGTGTAATGCACAGAACCTTCTCCCACAATAGATTACAAGCCCGCCTTACAGCGGCCTCTGGGGGTACAACAGCCGCATACCTCCAGATTGCCCAGGTGATAGTGGACCTGCCAAAGAACCTGTCTATCTGGCTTACCGACCTGTTGGAAACACAGCCAGCCCTTCCAGCCTCTCTGGAGGACTGCCTCCACCTTGTGGAAAGAGCCGCTACCCCAAACAACTCTCAGGATGCCACCTGGTCAGCGCTCTTGGCCCTTAGCCAAGGGAAAATGGCCATTAAGGAGTATGCTCGGCTGTTTCAGCCCCTAGCCAAAGCCACAAAAGTGTTTCCTTCCCAGCTCGCATGGATGTTTAGACAGAACTTTCGCCCAGATATCCTCACAGCTATGGCCGCCACCCGCCTGGGGGCAACCTTGGAAGAAGAGGTCACTGTTGCTTCCCAGGTAGAAAGCCAGCTAGCCTTGGCCCAAGCCAGGGCCCCTGTGCCTGGGAATCACATTAGATTCCGCGGGCAACGTGCGGAGTCAGAGACCATCTCAAGACATATGGGGCAACAGGAGCAGGGGGCCCCGAGGAGAATGCCCCACGCCTTGCAGCACCTGCACCCACTGCTCCCAGCGGCTCGGATGGCCCCACCTACAACCTTCGCCTGACCCCTGCATGCATCTCTTCGCTCAATAAAGGAAACGGTTCCTCCTACCTGTTTATTCCGTTTACTTTGAAGCGAAAGAAGAAAGAGAAAGGGGCCAAGTTAGAAAAACTGTGGGCTTTAGTTGATGCTGGGGCCAAAGAAAACTACTTGGACCAAGAGCTAGCCAAGAATTAGGGAGTAAAAATGCGAGAAATGGGGACCATGACTCTTGCGGACACCTCCAAGTCATTAGAATGCTGGGAGTTTGAGTTCAGTATCAAGCTTCAACAAGGAGTCCACCACTATGGGAAGACTTTTGCGCCATCCAGAACCTGCCCCACCCCATTGTTCTGGGCATGAAATGATGGCATAAGTACTCCCCACATTTTGATCTGGAGGAGGGCCAGGTGATGCTTCACCCCAAGGAACAAGAGCCTTTAACGTTAGAATTCTTTACCTCTGGCAGAAGCAGGCCTGGCGTGAACTCTGTGCACCTAGGGACGGAGAGGGAAAAATACCGGATGAATTCAGAGACTATGAACATCTGTTCCAGAAGAGCGTCGCCGCCCCCTGCGATCCACAGGGCCCCTTTTGCATTCTCATTCAAGTTCAAAGGGGATGCTGAGCTCCCAAAAAGAAGCCCGGTGTACCCCCTGAACCCCAGAGAAAAGGAAGCCCTAGACCATTATGTGAAGGATATGTTGGAGCGAGGGCTGATTGTGCCCTCAAAATCTCCTGTGGTGTCTCCCATCCTCCTGGTCCCCAAGGCTAACGGAGAGCTCCGCCCCTGTGTGGACTACCGCCGTCTAAACGCCATAACTGAAATAGACCCCTATCCCATTCCACTAATGGCAAGCATCTCACAGATGATTGCTGGGAGTCAGGTGTTCTCTAAGTTGGACCTGGTCGACGCTTTCAACCAAGTGCCAGTGGTACCCAAGCACCAACAGTACATGGCATTCAAGTGCCACCTAGGGGTATATGAGTACAAGGTTATGTCATTCGGACTTAAGAATGCCCCTGCCATTTTTCAAAGGACCATTGACCATGCCCTGGGCGCCTTGATTGGGAGATGCTGTGTTGCGTAGATGGATAACATCTTGTTGTTCTCCAAGTCTCGTGAGATGCACACAGAGGATGTCAAGGAGGTCCTCAGTGCACTATACAAGGCTAACTTGCGTCTGAAGCCCTCCAAATGCGAGTTCTACAAGGGCTCAGTATCTTTCCTAGGAATCGTTGTATTTGAAAAGGGGACAGCCATCTGCCCAGACAATCTGAAGGCAGTGAAGGAATGGGCAGCGCCAACGGATAAGACAGGTGTGCGCAGTATCTTAGGGGTGGTGAATTTCCTGAGGAGATTTACCAAGGACCTCTCAGAAACTGCCGCCCCGCTTACCCAGATGACCGGGCAAGTTCCTTTCTAATGGGGGAGGAAGAAGAGAGGGCATTCCAGGCCATCAAGGAGGCCCTCCTCACAGCGCCAGTCCTAGCGCACCTGGACGCTGATGGCCCATTCATTGTAGAGACAGATGCATCAAATTTCGCCATTGAGGAAGCCCTTTTGCAGACAGGGGAGGATGGTTTGTACCACCCAGTATGCTACTTCAGCAGGAAGATGCTACCGGCAGAAACAAAATACCCTGTTTATGACAAGGAACTCCTGGCATTCGTCGCAGCACTAGATGAGTGGCAGAATCATCTGTTGTACGCGCGCCACCTGTTCATGATCTGGACTGACCACAGGTCCTTGGAGTTCCACAATAGCCCCCGTAAGATGAACCAGAGACAAGCCTGCTGGCACCTGGAGCTGTCTCAATATGATTTTAAAATAGAATATAAGCCCGGGGAGATCAACTTACTCCAAGACCTACTTAGCTGGGACCCAAAAATGACCTTCACGAAGGAGGAGCTGGACGAGTTCAACACGGCCATGATGCTCCCTCCCCAGTTGTTTGCATTGATACAGGAGGAACGCGCTGACCTAAAAAGAGAGAATTTGGACAGCCCAATGACGCACCAAATTCATAGAGACAGTCAGGAGAGAGATAAAGGGAGGGGACCCCAGCGAAGGCTACAAGAATTTTAGGAAGGAGGGGGCCTCATCCTACACCATGACCGCCTATGGGTCCCGACGCTTAAGCTTCAAACTGAAGTAATGGAGCTATGTCATGACCACCCCCCTGGCGGGACTCCCTGGGGTGGGGAAAAATCGATCTAATACGCCAGAACTACTCCTGGCCAGGCTTAGTGGGAAAAGTAAGAGGGTATATCGCGCGATGCCTTACCTGCACCCAATTGAAGACATCTCAAAACAAACCCGCAGGGAAGTTAAAAGCCACTGAAGATAACTTGAATGCCGTGGACCTCCCTGAGTGTAGTTTTTATCACCAGGCTCCCAGAATTGGAGGGCTACAATGCGATCATGGTGGTGGTGGACTGACTAACAAAGTATGCATAGTTCTACCCTTGCACCTCTAAGGTCACAGTGAAGGACATGGCTGAAATCTTTGTGAGGATGGTCTTTACTCAACATGGACTCCCAGATGAGATCATCTTGGACGGGGGCCTGCAGTTCATCTCCAGGTTCTGGGATCACCTTCTAGAATTCTAAAAGTTAAACCATGCCATTCCTCCGCCTACCACCCCCAGTCAGATGGCCATATGGAGAGGGTCAATCAGACCCTGGAACAGTACCTACGGTGCTACCTCACCACACAACATGATCATTGGATCAAGTGGCTGAGGATTGCACAGTTTGCATACAACAACCTGGTGCATTCATTGACTGGAATGTCGCCCTTTTTCACAAACCACGTGTATCACCCACAGATGATGGAGCGATACTCTGGGGAATGAACCTGCAGCAGATGAGTTAGTGACCAGAATCAAGGAAAATTTTGAGATTTTGAGAGCCAACCTAAAGAAGGTGGCGGAGGCTCAGAAGAGGAAGGTGGATGCGCATTGCTCTGAGGCTCCGCCCCTTAAAGATGGAGATTACATATTAATAAATGCTAAACACTATACACCCCCAGGACTGTGTAGGAAGTTCGGCCTCATTAACCTAGGACCCTACAAGGTCCTTTGACAGGTGAATGAGGTGGCATACAAATTAGAATTCCCGGAAGGATCGCGCGCACATCCAGTTTTGCACATTTCGCAGCTCAAGAAGTATGAAGGACCCATACCAGCAAAGCTGGAGCCAGTCCAGTTGGACAACCCAGGGGAGGCGGAGTATGAGGCAGAGGAGATTATGGACACCAAGATCGCTTGCAAAAAGTGATGGTACTTGGTGAAATGGGTCAGCTACCTGATAGAAGAATCCTCCTGGCAAACAGCTGCTAATTGCGCCAACTGTCCCTGGATTGTGGAGGAATACTGGAGGTGCAGGGTGGCTCTCCTCTGAGGGGGTGATGTGATGGTCAAGGCGCTGCCTGACCGCCACATAGCCCTGACCCCCCCCTAAGGTGGGGATTGTTGCTAGTAGTATCATAAACAATACAAATAAAAGCGTAGGGCTCGAGGGCAACGACCCTCAAAAATGGCATTCTGTCAAATCAGATGCCATAAAATTATTGAAACCTCAGGGCAAAGGCGGTAAAGGTTGACATAAATGGCAACTGGGCCAATCAGAGGCTGCCAACCCAAATTCCAAGGATCAAAATGAAGAGATTGGCAAGGGCAAAAGCAGCCCAGAAAATCAAGGGCTGCCAAGACAAATTATGCCAATAACGGAAATGGCAAGAATCATGGCATTGGGCAGCCCAGCGAATCAGGAGCTGCCAGGCCAAATTATCCCAAAATGGGAATTTTTAGTGAAGAAGATGAACCAATCCTCAGATTTTGACAGAGCAGTCGCCTCTCTGTATGCTCTCTCTGGGGGACAGGCTATCCTCCTCAGCGTGAGCATCATCCTCACCATGTTCCAAGGATACCTTAACCGCTCATCAAGCCAACGTTTGAGGGACCTAACCACTACAGCCCTCTCATGTTTGTGGGCCCTCACATGGGCCCTCTTGCCCAACTGCTTTGTGGCAATGTGGAGAGACCCCATTCGTCACAGTTCTCAAGGGTAGCCAAATGGGTTTTGAACCCTCAACAAGTTTGTTTGAGATGAGAGATGAAAGTGTTAATAAGCTTAGTGAAGGTACTGAGGAGGTCCATTTCGTCTGAAAGGGTGTCAATGGGACCCTAGGGTTGAGGGGGCTCCATTACTCGGAGTTTACATCCCTTGATCTATATCCAAAATTTGATTGCCTAGGGCAGACAAGGCTGTTATCACATCCTTCCACCATGGGTCCTCAGGGCCATCAGGGGTGGGAGCTGAGGGACCTGGGGGCCCAGGGGGTCCACGGGGACCCTCTGGCCCTTTAGGTCCTACACGCCCTTGAGGACTTCAGGTCCCTAGGCCCTTCAAAACCTTCACTCCTGGAGAAGTAGTCGTGAGAGGCCAGCTTCTGATAGTGTTGTTGAAGGGCTCATACAAGATCCTCAACTTGGAGGAGGCGCTGATTCCATGTTGCCTCAAGAAGTTGAACGTTCTGACGCAGCTGGTCCTCAAGATAGCCAGAGATTCCTCTGTCTAACACCACAATTTGGTCTCAGACCTCATTGATAACCATCAATTATCAATAATGACCTCACAATTGTCATGAATAAAGGAGGAGGCTGCATTATAAAAATTGACGATGTGAGTGTGCAAGGCCTGGGTAAGCTCCAGTTGTTGAAAGACCTCTTGATGGTGCAACACAACTAGTTGGAATAGGTAATAGATAGCTGGGTGAGCAAAGTTGTGAGGTAGCATTTAGGACCCATGCAAATTCTCCTGATGGCAGCTGGGCCGAGTCATAGAGGTCCCACATGGTAGAGGGGTATGGAAGAAGCATGGGAACGGCTGGAGCAAGCACCCATGGAGCAGATCCATTTATTAATTGTTGGGCAACATTGTTAAGGTTCTCATACTGAAGTTGGTACTGACTTCCATCAAATAGATGGCAGAGAGAACTGGAATGTAGCTTGAAATTCTAACCTTTCATGTTGCACAGGTGTTATTTTATATTACAATGTACTAACCCACTGAGCAACGCTTTTTGACTTACTGGAAGATTAGTCTTCAGAACTGCTAGTATTTTACATTGTTTGTGATAGATGTTTTCACTTAGAACAGCTCAGAGCCCTCTGTAGTGAGCACCATCTTTGTCAGAGTTACAGTTCTATAGACAGTCACTGAGGTCCAAAGGTGGCTCAAAGCTGCAAATTTGCAAAAGGGTCGAGAAAGAAATGGAAAAATGGTTAAAATACCAAATATTTTATTAGGTTAAAAGATGTCAATATTTATAGGGTGAGTGGGGACAAATTGCCTTAAGGATTGTTATGGCCCCATCCATTCAGGATCTTTCCTGGTCTTCTGGATTGACCACCTGATGGGCATCCTCAATGTATTTCGCCTCCCACTTGACCAAATTGGTGGAAACTCCACCCTTTTTAACTCAAGAAATTGGGGATGAGAATCCTGAAGTTGTCTTTGTTTGGATAAAATCAAGAGTTAATTCGTTATGGCTCAATTCAGAAGTGGGGATTCTGCTTGATTTTTATCCCAAATCTGACAGGAACCAACATCCCATAAGAGGCTGAAGATTTGGTTTCATTCTGTTGCAGACAATGCACTCCTTAGTATAACTTGAAACTAAGCGAAAATTCCTTTCCAGCTATATGTATGTCAGATAAGCTCTGGGGGTTTAAACATGGTGTTCTACAGTTATCTTATTGTGATGTTCCTTGATTTTCTCTAAGCGAAGTGAATCTTTGGAACCCATAAGCGCTCTTAGAACCATACATAAATTTGTTTACATGGTACCTCTTTTTATTATATCCTTCTGATTTAAAGTGCATTTGGTGAGAATCAAAGTATATTCTGTTGATAAGGAATGAGAAAGAACAATTTTTATGAACATATTGTTCTCCTTTAGATTCTCCAGAGAAGCAAACATCAGAATGCATGCAGTGGAGGAGTGTGCTCAGATGCAATCTTCCCTAAGGAATTATTGTCAGACATTTGACCTCTCAGCTTCAAAAGAATAATGTTTTGGGTCAAAATCAGCCAAAAAGTGGAAATGTCAGCCATTTATGAGTTTATGATGCTCATAAGTGTGATTTTAATAATAATATCATTTTCATTGGACAAAAGACTTTGGTGCATTCTTAATAGAACCCCATAAATTGGGTTTGTACTGTTACAAATATTAAACAAGCAATTAGAACGAAGTTGGGCAGCCAAATTGCCCTGAGCATGCAAGGGAAACTGGGGATACCATCAGAAGCTTTTGCCTCTACCACGGCTAATTCCCATCAACACCTAGGTGGGGACCACCACCTTTTATAGGTTTGGCGAAGGTCCCCAAGGTGAAAATAATTTTAGCCAAAGGGGATTGGCTAAAATTCATTAAATTGTTACCTCATGGGTATATATTACCAACAGTTAATTACCCACACATTGTTCAGTTAAAATGAAATGAGTATTCCAAGCTTTAATAGCTTAATGCACATATTTCCTTATTCATGCTGCAACAAGCCATTCAAATTTATTATCAGATCCATTCACCCCTTAATACAGTCTAAATACTGATCAGTCAGATATTGATGGGTTTGGTTTCTTTCTATTCCAACGCTACTAAATAGAAATTTTAAAAACTCAGCTTTTTATTAGTATTTTAATTTTAATTTAAATAGCCATTGAGGAATCCAGCGGCGTGAGGCACCAACGAGCAAGAACTTGGCTGGATTCCTACAAAGGTTTGCTCATTACAGGGAACACCTGTACACCACAAAAATCATCAAAAATGGAGGTTTTAAAGCGAGTAACCTTCCAACTTTTCCTCTTCAAATTAAATCACGTTTAGCTGCTCAGGAAAAGCAACTAGCAAACGCTCTATCCCGTCTCAAAGAACTTGAGCAGCTCTCATTTAAAATTACTTTTTAAAGACAAGTACACCCCTGGTGAAGGGAGCATTGTTACCTTTTTGTATGTTTATAAAGCTGCCATGTATGGCGCAATAGATAAGAAAGAAGTTCAACACATCCTTCCTTGTTTAAGACGCCTAGCGCAAGATAGTTCCTTACATGGACCCTTTGCACAACTGGGCAGATGTGAAGGAGCTCTTTTGGTTGAATTTGGATCAAAGCAGAGTTTATACAGGGAAAAACAGGCCTTTATAAGCCTTATCATGTATGAGGGTGAACCACCCATTGCCTTTGATGAACAAATTTACCTCGTTGCACACAAAAGTTGTCAACATCTAAAATGCTCACCCTTGATGATGCTATCGCCGCCCTATTAACTGGTTTTAGATTAACAGCCCTAGTAAGCCAGGCATATCATCTCAGTGAAATGACACTTTAGAAAATATATGTGACATAAAGGAGGCTCTGTTGGACGTTGCCAATTTCATTCATGTGCAACAACCTATCAAGCTGAGGGAGACCTTCCGTTCTAAACACTGAGGAGTTTTTGCCTGTAGAATAGTTGGGGTGAGCCCACGAGTGCCTAAACTCCCTGAAAAATCTGCTCCCTTAGTGCGACCTATAACTGATATCACTTCCTCCTATAGATCTAAAAGCTATAATGCAGTTACTACCATGTTTCTGCACACGCTCACCAAAGCTGCTGTGCCATCCCCTACAGACAAGCTGATAGTTGCACGCCCTAAGGCTACCCTATCTCAATTATGGCTTTGCAAGTGGTTGAAAATGCCTTTGGGGATGAATCTGAGGGGGTTACAATGATGTTGGCTACAATTATTGTAAGCTACTGCAGAAGTGGAAGTCCCTGATTGATTAAATGCTGAAGGGTTATATAAATCCATCATGCCTGAGAAAACGTATCTCAGCCAAATTTTAGGGTGAAAAGTTATTTAAACTGCCAGCAACCGTGATGAGTTCTTATCTGGTTTGATTTGACCTCTTCAGCGGGCCCATACCATGAAATCCATCTTGGATATATACCCTGAGACTGCACACAAATCATCCTTCACTTTCTGGCTTAAGGAGGTGTTGAGTAATTGACTGGACCTAATCATCAGATGTTTGATAGGGACATAATAATGTTAACATACTTAAATTATTTTGGATCATATCAGATATCAGTTATTATGGTTCAGGAACATTTTAAGCTTAAGTGAAGCTTGGGATCTACGGGCTAGTGATTTCCCTTAATAATTTTGACTATGATGACACGGGCTCAAGGGTTTTGTTGGTTAGATCAGACTTAACATTAAGTGCTGACTTAATGACTTGGGCATGTGGGCTTTGTTGGTCTATGTCAAAATTAGTTTTTGATGTCAATCGAGTTTTTGTAAGAATTAGTTTCTAATTAATGGTATGAATCACCTTAGTATGTGCTGCCAATTGCTTGAGAAGGAGTATTAGTTCAGCTATTTGCAGACTCGTCTGGAATGCTGTCTTGATAATATTGATAAAATTTACACTTCCCTGAGGCCGTGCAAGATGCCCTGAGTCAAAGGATTGTAGACCCTCAAACAAACATTTACATGCTCCTCTGGCCAAGTACCATTGAAGATGAGACGTCATAGGTAAGATGTGGTGAACATCAAACCCTATAAATTATCTCCAAGTTTATACTAATAAAGAACAATCAACTATTAACACTAGTTTATATTTTAACTTATAAGCTTTTTGTGTTTGCTATTTGAGTTGTATTAAGTTGAGAAATTACTTGGGATCAGTAAGATCAGGGCACTATGCCATCTTCCAAGTAATGACAGGAGAATATGACTTTCAAGTTCTATTACCAAGGAGTTATATCTTGAACTAGAGTCATTATCTGGTCAATTGTTGTCATACAATAGACGTTCAACACTCCACTACCACAGAAGAAGAATCAGCCATCTCAAGTAGACCAAAATTTAACAAGTGGCGCTCATGGTTGGGATCGCAGATGGTGACCACACTGAGCAGGGGAGCAATCCCAATCAATTATTCAGAACCATTACCAGGCCCAATGGGAATAATGAAATGACTGTTTCCCAGATTAATTGGGACGATGTACCCATTATCACCTACCCCAATGAACTTATTTCACCCAAAGAGCTGGAACATCTTGAACAGCAGTTATTAATAAGGGTTTCAAATAGGACAAGGGCCCAAAGACAATAGTAGCAATCCTTTTTATCATCAATGAAAGCAAGATGTGTTGTGGATGAGATATCTAGCTCATCATCAAGTTGAGTGTAGCTTAAATCTGAAACAATTTATTTGGGATAGAAAATATTACCCAATACTTAATTGAATTTGGACATCCCACCTCCAGAAATTCTCAGATGACAATTGCCCACCATCATGCAGCCATTACTGAGCTGGCAAACTTCTCATGCAACTCCAGCCAGGTGGGCCAAATTTTAAATGAGCTATTGGAAGCCAACATCACTGAGGTTCGTTCTAGTTTGGAGGCAAAATTATAATTTAGCCACTTGAACTAATGATTGGGTAGCAGAATTAGCACAAGAGCTAAATGGCAGATTGCATCCCATCTTTGACAATTTTTTTGAGGAAAGAGGAATCACTGAATCCTGGGTTAGCAATATCAATCAGCTTTTATTAATGCTTCAGAGTTCATGAGGCTTAATCATGAAGCCCAAAGGCGCAATTAAACCATGATGATAAATTTTGTGACCAGTATCGATGAATGAGCACCCAAATTTCGCAGATGAAGGATGAATACACCGAAAAATCAATTACTGTAAACACAATTTGAGGGCCAATGGGCGAAAAATAAAAAAAATCAAGGCTCTATTGATCATCTTAATCTACAGATCAATAATCATAATGAGGATGTTACTGCTATTAATGAGTCAAATTATATTTTATGGAGAAGTAAACCAGTGAAAGAAGGCAACTAAAGAAAAATACCAAGTAATTTTAACCTTGCAACTGCAAACTACTAGCTTGAATGAGTGAATTGCAAAATTGAAGTTAAAAAACTGAAATTGTGTCAATTGAGAAATGAAATCAACAATCAAAATCTGAGCTCTGGATGACGGGCGTTGTCAGTGTTCCACAAACCCATTGACTGGAAACTCTTCCAAAAACTATGAGGATGAAGCTTCAGAAATATCTACTGAAACAGATGCTGGATCATATCATTAAATGCTGCAGTATGTTTGCTTTTCCCAACCCTAACACCTCAAACTGGGATACAATGCCTCAGCGCCCTAGTATGCCTGGCTCAAGTCAATAAAGAAGTAATCGTGATAACCATGAATGGGAAAGCAATAACTATAAACCAGAAAATCTTTCTGCTTTTGACAAGAATGAAGTATAACCACATTTCTTGAACGCTTTAGATGGCCATGTATGGGGCCAGCGACCATAACAAAGCAGCCAGTATGATTAACTGCTTTGATCAGTGGAGTATTGAGTTGATTATGCCTCACATTAACCAAAACCCAACCTATGCTGAAGTCAAAGAGATTGTGCTTCATGATTTTGGAGGTCCAGAACAAATGGCAACCAGAAAATCCAAGTATATGAACATTTGCTTTAAGAAAGTTGAAGCAATTGATGAATTTATGGATCGATTCTATTGTAAAGCTCAAGTTCTCCTAGGCGCAAAGGCTATGGTCGATTTTGAAACTAAGATTGCATAAAAACATGCAGTAGAACCTTACCCAAATTTGTCAAACACTTTATTGCCTGCTTTCGTGAAAAACCTTGCAACATCTGAATTGGTTGATTATTTGTGCAAATGTTCAAAAAATTATGGCCCTCATAATACTAGGTATAGATCAGGATCAGCTGCCTTTGCTGGAAAGCCCTTTGAAAGCAATAAGATTATTGACAGTAATCCGCCTTAAAAAACAAGCAAAACTCAAAATGCAAGAGCCCTCACGCCCAATGAGTGAGATTACTTGCTTTAATTGCAATCCTAAAGGTCATTTTGCTTCCCAATGCTGTCAGAGAAATGTCAATGTATACTACCCAATACCGTGCAGGAGGAGGGAAAAGAACAAGCACAATAGATGTGGGACGCTCTATTGTGCCTAAGACATCAGTACCACCTGATTGATAAGAAAATGCTGGCCACAGGGCCTCAGTTAATAATGAAATAAATTCTATTTTAGTATCAAATGAAGATTCTTTGAACGTACATGCAATAACTCACTCCCAGAGTAAGGTTGTCATACCTGAAGCCTCTGAAGTAGTCACTAAACCCTATGTGCAACAAATACTTGAGAATACAACAGCTGAAGGGCTGAGCAATGCAGCAGATACCCCAAGTTTTAAATGGGTTCATATAGCCATGCCAATTGACACATTCATCAATTAATGTCCCGGTATTGAAATACTCTGATGCACACTCTTAACTCCTGGATTCTTCCCATATTCCCTTAATAAACTCTATTGATTCTTACTACTCTGAGTGCACTTACGTGGATACTCTGGTCAACAATATCAGAGTTGTAGCTATTGCTGATAGCAGAGCACCTGCAAACATCGTTTCCAAAAAGTTGGTAAATAAATTAAAAATAGCTCCAGACATTGACCATCATCAGGAATATGGGGCCGCAGGCCTTAACAGTACTAAGAGAAAAGGAGCTTATAGCGCCTTACCACTGCGATTTGGAGCTTTTATAGCTACACCCACTTTATTGCTTTAAACGCCAATTACAACTTATTAATCTGATTTAGTTTTCTAAGGACCTATGAGATCTCATGCGATTTTAAAGAGAACATCTTGAATATTGAGTCAATCACTTTCCGATTTATTACTCTTGTGACAATACAAAGCCCACAAGCTGTCGCAGAAACTTTATCAATATATCTTGTGCCAATGGGATAATACCAGTAGGATACATTCGGTGGGGAAATCAAAGCCACCTCATGCCAACTGCCATAAACAAAAATCAAGGAATACCTCTACATGTGAATAAGGATGCAACAATAGCTCCAGGCCATCAACTGGTTATGAGAACTGGGACCACACTGGATATTCAAGAAGGACTATATGGTGAGTTAATATCCCTGTGGCAACATTCTCAAATGGAATCTAGTGTGGCGTCTGGTTTACTTATACCAGAACATGGGTATATTGATGTCCTTCTAGAAAATTTGGCCAGCTGAAGTATTAGGGTCAAGAAATATCAAGTAGTCGCATTTGTGCATCTGTTTCATAAAGATGAATTAAAATCAGCTGTCAAATTTGACTTATCCAAGTTCAGCTTACCAACCAAAATCCTTGGGGCACATACTGTAATTTCTTAAGAATTGTTTACCAGATTATCAGAACAACAGAATGATGAAACACTTAAGTTGTTTGAACAATACTCCGAAATTTTCACCAAAGGTGACCAAGATTTAGGTTGTGCAAAAGGAGTGCAGCATTTTGTTGACACCAGGGACCATGTGCCTATTAGAATGAGGCCAATCAGTCGCCCCAGGGCTAGCAAAAGAATATTTTTAGAAGAGCTAGACAAATTGCTGATAATTGGAATAATAGTGCCTCTAAAATCCTGTGGGCCAGCCCAGTTTTAACCTTAGAAAAAAGATGGCAGCAATCAAGTTGTGATTGAAAATTGATGCCTCAATGCCAGTACAAAAAAGATTCATATATGTTGCCCAGAATTGATGATGCTCTGGACCATCTGGGAGGGGCAAAGTATTTTACTGCAATGGACCTCATCTCAGGATATTGCAAACTGAACTGCCTCAAGAGGAGAAGGAAAAGTGCGCAATGAATGCTGCTCAAGGGCTATTCCAACCAATGTGCATGCCACAGGGGCTGTTCAATGCGCCAGCAACCTTTCAACGCGCAATGGACAAAATTTTGTGGGACCTTAATTTATCCATCATACTGGTGTACTTGAATGATATAAATGTCTTTCTATGAATGTTTTCTTAATATCTGGAGCACCCTGAACAAGTTTTTAAATGGCTGTTGAAAGCCAATATGAAAATAAACTCTAGAAAATGTTAATTTTTTAAAGAGCAATTGGAATATTTCAGGTTCATCATTGATTCCAAGGGCTTGTGGCCTCAACCTCAAAAGGTGGAGGTGATTAACAAAATGCAACCTCCGATGATTATGAGGGATGTTCAAGTATTCTTAGCATTGTAGGATACTATCAAAGATTTGTAGAAGGGTTTGTGAAGATTGCTGAGCCCCTATTCCACTTACTATAAGGAGGAGTTCGTTTTTGCTGAGCAGAGGATAAGCCAACAAGCCTTTGAAGCTTTGAAATTAAGATGAGCACGGCGCCTATCCTCCAATATCCAGATATTAGCAAGCCTTTTATCATACAAATTGACGCCTTATTGATCACGTTTAAGGTGTGGTATCTCAGATTGGGGATGATGGCAAGGAGCATCCAGTCACTTATTGCAGCAGGACGTTGAATAATCATGAGCGTAATTATATAATGACTGAAAGAGAATTTTTGGCTGACATTTATGCTTGTAAAAAATTTTGGGTTTACATTCATGGCACCAAGTTCCAAGTAGTGACATATCACAGCTCGTTACAATGGCTCCACAATCTCAAGGAACCTGAGGGATGATTAGCACGCTGGGCCTAAAATACAAGTGTACAATTATGAAATTATCTATAGAGCTGGAGAGGCCCATCAATATGCAGATGGACTATCAAGACTTTCAATTGTAGCAGTCCTGAGCGGTTTGGCTGATGAGCTTCATGAAAAAATGATTACCCAAAAGTATGGAGATGAGCCACCTAAAGTATAAAAAGCAATCAAAAAGGCATTAACTGACACCAAATATTGAAATAAAGTTTTATACAAGCTTAAGCCAAAGGGCAACGTCAAATTTTCCCAAAACCTTCAGACTAAATGGAGATTATTACACAAGCACACATGGCCATTGAGAATGGAGGATTGACTAAGACGCTATAATTAATTCAATCGAGTTACTATTGGGATTTCATGCAATTTGATATCCACGATGTGCTCAATAAATGTCATTCAAAGTAAATTGCATATCCTATGAAGTCAGATGTGAAATATCATTTGATAAAACATGAATAGGCTGGCTATCCATGTCAATTGATTAAGTTGGCCATTTTGCCTGTGAGTAGCCTAGGCAACAAATACATAATTGTTGCTATCAACCATCTGACAAAATGGGTGGAAGCAAAAGCAATTAAGATGTTGGGGCTCTAACTACTGCTAATATTCATTATAGATAATATTCTTTATAAGCATGGATGCCCCCAGAGGATCTTGACGGACAATGGCATAAATTTTACTGCCCAAATGGTACAACAGTTAAATAAGTTGATGTCTATCAAAAGAGTTTTGTCAACGCCATACCATCCTGAGACTAACGGAATGGTAGAGCAAGTGAATGGCACACTAGTTGACATATTAAGCAAAAATTCAGCCTTGGCGCCTTCACAATGGGCGACTTCAATTAGTGCTGCTGTGTTTGCATACAATATCAGACACCACAGCAGCGCAGGCCACTCTCCATTTTGACTTCTGTATGGTAGACATCCCACTCTGCCTCCATTATTATATTTAGTACTCACTTCAACTGATGCAATTAACCCAAATAATTCAGTTGAGCAACTAGTGAAGATCCTTGTTAACTTTTCGGTGTATATGGTCTATTTCTGCTGAACGAATTGCGCAGGGTTTAGCCCACTGAGCAACGGCAAAAAATATGGAGATCGTTGACCTCAATTAAACATAATAACTTGAAATAAAATAGGAGGCAATCTCCCCAACTACACTACTTTTATTAATATAAGATATATAGCAGATCTTCTCTGCTCATGCTCACTCTTCTTCCTCTTCTACTAAAAAACCTCTCCCTCCTTGTTCATCTCATCCTGCTTATATTGTAACAATTTTGGATGATATTACTTACATGGCTTAGGAACTCAAGTCTCTGTATCTCATTGGTTTCGTCAAATCTTCATTCATTAATCTCATGACGCCCAATTTGAGGCGATTTAACAATAATCCAATATCGCCTCATTTTGAAGTGCTTATATTACCAGTACCGGTTCAATTCTAACAGATTCCATTCATTTTTCCAGATGACCTCAGGCTTATTTCTAGTCATATCAAATTCACAACATTACCCCCTTGACTGGATGATAAACACCTATTGCTTGTAGGGCCGCAGGAACTTCGTGTGTACTTGGTTGATTATACAGCCACTCATGGGTGCCTTAATGGTGTATACATCAGCCCTGGTCTTCTCGATGATCTCAAATGGTCCACTCCATATCCTGGTGAGCTTGTTCCTTCTTCCAAACCCATGTTAGTCATTAAACAGGAACAATTATCTTACTCCGAACTGTGGAAGACCACTGCATCTACATTGATTGGCTGCATGATCCTGAATCTTCTTTGCAAGACTAGTGGAATAAACCTCAGTTTGGAGTTTAATCAACACATTTGTTAAGGTAGACAAATAGTGGTGAGGTTTGACTCCGCTGGTATCCTCCAAACAGGAGCAAAGCAATGCAGGTAGTGCTGGATGTCTTCTATAGAGCAATTGAAATGACTTTTACAAGTTGCTGTGTGGTAGCTGATATTGTATGCAAAGACAGCGGTGGATAAAAGGGTGCTCCAGTCTGACAGATGCTCGCTTATGAGCTTGCATAGAATATTTACTAAGGTCACATTGACCCGCTCCACCATACCGTTTGATTCAGGGTGGTAGAGGGTAGTTAAAACCTCGCAGATTGCCATGAGCTTGTTCAACTTGGCCAATATATGTGATGTGAAATTGGTTCTGTTATCCATTAAGATAAATTGCGGACAACCATGGCGCTGTATAACACATTCCAGGATGAACTTGGCAGTAGTGACAGCCCCAAATCCTTGATAGCCCTTGCTTCCACCCATCTTGTCAAATGGTCAATGGCAACAATTATATATTTGGAGCAGTTTGCACCAGTTGGCAGAGGCCCCACCACATCTAATGAAACTGTATGCCATGCGAACTGAGGCTTAACTAACTGGTAGGTGGTTTTTCAGGTGGAATGGTTTCTCCACTTGGCACTGATGGCAACAACCAACCATCTCAAGCACATCATAGTGCATACTCTCCCAATAGTAGCGGGGTCACAAGAACTCCAGCATCTTTTTCAACCCTCCATGACCTACTGCTCTATGGGCATCCATAATAATCTGCAGGCCTGGCAGAGGGTTTTGGGAAACTCAGCGTCAATTCCCCATCCGCTTATATAGCTCCCCATTGCGCAAGAAGGTATCCTGCCTAAGCCCATCCAACACTTTGATCATGGTGGCAGCTCGTCATGATATTTGCCCGCAATCATCTTTTCATACATGATGTCCACCACATCCACTGTAATGGTGACCATGGGTAATTGGGAAAGACAATCCGCATTCTGATGCTTTGCCCCTGGCTGATGCATAATCTCAAAATCATATGCTTGGAGCTTCAAAGCCCATCGCGCAAGCCACCCTTCAGGTTCCTGCAGATTCTGTAGCCAGCGCAAAGAGGCATGATCCATTACCACTTTGAATTTTACCCCATGGAGGTAGACCCAGAATTGTTTATATGCATAGATTACTGCTAAACACTCCCACTCAGTCATGGTGTAGTTCCGTTCAGGGCCAGTTAAACTGCAGCTGCAATAGGCAATGGGGTGCTCCACACCATCATCATCTTTTTGGGACAACACAGCCCCTACAGCAGAAAGTGAGGCATCCATTTGCACAATAAACTCTTTTTCAAAATTGGGGTATTGCAAAACAGGCGCGCTAGCCAACGCAGTTTGTAATACATCAAAAGTGGTTTGACATTGATCCATCCAGGTGAAGGCAGCGTTCTTCTTAAGTAGCTCAAAGAGTGGAGCCCCAATACAGCTGAAGTTGGGAATGAACCACCAGTAGTAACCAACCATCCCCAAGAACACCTGGATATCCCGCTTATTACTTGGTCAGAGTCATCTGGTGGATGGCTTCCACCTTGGCCAGCTGTGGACTAAGCCCTTTGGAGTCTACCACAAAGCCAAGGTATTCCAATTGTTCCTTGAAAAAGTGACACTTTTGGGGCTTAATCTTGATATTAGCTTCAGCTAGGCGGCGGAATACTTGCTCCAGGTGTCCAAGATGCTCCGTGAATGTCCGCGAAAATACATTGATATTGTCAAGGTAGACAAGAACACAAGACAGCTTTAAGTCACCCAAAATAGTGTCCATAGCCCGCTGGAATGTAGCTTGGGCGTTGCACAAACCCTGTGGCATACGTGTAGGCTGGAACAATCCCTTTGAGGTAATTATAGCGCACTTTTCTTGTTCCACCACTGGCAACTCAATCTGCCAGTACCCTGATATCAAGTCCATGGCTGAGAAATACTTGGCCTCACCTAAATGATCTAAAGCATCATCGATTCATGGAAGCGGGAACAAATCTTTTTTCATAATGCATATATGCTTTTGATAATCGATTACTACCTGATTGGAGACATCTTTCTTTTTTACAATGAGCACCAGAGATGCCCATGGACTCTTTGATGGTTCCAACATTCCTTGGTCCACCAATGTATCTATTTCTGCAGATACAACTTCTTCTGCTGCCTTCAAGCATCAGATAGGTCATGACCTGATAGGGGGGTGGTCTCCCAGGTCCACCCGATGCTTGACCCCATGAGTACACCCAAGTTGTGGTCATTGGTTGCAAAAATACTGCGATATTTCTTG
This sequence comes from Massospora cicadina, assembly GCA_022478985.1. Lineage (NCBI taxonomy): Eukaryota > Fungi > Entomophthoromycota > Entomophthoromycetes > Entomophthorales > Entomophthoraceae > Massospora > Massospora cicadina. The sequence goes on along the minus strand of JAKSZP010010510.1, from coordinate 119,920 downwards.
AATATATCCATCACCCTGTCCTTCTAATCCTCTGATAAACCAGTTAATGCCTCCCACAGAAACACTGTCATTACGCTGAGGGGGGTTTTTAGAGGCAAGCCAAGATCTTCCCACGAACCAAAGTTGTGTACCTGGTGGACCTCATCAATAGGGATCAAGTGCAAGTAAGCCACCACTTGGTACCGCTGAACCTTCATCACCTACTTCTGCAGATTTTCTATCAACACCTTCACTTCCCCCTGCCCTGTTAACAGTAACCCAGGAGCCACATGTGGTTTAAGCCACAATTGGTGATAAGGCTATACAACCTCTCCATACAGATCTCCAGAATATTAATCTCAACTCTGTCCCAAATTATGACCTGATGCCCCAAAAGGATATCAAGCATTTGCAGCTCGTAGCAGAATCCCTTTGTACTCATAAATCTGGTTTGGAAGCATTTGGGTCCTCCGCTTCATCCATCAATATTTTACATGAATCACACCATCGCTATAATCGAGATTAATTTGCCCGGAGCAGATTGGGTCCTCTGGGATTCCGTGGGAAGTAAAATAGATAGGGATCTGTTGTCTCAGTATACTGATGGTTTCATCCTCCATATTAACCACAGCCCCAAAGTGCCGCATAAATGCAGCCCCAATCAACATGTCATAATGGTTATTAGGCAAAACCACAGCTGGAGCGGATATGCCAACAGAACCAAACTCCTTGGGCAATGAGCTATATGTGCCTTCTGACACAGCACTATGGGCTCCTGCAGTTCCATACACTACTTGGTGGATATTATATTGACAGGAGCGCCTGTATCAATGATCGCCTGAATTTTGGTATTCTGTACAAATATGTCACAGTAGGTGCATTCTAAATAATAAGAACCCTTGGTGTTCGATATATAACATTCAAGGGCATATGATTATTCAGAAAAGTGTGCATACCAGCCCCAACATGAGGATACTCTTGGGCAATTTTTTCTAAATGAATCGCCACCTCCACTCCCTCCAAAGCTGCGACATATGCAGAGGGGTCACTGCCAATTGTAACATTCTGCTCAAGGATCTGCCAGGCGTATGGCTTATACACATCTTGGCGAAACTCCATGTCTGCATTATTGGGGTCTCTTCCTCAACTTGAGGCCAAAAGGTGGTAAGGGATCTGTTGATATAGTAATTCCTCAGAGTGTGCCCCAGGGCTGAAACAGGGTGATTCATGATGTACATCAGGGATAATTACAATTGAATTAGCGGAAGTGAGCATCCCATCTCTACTCCACTCGCCCTTTTCCCTGTTCATATGGGACAATGGATACTGCGTGGACCCTTGGTTTGGCCCTACAGTTAACCACATAATGACCTGGTTGATCACACAAAAAACAAACGTTTGGGACTGGCATTCATCTTGGAATCACCCCAGAAGATCTAGGTCTACCATTGAACCATGGTTTATTATGGGCCCGAAGGATAAGCGGTTTGATCATAATAGAAATGTAGAGGACCCTCCCATGAGTTAAGAGGCTGAGGAGTGACCCACCTATTACCCCCATTTTGGTGGGATCCTTCATTTAGCGAAATATATGTGGCAGGTACAAAATCCTTCTGATCCACATTGGGAGCACTAAAGTTAGCGGATAACTGGCATAAATGATGGATAATTTTGAGTAACTCCGCATCTCCTGAAGAGTGTATGCCACAGCATTATGCAATTCGCGGTAGGGCTTGAGAGCTGCTGTCATTGCTATGCCCACCTCCTCATTAAATAAGACATGGGCACCCAACAACACATGAGCCTCATTAGTGAATCGCTCCACAAATAGTGTTAAAGACTCATTTTTTTGAAAAGATATTGTTAAAAAGTCTGCCTTGTGTTGAGCCATTTTTGCTTTGCCCCCAAACAGGCGAATTACAGTCTCCTTCACCTCTTGGTACTCTACAGTACTGTCTTTAAGATAACAAGTAATTTGATCAGCACTTGAAACATCCAACGCAGATAACTATAGTTTAGCTTTTTGTTGTTCAGAAGCCCCCTCAATGGCAAACTCAAACCACTTGAAAAACCCATATATGTTACCATCACAGTTAGATGAGGGCAGCTTATTGCTGCAGATTTCATTTTCCCTAACAACCTTATCTAATTTACACTCAGCACAGTCTAGCCGCTCCGTCATGCTGCTCAAAAGGTTGGCAAGTTGGTTGGTGTGGTCACCTACCAAAAGCAGTTGGTGAAAGGCATGGTTGAGCTGCTCAGTAATATTTTTATTCTCCTAAAACAGCACTTTTTGCGCCTGAAGTAAGGTATCCAAAGCAAGCTCATCAAAGCGAGCTGGTTGCGCCATAAGTACCGTTGGTGAAGTTGTAATTAGTTCATCAATGGACCCCCTGTGATGAGCACCACTGGTACTTTTTCAGCGGGGTATGGTCTATTTTTACCAAACAAATTGCGCAGGGTTTAGCCCACTGAGCAACGGCCAAACAATATGGAGATTGTTGACCTCGATTAAACATAATAACTTGATTGGTAAAAACAGGAGGCAATCGCCCCAACTTTACTTATTTTATTTTTTATAAAATATATATTAGATCTTCTCTGCTCATGCTCACTCTTCTTCATCTTCTACTAAAAAAACCTCTTCCTCCTTGTTCATCTCATCCTGCTTATATTGTAACAATTTTGGATGATATTACTTAGATGGCTTAGTAACTCAATTCGCCGTATCTCATTGGTTTTGTCAAATCTTCATTTGTTAAAATCATGACGCCCAATTTGAGGCGATTTATCAACAATCCAATATCACCTCATTTTGGAGCGCTTATATTACCAGTACAGTTCAACTCCAATGGATTCCATTTATTTTGCTGGATGACCTCAGGCAGTACCAGTTTAATTCCATCAGATTCCATCCATTTCGCCAGATGACCTCAGGCTTATTGTCCAGTCATATCAAATTCACAACAACCCTAATCAAGTTGCAATCAAAAGCCTATCAAATGTGAGTTGTCAAAAAACTAGTCAGAAGAGCTATGATGATGCTAAATGAGCTAAGGTGACTAAATTCAAGGAAGGAGACTTAGTAGTATGTTGCGACATTCATAGCGCAGGCCACATGCACAAGCTGGCTTTGCTTTGGAAAGGTCCATTTATTATATTGGAGAAATCATCTTAAGATATATTTACCATTAAGGATCAAGGCAGTTGGATTGTGAGTCATGTACACGCTAAGCTCCTTCATCCATATCATAAAGAATAAAATAATGCAAAAAGAAAAAAGAAAGAAAAAGAAAAATAGAAAAAAGATTTATATATATAATGAATAAAATAAAATAAAATAAATATAAATATAAATATAATAGTAAAAAAATACAAAAAATAATTGAAAAACTTAAATTTTAATACAGAGATTTGATGCCTCGCTGGCATTGGAACCAGGTAACCCTTTTTCAGTAGGGATAGAAGAATGTGATCAAACCAGAGAATCCTGTATTGGAATAGAGAGATGCATTTCTCATATAAGTCCAAACTATCCAAACCCTGTCAGAGATGTGCTTAACCCAAAAAAGCTTGGCATCAGGCATGCTGGCCCTGTCTGCTTATGAAAGGCTATTGAATTAAAAGGAAAGACCATAGGAAGGGACTTTAGAATAGGCAAGAAAGATCTAACTTGGGAATAAATGCTGCAGAAAGGAAGATACAGTCAGCAAGAAGGCTCTCAAGGCAGAGGTAAACTGGTAGGAGGAACACTTTCATGTGAAACATTTTCAAAAGAACCTTATCTAATATCCTGCGCATGTCAGGCATGGTATCAGTGGGGAGCAAAGAAGGAGGGAAGCAAACGCACGCTCCCACAAGAGCCATCTGTGGGACATACTTTTTGGGAAGCCCTTTTGCCAACCTTTTGCAAAGGGCTTGGTATAACACCAAGGTGCGCCAATCTTTTGAAATCTGAGTCTTGAGGACCAACGTGACATAAAAATTGGTGTGTACTGAAGCGGGTTTGCACCAAAGCCTAGCAACCAAGTTAGCAAAAATAAGAGCCTGGTTGGCCTCAAAAATATCATATGCGGCAACCTCAGGACTGGTAGCAAGTGTGGATGAAAAGTAGGCATTTACAAGCTCCAACATCAAATTGAGCTCAAGACTTAACAAAGCCACACCGCCTGCATTCAAAGAGGAAGAAAGATTCTTGAAAGTGAATATGAAAAAAAGGCAAAACAAGAAGTCTGGAAGGAGATCCCCATATGAAGTAAATTGATGCCAGATAAGGGTTTCTTGGACTGAACGGCTTCAAAAGCCTGAAGAGATAAAGAATAAGTTGAAAGGGGATCCCGCTTTACACATTAAAATGTTTGACAGACAGTACTTGAAGCCAAGGGGGGTTGTTAAGGTTCATCAATTGGTGAAGTTATAGTGGGATGTGAAGCTGAACTCTCTAGCTCTGTGGAAGCGCAGCTGGTTGATCTACTTTGAGAAATCATGTGAAACACACCCAAGTTGACCATAGTGCACCAAATGGACTTTCTTAGTCTTAAGAAAGACTCATCTGTCCAAGGTAGAAAGGCTATTATATAACGTTTGTATTTTGATGAGCGCGAAAAGTTAGACATTGTGACCCAGGAAGAAGGGTAACTGTCTCTTATATCCAGTCAAGATGGGGGAAGTGTTGAGTTATTGATTGGACTAATCATCGGATATCTAATAAGGACATAATAATTATAAAATGCTTAATTTATTATGGGTCTTATTGGATATCAGTGATTATGGATCAGGAATATCTTAAGCTTATGTGAAGCTTGGGATACATGGCCTGGTGATTTCACTTAAGGATATTTGACTATGATGACACGGGCTCAAGGGTTTTGTTGGTTAGGTCAGACTTAACATTAAGTGCTGACTTAATGGCTTGGGCATGTGGGCTTTGTTGGTCTGTGTCAAAATTAGTTTTTGATGTCAATCGAGTTTTTGTAAGAATTAGTTTCTAATTAATGGTATGAATCGCCTTGATATGTGCTGCAAATTGCTTGAGAAGGAGTATTAGTTCAGCTATTTGCAGACTCGTCTGGAACGCTGTCTTGAGAATATTGATAAAATTTACACTGCCCTGAGGCCGTTCAAGATGCCCTGAGTCAAAGGATTGTAGACCCTAAAACAAACATTTTACATGTTCCTCTGGCCAAGTGCCATTGAAGATGAGACGTCATAGATAATATGTGGTGAACATCAAACCCTATAAATTATCTCCAAGTTGATACTAATAGAGGACAATCAACTATTAACACTAATTTGTAGTTTAACTTATAAGCTTTTTGTGTTTGATACTTTAAGTTGTACTAAGTCGAAAATTCACTTGGGATCAGTAAGATCAGGGCAGCGTGCCATCTTCCAAGTAATGACAAGAGAATATGACTTTCAAGTGCTATTACCAAGGAGTTATATCTTGAACTAATGTCATCTTCTGTTCTATTGTCATCATACCTTAGACATTCGAAACTCCACCATACTGCATAAGAAGAATCAGCAATTTGAAGTAGACCAAAATTCAACAGAAGGTATTAGCTCTGTCACCTAACTTTGGAGGAACACTCACCAAGGTTGAAGTGGTCATTTAAAATTTCTGGGTAATGGCCATCCTGGATACTGGCTCCCCAGTTAATGTGTTCTCTACTTAACTTATAAAAAAAATAAAGCTGGCGCCTGACTTGGAGTACAATTAAGAGTTTGAAACCGCTGGCCCTAATAACACTCGTGTCATTGGGGAATATTCTTCTCTTCCCATCTGAATTGGGAAGCTCATCTTATCAGTCCCTGCAGTGGCTTTGGACAACAACGCCTATTATATTCTCATAGGTACCCAGCTTATGACTGAGTCTGTGGAATAATCATCATGAAGCAAGGTTTCCTCTCATTACTCAACTACAAAGTCCCTTAAGTCTTATCCAATAAAGAGCCGGCAAGAATGAATACTCTTGACTGGTTGAATATCCCTTTTCAGCTATGACTTTACATTATACCACCTCTGGGCGCAATACAAATAAATTGCTCAATTCAGTGGATGCTAGGGATGATATCCCTTTTTATGCTGCAGACGAGGTCTTGATTAAGCCTGGTGAACAACGAGTGGTTGACACAAAAATTATGCTCCAAATCCCACACCACTGTTTGTTGCAACTCTTAAGTAATGAGGGCATTAGTCCCTTAGAGCCTCAGTTATTTCCTGGCATTCTTGACCCAGCTTACCAGAGGCCTATTACTCTGCTGTTGGGAACCTCACTTCATAGGACATAGTTATAAAAAACACCAGGAGATTGGAAGAGGTTTGTTATTCTCTGTTGAGGACAATGAACAAATTCAATCCATTGGCTCTATGTTGGATATGGCCTGCCAACGGATAACCTGGTATGTACCTTACCAAACGCCCATATCTTGGATGAGTTGTTTCCAGGTGAGCTGGAAAAAGTCCATACTTTACTAGATGACTATAGCGACATATTCTTAAAGTCAGATATGGACTAAGGCCATATGAAGGGTTGGAGCCTCTCCATTGATGTACCCTGGCCCAACTCTCTGGCTCTAACATCTCCTCCATGGACTTGGCCAGTGGCTATTGGCAAATGGACTTTTCTTCTCAGGATCAGGGGAAATGCGCTCTTATTTGTAGTGTGGGTCTCTTCCAACCCACACGATTACCTCAAGAGTTGTACAAAGCACCTGCCTCTTTCCAGAGTGTTATGGACCACATATTGCAGGGCCTCAAGTTAACTTGTGTCATTGTATATCTTGATGACATTACGGTGTTCTCAAAAACCTTCTACGAACATCTTGATCACCTGAAGGAGGTGTTTCAACGGTTATGTAAGTCAAATATCAAGTTAAAACCCTCAAATTTTACCTTCTTCCAAAGGAAGTTGTATTTTCTTGGCCACTCCATTTCTCAAGAAGAAATTCAACCCATACAGAACAAGGTCAAAGCAATCTCAAAAATATCTCCCCTAAAAATCTACAGGATATTCAGGTATTTCTAGGGGATGATGGGGTATTACCATTAGTTCATCCCTAAGTTCGCCCAACTTAGCAAGCCCCTTGTCCGCCTCTTAACCAAGAATAATCCTTTTCATGGGGTTCTGAACTAAAGGCCTCTTAAGACGTTCAAGCAGCTTTTACAAAAACATTCTATCCTGAGGCATCCCAATTTTAGTAAACCATTTATCTTTATTTACTGGCGCCTCAGACTACGCTGTTAGGGCCATCTTAGCCCAATTGGATGAAAACGGTGTTGATCAACCAGTATCCTATTTCAGTAAAATGCTTTCAAAAGCGGAATTAAATTAAAGCGTTAAATAGAAGGAGTGCCTTGCCGTTTTGTTAGCTGTAAAGCACTACCGCCCTTTTCTATATGGGACCAACTTTACTGTAGTTATGGACCATGCTTTATTGAAGTGGTTACAGAATATGAAGGATCCTACTGGCCGGTTAGCTTTCTGGGCTCTAAAGCACCAGCCTTATGACATGAAAATTAAACACTGTGCTGGGACCCGTCACATGAATGTTGATGAGTTGACCTATATACCAGTAATTCACTTGGATAATAGTGAGGCGGAGATATTACATAACCTCTTAATGACCCCCAATGACTGGGAGGATGAGGATGAGCCTGTTCTGAAAATGTTAGCCAGAACTCTTATAGCACCAAAGTGGAGAACAGGAAGTTGTATAAGCAGGTGGGGGCAAAATGGATGCCTTAACTTTGGCCCTCAGAACGCATACCTTCTATCCTAGAAACTCATTCCACCCTAGGTCATGAAGTCTCAAAGAAAACTTATGAGTGGATTAAGGTTCGGTCTTATTGGGATGGAATTATGGAATCTATTTTTGACGTCTTGGAAGCCTGCCTTACGTGTAAGAAGCAGTCCAGTCTTAAGACTAGATACCAGTATCAACCAACTACCCCTCAACAATCATTCCACACCATCATTCAGGATGTAGTAGGTCCCCTCCCTCAGTACTAGTGGAAATCGATTTATCCTTGCAGCTATTGACCACTTCACTAAGTGAGTTGAAGCCATGGCTCTCCCTTCCCAAACCGCCAAGGCCACAGCCACTTTTTTACATCTGAATATTCTCTCTCAACCTGGCTGTCCTCAATTATTACTCTGTGACAATGGTAAGAACTTCACATCCATAGTAGTAAAAATTTTGGCCACATCCATGGGAGCCCAACAACTTTTCAGAGTTCCATACAATCCATCTACCAACAAATTGTGGAGAGAGCACATGGAACCTTAGTATCCATCCTACGAAAAATGGCCTCTTCTGATACACTTCACCAGGATCAATTCTTACCCAGTGCCCTTATAGCCTACCAGATAAGTTGTCATTGGATCTTGAAAATGTCCCCATTCCATGGCTTGTATGGGCAGGAACCAGAGATTCCTGCCCTCTTAGTTAAAGAAGTTTCTCCTCTAGAATTAAATAAGCTGAGAAGTCATGAGAAGATTGGCTCAGCGCATCATCCAACTTCAATATGAGGCTATGACCAATTTAGCAAAAACAGTGACCAAATAAAGGCAGTCTGCCAATGAGCTCTGAACCTCCCTACCAACATTCCAAGTGTCTGACATGATGTTATACTACCATAACCGCATCACACCTAGAAGCGTTAAGCTTGGATCAATTTGGGAGGGTTCTTTCACCATCACCTTTAAAGAGACAATGAGTACTTCATAAAATCCTGGCTACATGGATCACCATCAATCAGGTACATGACCACTTACTACGGCCCTATTCTCTCCCCAACATTCTTGAGGGGGATGATATTGGACATTTGCCCTCTCAGATGCAAAAGAAGAATGTTTTGGGTCAAAATTAGCCAAAAAAGGGAAATGTCAGCATTAATGAGTTTGCGATGCTCATAAGTGTGATTTCAATAATAATGATTTCATTGGCCTAAAGACCCTGGCAATTCTCGGTGGAACCTCACAAATTGGGGTAACGCTGCTGCAAATATTAACCAGCCATTAGCACAAAGTTGGGCAGCCAAATTGCCCTGACCATGCAAGGGAACCTGGGGAGTTCATCAGCAGTTAATCCCTCTGCCACGGCCAATTTTCATCAAACACCTAAGCAGGAACCACCCCCTTTTATAGGCATGACAGATGTCCTCAAAGGTGAAATAATTTTAGCCAAAGGGGATTAACTAAAATTCATTAAATTGTTACCTCACAGGTATGTATTGCCAACAGTTAATTACACATCCATCGTTCAGTCAAAGGAAAGTGAGTATTCTGAGCTTCAATAGGTTGAATGCACATATTACTTATTTGGACTGCAACAAGACATTCCAATTTTACTATTGAATCCCTTTGAACCTCAATGCAGTTTAAATACTGATCAGTTGGATATTGAGGGGGACTGGTCTTTCTATTCACATGCTACTAATAAAAGTCCTAAAAACTCAGCTTTTTATTAGTTTTTATTTTTAATTTAAATAAACCATTGAGGAATCCAGTGGCGTGAGGCACCAGCAAGCAAGAACTCAGCTGGATTCCTACAATCATTAGGTGGGTGTTAACAATTCCACTTCCTTGGAGTCAGAGGCTAAGGAAGAATTATATCTTGAAGCATTTTCTAAACCATTCTCTCTTCCTTTTATTAACTAAAAAGATAACATAAATTGGGAAATGGTCTCATGCCAGAAAGTTTTTCAAGGGGTCAGGGCATGATTGCTTGCTTTTATTTACCTCATTAACATATATTCCCTGGAATCGTACATACTTCATCTAACACGCTTCCTGACATACCCTATTGATAAATTTTTCACAATTACTAAGGTTATATGACAATCTAATATTCCACAGTAATTTTCTAATATTATAGTGAAAAAAAGTTTTACATGTAAGAAGTGAAAATTATATAAATTTTAATGTTATTTGGCATATTGTTTAAATTTTAAATTTTAAAATTTATTTGAGGTACGCCAACTAGGAGATGGACAGTACCAAAACCAAAAACCAAAATAAAATAAAACAACCCAATTTAAAGAACAACTGGGAAGATAAAATGAAAACACCAAAACCAGGCGGGGAGCAGAAACCGCTAAACCACCATGGCTGAAGGTGAGGGCGGTCAGGAAGTTTGTCTACAGATGAGTTCACCCCAATTATGTCATATTGGTTGAAGAGATGGATTAAAGCGGAGAGCCAGGGTGTTGGGGCATCAGCGTAGTGTAGGTGGATGGCATTGTAGTATGAGTTCTCCACCTCCTCAGCAAGCCTAGAATAATAGACAGCTTTAATAAATTCTTATAAGTGAAGTTCAGCTTGAATGTGGGCTTCATGGAGTTGGGCAAAATCAGAGATACTCTGGCAGGTGATTTTAGCAGGGGGGTAAAAATCTTCTAGTTTAGAGACATTTATGACAGCAGCTTCAGAATAATCAAATAATTTAGAAATATTGCTGAAGGGAGATTTAGGGAAATTGGGGGGAAGTAGAGTGTGGGCAGCCCAAGATGGTATTGAGACACTGATTTGGCCACTGCTATATGTAGGTATGGGCACTGGGGAGAGGACTCTGCAGCTAAAAGCAAGCTGGTGGTCACTTTGGTAGGGGAAGGCATTGAGTTTAGGAGTGAAATGTTTGGTGGGTGGGGTAATATCAAAATCAGAGAGTAAAAACCAGCCTGAACATAATTGAACTGGCCAAGAGGTTGACCAGTTTGCTCAAACATAATAACATCACCTGATTCAATAATCTCAGCCAATAGGTTCGATGAATTCTAGTTCATGAGAATAGTGGTGTTAGAAGTTGGGTGGGTGGTAGTGGGCAAATGGGTTGCTTAAGAGCAAATAGCAGTCCAAGTCTGACTCTGATTGGAAGAAGTAGAAATGGGTGGGTTAATGTAGGAGATTGATTTGGTGGGGCCAATTTCTCATTCTGGCTCACCAAATGAGAATCTTGGGTGGGAGGGGCACCAAAATGCCCTATTCAAAACCTGCTGAATGTGGCTCCAAAGCTGCATCAGAGGAAGTGGCCTGGGGGCAGGATTTTTGCAATGGTTGAGTCCAAAATAGAAGGGAAAAATTTGGTGACCATTCACCTGAGCCCAAAAGGTTCTCAGGCACTGCTGTGATACAAGAATGGGGGAATTTAGTGGGCTATAGCAGGGTGGTGTGGGATAATGGTTGCAGTTGCACAAAGGGCTGCAATGCGCTCTGCACCAGAGGGAATAGCAAAGATGAGGTTGGGCTGAGATCCATATGCCAGAAGCCCCACCATCAGCTGATCATAAAAAACTTTGGGTGGGAGGTGGGAAGGAGGGATCCAAAGGATACCATCACTGTGGTATCTGTAGGCAGGCGAGTTTGGGTAATAGAGATGTGAGCATTTTTAAATATAAGGGGAGTAGAATGCGCTGCTGCAGTGGCCTCCTTCATCTGGAAACCAATATTGAAATAGCCCCTAAAAGGGTGGAAATTGATAAAGTTAGCTGGCACAAATGCAGCGGTGGCCAATTTGATAATTACCTTGTCAGCATACAGGAATAAATGCCTGTAGTCACCTCAGAGGCAAAATTGGATTGTGGATTGAGGGAGGTCAAGAGGATGGGGGCAAGAAGGGTGGATATGCGCTAAGTGGAGTGCTAAATTCTGTGGTGAGATAAAACTTCCTGATGAGGATGGCAGGCTATTTGACCCCATGCAATTGCATTTGCTCAAAGGGCGGAAAATGCTAGGTGGCGGAGTACTGCTGCCCCATATTGGAGCAGCAGGCGGCTGATCTGCGGACATATTTTAAAATAGTGTGTCTAGGTGGCGGTAATAAATTTATATTTTTACTTAATAAAATCTCTCAAAAGTGAACTCAGTTGGAAAGAAAAAGCTTTATTTGGCATATTGTTACAGCTGAGCCGTTTAATGTTTGGTTGATTTGATAGTTTAAATGGTTTTACCAAGAAGTTGGTGGTCATTTAGCTAATTATTTGGTTGATTATTTTATTTTAAGTATATCAATTTCAGGAAATATCATATTGTTTCAAGATTTAAACTGGCGAAATTTCAGAAAAGCAAGATTAAAAGGCGCAGAATAGCCTTTTTATTCTCAAAAATTATTTATATATAAGATAATATTTTCTGGCAATTGATGCAAAGGGTTTCAATAAGCAAGGCATTTAATCACCATTTAACACTTAGTAATTTAACTATCAATAACTTATGGTAAATCTTCTATCACTCCCACTTCTATCCTAAGTACTTTAAATAGTGCAAGGCTTTATCTAAAAATATTGTACTTACCATTAGTTCCAGTTGTAGGTTTTTATGCCCTTTGAGGTGACAGACCTAACAGGCACTTTGAGGAGCCTGAAGTCTTTTATAGATGTTAAACTAAGCATGACCCATATCTCAAAATTAGAAACAATACTACTGCCTTTAAACTTAGTTATTATAACTAATTCTGCCTAATAACTTTACGTCAAAATCATTAAAAACCATTTAAAAATATTAATTGTCAAACAAATAACACTGGTATCAGGCAAGAGGTAACCTTAAGTAAAGATCTCTAGTTTCAGCATCATTATTACAATAAAAGAAAACATTAAAGCCCTTCTATAAATTAAAGCATATTAAATTAAGATTTATTTATTGACAATATTCTTTATAAGATAATTTTGAATCAGTTAATTACTCATATAATTGATTAATTATCTATTTAAAACTTTTAACCTTATTTATGCTTACCTATTGTTTTAATCCAGGTGACATACACTTTTATAGGTGCAACTTACCAGCAAGTATATCATCTATATGACTGCTCATTATGCATTGGAAAAGGTCATTTCATTTCAATGTACTTAATTAAGCTTATATAAAGTGACAATGCTGATATTAATAAAATATTTTACTGTATGAATAATGGTTAGAATTTTTTAAATTTATATTTAAATTTATTGTGGGGAAGGCCGACCATGGGACGGACACTTCTGAATATGACTCAGATGAGACAAAACTCAGTACCAGGTGAGGCACCCCAGAGAAGCGATGCTATCTCTTGTTGCCAGCGGGAACGCCACTTATGGGAAGGGGGAGGGAACGTGTGTAGGGGGCGTAGCCACTATTGAGCACGTGTGGAGGAAGGGGTCTGATTTGATGAACCAGACTGGGAACCAGGAGGAGACCAGCTGCCGGCGACGTGGTGGGAGATATCCAAACATCCACGCTTGAAAGTGATCCACCAAATGAGACCAGAATCTGTGAACAGCTTCAGGGAGGGTGGGGATGGATCCGGCGATGGCATCCAAGACAATTGTGTGGATAGTCCACATGGCGATTGCAACCACCAGAGCATGAAGGGAGGGTGGGAGGGGGAGGCCATTGATGAAGCAAACATATCTCTTGACAGACTGAAGGGATGTGTTTGATCCTGGCCTAGCAGACGTTGGACTTCGCGCCATATTACTTTAGAGGTGGGTCACTTCTCCAGGCGGTGAAACAGCGTTCCATACTGGCCACACACAACACAGGATGAGTGTAAAGCATTAGAGCGCTCAGCTGTACGATACACCCGCCTCAGGCAGCGCCACACATGGGAACGGACTTGAGGCTGCAACAGAGGGTGGTGTGCGTATTTCCAGTTAGTCTTTTGGGTCTCAGTGGAATAAGGGATGTCCATCATGTCCAGGTAGTCCACCCTGGATAGGACTTGGGGTCGAATGGGGATCACGCCATCATGGATGGGTAGCCCCTGTACCTCTTGTGTGAACTGAGGAGAGGGGCGGCCTCTTCAGGTTGTATGTCCACTAATACGAATTCTCCACTCTGCACTTCGCATGGAGAGTAGGATTCGTTTGTAGTGGGTTTTGGTCCCGTGAGGACCTGTGGCTGATATGTGTGATGCGAGGTATTTCATCAGGGAGTGGGGGTTTGATGGATTGTTGAGGCCCAAGGCTCGGGATAAGTTGGAGCGGGCTGCGCGGGACCAGTGTTGGGATGGGAGTGTAGGAGCAGTGATGGCCGCAATCCAGGTGCCTAGGATCTTGGCGGCATGGGATTTGAAGTCAAGTAGGCCCATGCCACCATGATGATGAGGGCCAAACATGACCTCTAGCCGTACTGGTGGAGGGCGGCCTGACCAAAGCCAACCTTGTAGCAAAGCATACAGGGATTTGAAGAAGCTTGGGGAGAAGGGGATGGCGTGGGCTCCAAACCAGACTTTGGATAGGAGCATAGAGTTGGCAAGAACAACCCTGCCAGTGAGGGTAGTAGGGTGGGCTCTGAGAGAGGCGATTTGCTTCGTCACGTTGTCCAGTATATGGCCCTCCATTACTGCTGACGCGTATCCTCCTGCCTCCAACCACACGCCCAGATGGCGTACCAGTCCTATGGTAGGTCGCAGCACAAAGGGGAGCACCAGTGGAGCGGTGTGTTTTGAGTTAGTAAGGCGTGGACTTGGGCGAGCAGCTGGGCTGGGTTGGGAACTACTTGCTGGGGCTCCAGCAGTTCTGAAACCGACCAAGGAGGATGATTTCGGTTTTGGAGGCGTTCAGTGCCGCGTTGCTTACCCGGGAATATTCCTGGATGAGGGCTTCAAGCGCGCGTGCATCTTTATTATTAGACACCCCCACCACGCAATCATCTGCAAATGCCATCATCTTGACTGGGGTTTGGCTTGGCACATGGACCCCAGTGAGGTGGGCATTCACATTTCGCAGTAGTGGGTCAAGGCTGAAGTTGTATAAGAGTGAGCTCAGGGGGTCCCCTTGTCGTAGGCCCCTTTGAGGATGGACTACTTCCGTTAGGAAACCTGGGCCGCGCACAGCCATTGTTGCAGATTCCGTGAGCAGCATCACCCAGTTAATGAAGTGGGGAGGTAGGCGGAATTGTTGGAGGCAGGCCCTAAGGTATTTCCAGTTTACTCTATCATAGGCCTTTTGTTGGTCCAAGAATACAAGTGCCCCAGAGGCTGTGGACTGACACACATTAGCCACAGAGTGCACGTTATCCCAAATTGACCTTCTGGGGATGAAACCAAATTGTTCTGGAGAGATGGTGGCAGATGCTACAGTCCCTAAACGATTAGCCATGATTTTTGTTAAAATTTTGGTGTCTGTGTTTGTTAGAGAAATGGGGCGCCAGTTGGCTAAGTCTAGCCTATCCCCTTTCCTGAAGAGTGTGACTGTAAAAGCCTCATGTCCTCCTGGTAAGAGGCGCATTTCCAACAGGCTTTGGTTGAGTGAGGCTAGCAGCAATGGGGATATGTATTTAAAATATTTTTTGTAGAACTCATATGGAATGCCATCTGGGCCTGAGCATTTTTGGTTTGGCGCACCGTGAATGGTAGTCCATATTTCATTCGGAGTAATTAAATTCATTATTTCTGGGTATCAGAAAATGGTGCGGATATGAGCTCTGTTGAGAAATTCTGCCATTTCGGCCAGCTGAATTGTTCAGCTCGGTATAACTCAGAGTAATATCTTTGCATTTTGATTGCCACTTCGGCCGGTGTGTCCATGATAAAATTATCCGATCTTCACACCTGTGTGCAGGCCACTCTCTGGCGTGGTGCAAAATTTTTTTGAAGAAGTATGCAGTGCACTTGTCGCCTTTAGTGATGCGTGTGGCTCTGTATTGGACACAAACCTGATGTTTGTGTTGCCTTTCAAGTGCGTTGAGGTGGGCTGCTGCCTCCGCCCACTTCTGGCCCCATGCAGGGCTATATCCTGAGGCTGGAATGTTGGACTCCAAGTGGGCCAATTCTGCCAGCGCGCGTGATATAACCGCCAATGTGGCTCGTGAGCGTCTGGATGAGAGATGGCAATAGTGGCGGATGGTGTCTTCTTCGAAAGTTGCCCATGTGGAAATGGGGTCCACGCAAAATGGTGCAACAAACAATTTTGCCAAAGTTGCCTCTTCCACCCATGTGGAAAATCCTGGTGACGCAAGCTCTGGGGGCGGATTTTGCACCAATGTGGGGCCTTTGCAACTGTGACGGGTAAGTGGTATGTTATTGAGACCAGTCAGTGGCCAGAGAATTCCATTTTCGTTGTTTTGAAGTGGGAGATGTGGGGTTGGAATTTCGCCAGCACTAGAATAAGGTCAATGCGGGTCATGGACCTTAATTGGCCGTTGTAGATGTGGGGACGCGTCATGTTTTTGAGCAGTGGGGCATGTCGTGGCAGCACATCCATTAACCCAAGGGTGGCTTTTAGAACGTGTAGTTCTACGTGACCCTGTGGGGCGTGGGGTGAGGGTGGCCACCGGTCCATTGGTGAGGTTAGCCAACAGTTCATGTCACCGATTAGGAAAGAATTGGGAGGTAGCGGGAGGGATTTGACCGACGAGAAAATTTCCTGACGCTCTTGTGCACCGTTTGGGGCGTAAATGTTGACGATTGTGTGTGCAACATCAGCCCATGAGAAGGTGACAACAAGCACTCAGTCATTTAGGAATGTTTCTGAAGATGTAAATTTGAAAAAATTGTTTTTCTGAATTAGCACCCCATAGTGCTTTGACCAAAAGGATAGGGATGGTAGGAGCATTGTTTTCCAAGTATCCTCAGAACCTCGTGGACAGTGGGTTTCCTGGATGGCCAGGATATCCACAGGTAAATTATTTTGTAAAAAACTCAGTTTCCTAGCCCGGGATGGGGAGGCCTTGAGTCCGGTGATATTCAGCATCCCTAGAGTGAAGGTTTCCCCCATTGCACCTTAGGTGTGAGGGGGTGGGCCCCCTGGCCCACCAGCCTCTTCCAGGTCCCCACAGGCTTTCACAGCAGCGCGGGTATTAGCAGCAACGCTAATGGGGTTTTTGTTAATTTTTGTGGAAAGAGTCTCATTGGCTTTGGCCTTCGCTTTTTGTTTTCCCGATGTTGGACGAATTTTTTGTGGTGCGGATAAGTTTGGTGCACCATCGAGTGGGGCAAAAAAAATTTTCGGTTGGGATAGCTCCCAAGTTGGTTTCAACTGGGGCTTGGGTGCAGCGATTGGGTGAGATCGAATCTCCCATCGGATCCTCAGATTGAATGGCCCATTCAGCTTGGGCCTCCCAATCTGATTGGGTGATGGATTCCTGAGTTGCTTCCACCACAAAGGTCTCCATGTCCTCCTGGCGTTGTGAGTGTGGGATGGTGGTGGTGACCTTGGCCACTTCCTTGGCCGCAGTCCTACAGGCCTTCTTGGCCTTCTTCTGCTCCTGTGGGGAGATGGGCTTTACCAATAGGTAGCAGCCTTGTGCTCCCCACGGGAAAGCCTCTTTGGTGCTTGCGGTTGGTTTGTAGTGCGCCTCTCCGCTGGCCATGGCCGCTGAGGGGTGCTCTTGGAATGTAACGCCCTCTTTAATGGGGCATGCGTGTGCCTTATGGCCAAACGCATCACAGTGGGTGCAAATGGGGGGCGCGCTGTCCACGGTTACCCGGAATGGGTGGGTGGTGTGCCCTGCGATGTCAATAAAGGTGGAGTGCAGGATCTAGGTTAGGTCCTTCGCAATCTCCTCAGTTGGGGTCAGAACTGCGATGGCTTTGCCGGTGCACAGGTGTGGCATCAGCGTGAAACATTGTATTTTGAAAGATTGTATTTCACCATATATGGTGAGACCATCTTTCAGGTGTTGCTCAAAATGTCACGTTTTACCGTAGTAGGCAAAAAGTCAAACGTGAGGAAAGTTTGGTTTGATTTTGTCCATCTGGTGCATTTAGTTTCAATGACCTGTTGCCCTTCCAGAGGTCGACCACTATGCGCACTGCTGCAGCCTCGTCTGCTGCTATTTTGCTTTCAAAACCTAGGTCCAGCCAACTGCGTGACATGGAGTGGGGTGCAACGTACACCGCGGTCGGGAAAATTTTGTGTACATCTTCACAAAATTTTTCCCATAGGGCCATTTTTTGGATGTCCAGATACACACGGACTCCGAATTCCACCAACGAAAGTGGCTGGGAATGTGGCGTATTGATGTACTGGTTGCATCATGCTTGCCACGCGAGTATCTCCGGGGAAATTGTGACCGCCAGTTTTTTTAGATTTTTTTCTATTCCGCCAGATTCTCCGGGGCGTTTTTGAACGTTAGAGGCCGCGGGCCTTCCGCCTGCTCCTCTTGCCTTGCTTGCCCAACTGCTCCCAGACATGGGCGCAGACTAATTCCCTCTATGAGATTATCAAACTAGATTTAGTCTTGAATTGAATGGGTTGCAAAAGTGTTTCCAACGAGAAAATAAATAATGGTTAGAATTTTAAAAACTAATTTATAAAGATATTATACATTAGAATAATCAAAACTAGAAGAGCTTATTTAATGAAATTTTTTGCTAAATCTAAATTTTAGGTTTTTTGGGATAATAATATAAAGCCATTAGTCTAGACGCACCCCATCTAAATGGCTTTGCCACAAGCCAAAGCCTCTCCCTAAATTTTACTAACCTTGGCGTGTAAGATGTGAACTTATGATAATTATATCCCTAAGCTTACTCCTTCCCTCATGAGAAATTAAGCCTTATTAATTTCTATGTGAAGATCAAGTTTTAGCTATTGATTTATGATCAGTATGTTTAGTTCAAATAATTGCTTACTCTGTTTGTGATTTAATAGAACAAAAATCAAAATCAGATGTAGGTATGGAATTTTTAACCATTCCGGTTCCAGTATTGAGTGAAAAGTAGATTTTTAGTTCAAAGGCACTAGATAACTAATTTATATACTAAAAATGATTTATTGAAATATTACTAAAGTGGATTTTGAAATCAACTAATACTTTTTAGCTCACAGGTCTGAGATGCGAATGAGCTGGTCAGGTTCAACATAGTCAATCAAGCTAGAGTAAGGCTATTCTCAAAGATGGTTTTACAGAGTTGGTGGGGGAGTTTGCAGTAAACCATTTGAAGATATTAGGATAGAAATGAGTGATTTTGTTCCCTCTGAAGTTGATTAGTTTATATAAAACTTTAAGATACTTCCAAATCAGATACTGGAATGGTATTCTTGAAAATGACAATGTCACTTGGGTTGTCATTGTTGCTAGTGCAAACACCCAACAAGTCTTTATGTGTGGTGAGTCCAGTTGGGCTACTAAGAGTCAAGGTGAGCAGGCTGCAGAGAGAAACGGCGATGGTGTAAATTTTCATTTTAAGCTGATGAGAGTTAATCTCACATTAATTTGGTTTTATACTTTTTTGGGGATTTTATAACCAAGTACTGATTCATCAAATTTAAAACTTTTAACCGCCATTTAGTAAACCTTACTGACTTTATCCTAAAAAGCTTTAATTTCAATTTATTCGAGGTACACTGACCAGGGGAAAGATAGTACCAACTCACAACACTCAAAATGACAAAATAAAACTACTAACTAGGTGGGAAGCAGAAACTGCTAACCCACCATGGCAGAGGGTGAGGAGGGGTCAGGGGTTAGTTTTAGAAAAGACCCACCTCGATCAAGGGATGTTGGTTACAGTACCAGATCAGAGCAGAGAGCCAGGGCGTTGGGGCATCCATATAGTGGGGGTGGAGGTCAATGTAGTAGGAGTTTTCCACTTCCTCATCAAGATAATGACAGAAAAGTGTTTCAACAAAAGCTGTAAGGAGAACTTCAGCTTCTTTGTGGGCTTCAGGAAGTTGGGTGAAAAGGGAGATACTGGGGCGGGTGATTTTGGCTGAGGGGTTGAATGAAGCAAGCAATGTGACATTCATAACAGCAACTTCAGTATCATTAAATAGTTTTGAGATATCACTGCAGGGAGATTCAGGGAAGTTGGGGGGAGGAATAGGGTGGGCAGGCTATGCTGGAGCTGAGCCACTGACTGGGCCACCGCGGTGCATAGTTTCAGGCACTGAGGAGAGGCCACCGCAGCTAAGGTGAGCTGATGGTCACTTTGAAAGGGGGCTGTATTAAGCAGAGGAGCAAAATGGTGAGGGATAGGGGTTTCATCAAAGTTGGGAAGGAATAATTCTGCCCAACCATAATTGCCTTGGCAGAAAAGTTGACCTGTATGCTTACCAATGAGGACTTTACCTGATTCTTCAGTCTCAGCCAATAGATCCCATGGATTTTGGATCACTGAAATAGTGGCATTCAAATTTGGGTGGGTTGGATTGGGTGAATAGGCAGCTGCTTGGGTACCAATAGTAGTCCAATCATTGCTCTGATTGGCTGAGTAGATTTAGGTGAGAGAGTGAGGCTGGAGGTTTTGGGGGGCTGCTTTTCTATGTGGGTCCACTGAATGAGATTGGAGGGTGGGAGGGGGTAGAAAAGTACCCCATAATGAACCTCCAGAGGGAGGCTCAGAAGCTGCAGCAGCAGACTTGGCCTGAGGGCACACT
Organism: Massospora cicadina; assembly: GCA_022478985.1. NCBI lineage: Eukaryota > Fungi > Entomophthoromycota > Entomophthoromycetes > Entomophthorales > Entomophthoraceae > Massospora > Massospora cicadina. The sequence continues at coordinate 99,636 of JAKSZP010010510.1, read as the reverse complement.
TTTTTGCATAGTTGAGGCCAAAGCAGAGGGAACAAATCTGCCTACCATTATCGACCTGAGCCCAAAAGAAATGATCAGGCGCTGCAGCCACACTAGCGCAGGGGTGGGATTTGCTGGGCTATGTTAGGGTGGTGTGGTATGATAGTGGCTATTGCATGTGGAGCAGCAAGGTGCTCTATACCAGATGGAATAGCAAAGATGAGGTTGGGCTGAGTGCTATAAGCCATGAGCCCCGCAACCAACTGGTCATACAAAACCTGGGGTGGAAGGTGGGATAGGAGATTTGCAAAGGATACTACCAGCATGGTGTCTGAAGGGAGGCGAGTATGGGTTATGGGAATAGGTTTTTTTATAAATTAGAGGAGTTTGTGCTGCCACTTCAGCATCCTCCTCAGATTGGAACCCAATATCAAAGTAGCCCTTAAAAGGGTGGAAGTCTATAAAGCCAGCTGGTGCAAAGGCCACAGTGGCTAGGTCAATAATTGCCTTATTGGCATATGGGAATAAATGCCCATAGTCCACTCTGAGGCAATAGCGAATGGTAGAGTGAGGGAGGGTGAGAGGATAGGGGAGAAGGGTGTACATGCACCAGGTGGAGTGCTAAGTCCCGTGGGGAGACAAAACAGTTGGAAGCAGTGGGTGGGGCTGTTTGAGCCTGACCAAACGTGCTTGCCCGCGGGGTGGAAAATGCTAGGTGGGGGTGCACTGCTACCCCACACTGGGGTGGCAGGTGGTGGAGCCAAGGATATCAAATAATAGGTTTGGGCAGACAGCTGTGGATAAATAAAACTTAAATTTAAAATCGCTCAAAAGTGACTTCGAGCGGTAAAAGAAAACTTGTATCCTTTAAATTTTAAATTTTAAATTTATTGTGGGGAAGGCCGACCATGGGACGGACACTTCCGAATATGACTCAGATGAGACAAAACTCAGTACCAGGTGAGGCACCCCAGAGAAGCGATGCTATCTCTTGTTGCCAGCGGGAACGCCACTTATGGGAAGGGGGAGGGAACGTGTGTAGGGGGCGTAGCCACTATTGAGCACGTGTGGAGGAAGGGGTCTGATTTGATGAACCAGACTGGGAACCAGGAGGAGACCAGCTGCCGGCGACGTGGTGGGAGATATCCAAACATCCACGCTTGAAAGTGATCCACCAAATGAGACCGGAATCTGTGGACAGCTTCAGGGAGGGTGGGGATGGATCCGGCGATGGCATCCAAAACAATCGTGTGGATAGTCCACATGGCGATTGCAACCACCAGAGCACGAAGGGAGGGTGGGGAGGGGGAGGCCATTGATGAAACAAACATATCTCTTGACAGACTGAAGGGATGTGTTTGATCCTGGCCTAGCAGACGTTGGACTTCGCGCCATATTACTTTAGAGGTGGGGCACTTCTCCAGGCGGTGAAACAGCGTTCCATACTGGCCACACACGACACAGGATGAGTGTAAAGCATTTGAGCGCTCAGCTGTGTACGATACACCCGCCTCATGCAGCGCCACACATGGGAGCGGACTTGAGGCTGCAACAGAGGATGGTGTGCGTATTTCCAGATAGTCTTTTGGGTTTCAGTGGAATAAGGGATGTCCATCATGTCCAGGTAGTCCACCCTGGATAGGACTTGGGGTCGAATGGGGATCACGCCATCATGGATGGGTAGCCCCTGTACCTCTTGTGTGAACTGAGGAGAGGGGCGGCCTCTTCAGGTTGTATGTCCACTAATACGAATTCTCCACTCTGCGCTTCACATGGAGAGTAGGATTCGTTTGTAGTGGGTTTTGGTCCCGTGAGGACCTGTGGCTGATGTGTGTGATGCGAGGTATTTCATCAGGGAGTGGGGGTTTGATGGATAGTTGAGGCCCAAGGCTCGGGAGAAGTTAGAGCAGGCCGCGCAGGACCAGTGTTGGGATGGGAGTGTAGGAGCAGTGACGGCCGCAATCCAGGTGCCTAGGATCTTGGCAGGCATGGGCTTTGAAGTCAAGTAGGCCCATGCCACCATGATGATGAGGGCCAAACATGACCTCTAGCCGTACTGGTGGAGGGCGGCCTGACCAAAGCCAACCTTGTAGCAAAGCATACAGGGATTTGAAGAAGCTTGGGGAGAAGGGGATGGCGTGGGCTCCAAACCAGACTTTGGATAGGAGCATAGAGTTAGCAAGAACAACCCTGCCAGTGAGGGTAGTAGGGTGGGCTCTGAGAGAGGCGATTCGCTTCGTCACGTTGTCCAGTATATGGCCCTCCATTACTGCTGACGCGTATCCTCCTGCCTCCAACCACACGCCCAGATGGCGTACCAGTCCTATGGTAGGTCGCAGCACAAAGGGGAGCACCAGTGGAGCGGTGTGTTTTGAGTTAGTAAGGTGTGGACTTAGGCGAGCAGCTGGGCTGGGTTGGGAACTACTTGCTGGGGCCCAGCAGTTCTGAAACCGACCAAGGAGGATGGTTTCAGTTTTGGAGGCGTTCAGTGCCGCGTTGCTTACCCGGGAATATTCCTGGATGAGGGCTTCAAGCGCGCGTGCATCTTTATTATTAGACACCCCTACCATGCAATCATCTGCAAATGCCATCATTTTGACTGGGGTTTGGCCTGGCACATGGACCCCAGTGAGTTGGGCATTCATATTTCGCAGTAGTGGGTCAAGGCTGAAGTTGTATAAGAGTGGGCTCAGGGGGTCCCCTTGTCGCAGGCCCCTTTGAGGATGGACTTCCGTTAGGAAACCTGGGCCACGCACAGCTATTGTTGCAGATTCCGTGAGCAGCATCACCCAGTTAATGAAGCGGGGAGGTAGGCGGAATTGTTGGAGGCAGGCCCTAAGGTATTCCCAGTTTACTCTATCATAGGCCTTTTGTTGGTCCAAGAATACAAGTGCCCCAGAGGCTGTGGACTGACACACATTAGCCACAGAGTGCACGTTATCCCAAATCGACCTTCTGGGGATGAAACCAAATTGTTCTGGAGAGATGGTGGCAGATTCTACAGTCCCTCAACGGTTAGCATGATTTTTGTTAAAATTTTGGTGTCTGTGTTTGTTAGAGAAATGGGGCACCAGTTGGCTAAGTCTAGCCTATCCCCTTTCTTGAAGAGTGTGACTGTAAAAGCCTCATGTCCTCCTGGTAGGAGGCGCATTTCCAACAGGCTTTGGTTGAGTGAGGCTAGCAGCAATGGGGATATGTATTTAAAATATTTTTTGTAGAACTCATATGGAATGCCATCTGGTCCTGGGCATTTTCGGTTTGGCGCACCGTGAATGGTAGTCCATAATTCATTCGTAGTAATTAATTCATTATTTCTGGGTATCAGAAAATGGTGCGGATATGAGCTCTGTTGAGAAATTCTGCCATTTCGGCTGGCTGAATTGGTTCAGCTCAGTATGACTTGGAGTAATATCTTTGCATTTCAATTGCCACTTTGGCCAGTGTGTCCACAATAGAATTATCTGATCTTCGCACCTGTGTGCAGGCCATGCTCTGGCATGGTGCAAAAAATTTTTTTGAAGAAGTATGCGGTGCACTTGTCACCTTTAGTGATGCATGTGGCCCTGTATTGGACACAAACCCAATGTTTGTGTTGCCTTTCAAGTGCGTTGAGGTGGGCTGCTGCCTCCGCCCACTTCTGGCCCCATGCAGGGCTATATCCTGAGGCTGGAATGTTGGACTTAAGTGGGCCAATCCCACCAGCGTGCACGATATAACCGCCGATGTGGCTCGTGAGCGTCTGGATGAGAGATGGCAATAGTGGCGGATGGTGTCTTTTTTGAAAGTTGCCCATGTGGAAATGGGGTCCACGCAAAACGGTGCAACAAATGATTTTGCCAAAGTTGCCTTTTCCACCCACGTGGAAAATCCTGGCGACGCAAGCTCTGGGGGGCAGATTTTGCACCAATGTGGGGCCTTTGCAACTGTGATGGGTAAGTGGTATGTTATTGAGACCAGTTGGTGGTTGGAGAATTCCATTTTTGTTGTTTTGAAGTGGGAGATATGGGGTTGGAATTTCGCCAGCACTAGAATAAGGTCAATGCGGGTCATAGACCTTAATTGGCTGTTGTGGATGTGGGGACGTGTCATGTTTTTGAGCAGTGGGGCATGTCATGGCAGCGCATCTATTAACCCAAGGGTGGCTTTTAGAATGCGTAGTTCTACATGACCCTGTGGGGCGTGGGGTGAGGGTGGCCACCGGTCCATTGGTGAGGTTAGCCAACAGTTCATGTCACCGATTAGGAAAGAATCGGGGGGTAGTGGGAGGGATTTGACTGATGAGAAAATTTCCCGACGCTCTTGTGCACCGTTTGGGGCATAAATGTTGACAATTGTGTGTGCAACATCAGCCTATGAGAAGGTGACAATGAGCACTCAGTCATTTAGGAATATTTCTGAAGATGTAAATTTGAAAAAATTGTTTTTCCAAATTAGCACCCCACAGTGCTTTGACCAAAAGGATAGGGATGGTAGGAGCATTGTTTTCCAAGCATCCTCAGAACCTCGTGGACAGTGGGTTTCCTGGATGGCCAGGATATCCATAGGTAAATTATTTTGTAAAAAACTCAGTTTCCTAGCCTGGGATAGGGAGGCCTTGAGTCCGGTGATATTCAGCATCCCTAGAGTGAAGGTTTCCCCCATCGCACCTTAGGTGTGAGGGGGTGGGCCCCTGGCCCACCAGCCTCTTCCAGGTCCCCACGGGCTTTCACAGCAGTGCGGGTATTAGCAGCAATGCTATCAGGGTTTTTGTTAATTTTTGTGGAAAGAGTTGCATTGGCTTTGGCCTTTGCTTTTTGTTTTCCCAACATTGGATGAATTTTTTGTGGTGCGAATAAGTTTGGTGCACCATTGAGTGGGGCAAAAAAAAATTTTCGGTTGGGATAGCTCCCAAGTTGGTTTCAACTGGGGCTTGGGTGCAGCGATTGGGTGAGATCAAATCTCCCATCAGATCCTCAGATTGAATGGCCCATTCAGCTTGGGCCTCCCAATATGATTGGGTGATGGATTCCTGAATTGCTTCCGCCATGAAGGTCTCCATGTCCTCCTGGCATTGTGAGTGTGGGATAGTGGTGGTGACCTTGGCTGCTTCCTTGGCCGCAGTCCTATGGGCCTGCTTGGCCTTCTTCCACTCCTGCGGGGAGATGGGCTTTACCAATAGGTAGCAGCCTTGTGTATCCACGAGAAAGCTCTTTGGTGCTTGTGGTTGGTTTGTAGTGCACCTCTCCGCTGGCCATAGCCGCCGAGGGGTGCTCTTAGAATGTAACACCCTCTTTAATGGGGCATGCATGTGCCTTATGGCCAAACATGTCACAGTGGGTGCAAATGGGGGGCGCACTGTCCACGGTTACCTGGAATGGGTGGATGGTGTGCCCTGCAATATCAATAAAGGTGGAGTGCGGGATCTGGGTTAGGTCTTTCACAATCTCCTCAGTTGGGGTCAAAACTGCAATGGCTTTGCTGGTGCACAGGTGTGATATCAGCATGAAATGTTGCATTTCAAAAGATTGTATTTCACCATATATGGTGAGACCATCTTTCAGGTGTTGCTCCAAAATGTCACGTTTTACTATAGTAGGTAAAAAGTCAAATGTGAGGAAAATTTGGTTTGATTTTATCCATCAGGTGCATTTAGTTTCGATGACCTGTTGCCCTTCAGAGAGGTCGACCACTACGCGTACCGCTGCAGCCTCATCTGCTGCTATTTTGCTTTCAAAACCTAGGTCCAGCCAACTGCGTGACATGGAGTGAGGTACAACGTACACCGCGGTCAGGAAAATTTTGTGTACATCTTCACAAAATTTTTCCCATAGGGCTATTTTTTGGATATCCAGATACACATAGACTCCAAATTCCACCGACGAAAGTGGCTGGGAATGTGGCGTATTGATATACTGGTTGCATCATGCTTGCCACGCGAGTATCTCCAGGGAAATTGTGACCACCGGTTTTTTTAGATTTTTTTCTATTCCACCGGATTCTCCGGGGCATTTTTGAATGTTAGAGGCCGCGGGCCTTCCACCTGCTCCTCTTGCCTTGCTTACCCAACTGCTCCCAGACATGGGCGCAGACTAATCCCCTCTATGAGATTACCAAACTAGATTTAGTCTTGAATTGAATGGGTTGCAAAAGTGTTTGCAATGAGAAAGAAAAGTTGAAAGCTTGTATCCTAAAAAGCTTTAAATTGAATCAAAATATTATATAAAGCTATCACTTTTAATACACTGTGTCTCAATTGAAGATCTTGATGATCTTATTTTATATGATTGTACATGGTTTAAAACTTTGACAATAAATAAACACCATCAGAACACTCCTCGTCAACTATCTGAACAGACTTGAACTAACCTTTAAAATCAGGCCTATTCGGTTAAATTTAAGTTTAAAAGTTTTAGCTTAAAATGGTTAAATTTTGAAGTTGGTCTCTTAAATAAGCTTTCAACTAGAAATCATTGTCATAGGTCCAAACAATTTATTAAAGTAACTTTGGTCAATCGCAACTTAAGACCAAATGACAGATCTTATTGATTCATCTGGGTTTTAAGATAATCTAGCAACCATCATTCGGTACTTTTTAGCAAATTATCTGAATGCAAACTTCTAGAAGCTATGTTAATCCAGATTGGATCTTTGGACAAACTTAATTGGTAACAAATGGACCAACTATAATTTACTAAGTGCATAGAGTTCAGCCAAAGTTAAGTATTGAAGCATCTCTCGTTTAAAGCTTTTACTTTCCCAAAATTAGGATCAATTTCTATAGAGTAACTTTATTAATCTTCCTATCTACGCTTTTTAAAGTATTTAGTGGTAGCAGGAACCACTCCGTATAGGCAACAACCTTATTTTCCTTTTTTGTTTAGCTCCATATCAATATTTTAATACTGATAAGAGGACTTCTCATCTACGCTTGATGCTTTAAAGTTGTAAACTTTTCAATTTACTTTAAGCATCGACTCAAAATAATCGAGCTGGTGACACCAAACCTAACTAAAAAGGAAAGTTCATTGGATGACGGACATGTGAAAATAATACACAAATTAATCGGAAAATGATTCATGACTCTCCGCGAATAACTCAAAATAAGTATTAAGCGTCAATCATCTACGTAAAATCAATATCTCAACCAATCAATTAAAAATATAAAAAACTAAAGCTAAGCTTTCAGTTTAAGTATCGCAAGGCTTTTTAGCGCGATTAAAAGCGTTGGTAAGATTAACTATATAAGATATGTTGAAAGAGTTGGGGCGGCTAAATAGTTGATCCTTGCCCCTCAGTGTGATTTCACAATCTATTTTTAAGCGTGGTAAATTCCAAGATTAGGACTTTTAACTAAGCTAAATGCTTATTTAGTTAGTAATATCTAATTTGAAAATAATTCCTTGTCTCATATTTATAATTTACAAATAACGCCAGAGCTAGCTAAGATCCAATGCTATATTCAAATTCAAATAACCTAATAATTTATCTGATTTCACTTTTATGTCACTTCAAAGTTATTTTTAGTCAATCCAATAAAGCGATAATTCATCTGAGTTTGAAAAATGTTCTAGTAATATAATATCGGTTTCCACTCTTGTGTGGGACGGTAACCCATATTTGACGCTTAAACAAGATATTTTCTTGCAGTCAGGTCCAACCACCTTGCAGTGATATTAATTATTCATAGCCTAAAAAATCTTTTTCTATAATCCAAATATTAAAGACATAAAATTTGCTCAATTTTTATATATTTTCTTTTTCATAGACAGTAACTTCCCTTATATTTATATTAATTTAAAGTCAGCATAATAGTACCTTCAAATTAAAATTTAATCTTTAAAACTCAATATGTTAATAATTTTATAGTTTGCTGTAGTTAATCTATTCTATGACAAGAAGGCAAAATTTATATAAAGAAATGAATAAACTATATAATAAATTAAATGCTAATTATGCAAGTATATAAATAAAGATACTCTATGAGATTTATAAATGGCATTGCTGTAAGGACTGGGGGGAGCTCCAGTTGGATTTGGTTGCAAATTTGAAGTTCTCATAGAACTACCCAAGTGACTAAGCAACTATTATTAATTTGGCCTCAATGTCCACTTATCAACAAAGAATAAGCTATCTTTGTGAGTATATGGAAGTGGCCACATTGCATGTCATGATTTGCAAACTACTAAGGATGTGAGATAAAGATTGAAAAGGAATAATTTTATTAGAAAAATGGGTATAATTAAAATAAAATAGGCCAATATCCTCATAATCAAATGTTTTTACTTGTACAAAGGAATTTGGGCTTGACAGTTGGGAGTTCTATTTAAGGGATAATGCAACTCATGGGTATACTGTAAATTTAAGGAACTACCCTTGCAGCCAAATTGAGAGATAATTCCATTTCAGACTAAGAAGGTAAAAAAGCTGGCGGTCATCCTCATCATCATCCTAGATGATTTAGCCCATGTGGTAGATGAGAGGTGGGTGACAGCGTATCCCTTGAAGGTTGCATAATTTCCCCCTATCTTAACCACTCATGAGTTGTTATAGAGGATTCAGGGTGTAGGAGGGAAGTAACGGTAGCCAGGGGTTTTCACTAGAAAGGGTTGGTAGTGATCTTTTTCCTCAGCACGTTGTCTCTGGAAGTTCAAGTTCCACCAATATAAGTAAATTGTAATCCTCTGAAAATAAATTGAGTAAATCTGTTTCAGGTGTGGGAATTCTCATTCACTATGGCTCTTTTTTTTTTTAGTACTAGATGGTCCCAACCCAAGGGGTTCACTATGGCTCTTTGTCATCAAAATTTTAAGATCATCTCTGGTAGATACAGTTGAAACAAACCCCTTCCTGACTGTGTAGGACCAGCTATATGTGGCCTAGATATGGGTGCAATTAGCACTCACCAGATGAAGTGACACTGATCATCTAAGTAAAATCATGTTGAGAGAGAAAGTTGGTGACAAAGTTTGAGCGTGAGTCAGCTGACCATGCCAGAAGTGATCTGGCATCATAGAATATCTGGATGCCAATCTGGTGGAATCAAAAATTATGAAATTATTCTAAAATGGTGTGTGCTGTAACAGTCAGGTCAAACTGATCATTAACTTTTGACTCAAGATTCAAAAATCCTAATTTTGAGTTGAAATGCTTAATTATTTTGTGGCTTATTCAGGGCTTGGCGCTGGGCTATGCCCCTCCTGAGCTATTCTTTATGCTCTTAGGGGCCTATAGAATAGTGCAGGAGGGGCTGCCTGGAAGGGCAACCTTAAAAGGTTCCACGCAATTCTAACTAAGTTCAGAATTCTATTTGTTGTTTCCCACCATCATATGGGTCTTTCTGGTGTCCTTGGGGCCACTCTTGCCTTGTCTTACCTGATATCCTGTAGCAAACCTAGTTTTTGTACCTAAACAAAAATGTTGGCTCTGGGTGTCAATTGGAGGTGCCAAATTCTCTAGAATTTTTAATCCAACTGGGTTTTTCCCCTGATGTTGCTTTTGGTGCCATTTTATGGGATTTAAATTTGTTCATATGTTTATCTCAATTATAAGAAATCAGGATGGATTCAGGGCAAAAATCCTCGTATACCTGAGTCATTTTTTCTCGTTTTTAAATTTCTCTGAATATGAGGTTGAATTGGTGAGTATGGGTCAGAACACTTACCATGATGGAACCTCATATCAGACAATCTTTTGGCGTCCATCCGTTTATCCTAAGGCAAGATGGCAGTCAAAAACTGGGACATTTCATCCGTTACAAGTGCAATCATTTGGTTTTCCAATCTTTTTGCTTGCTTATAAGGCAGCAGACCCTGAAGGTTCTGCCGTTTCCATGACACCACTCCATCTTTTTTTATCCATTAACAATTCCAATAAACCAAATCTTTAAAAAAGTATTTGGATGTGTGGAGGCTTCTCCTTTTGGTTGGGAACCACTAGTAATAAAAAAGAAAAAAAAATTATTTGAGGTGGGTTGTCCTTGGACAAATATACCACACTGAGAATTTTCTAGCCAGTACAGATTTCAAATTTGTATTGAACAAACATTGCACTATGGTGGAAGCAGAAATTACCCTGCCAGGCTAACCATCCTTCTGATCCTTAGAAAATCAAATTTATCTGTGGGTTTTTGCAGTTCAATAGACTTTTTAACAACAGATACCAATTTTGGAAAATCTATGGTTAGTGCTTGTAGCTGCTTTACTACTGTTTCATCTGTTAATATGAATGGCTGTACTGCAGGTATTCTGGCTGGTGTGCTGGGTGGCCGCTCACCCTAAGCTCCAGGACAGTCATATTATTACCAGCACGCTTTATGACACTTACCTTCTCAGGTTTCAGGTTATTAGTAAGTTTTGTTCTCATGAGGAAAAGGTCAAATCATATAATTGTGATTTATTTGAGGTATTTCTACCAGGGGACAGACATTACTGATATTTGAAAAAGCTAAAAACTTAAATAAAAATGAAATAAAAGTTGAAATGAGGCAGACGGATCCACTTGAACTGACACATAATCAAATCAAATCACACTAACCAAGTCAGACGTGGAAACTGCTATACAACTATGGCGGAGGGTGAAGGGGGATCAGATGGCTTTTTTTCCTCATCTGGAGGGGACATGTAATGGCACAAAGCTAAGAGCGCTGGCGTGGGCACATCATGAAATGGAGGTTGAGATACCAGAGAAGTTCTTGCAACTAAATTTGTGAAATCAAGAGGGTGAAATATAGGTTGTAAGGACTTTTTCAGCACCAAGGCATATTTTAGGTAGGGTAACAATGATTGTGAGGTTGTTGCGGGTAATGTGGTTCTTCAGGCCAAACTTTTGCAACCACCACAACTTTTTTGAACTTCTGTATGTTTCACTTGGTGGTAACAGAGATGTTCTTTTTTATGTTTTGGAAGCATGGTGCTAGGGAGGATAAGAGGTAGCAGGCCCGCAGCTAGTACTGCAATTGATTTTGCAATAGCTTTATGGGTTGTGAGATATTCAGGGGAGGCAACTGCCTCTTCAGCTATTTGGTGGTCACTTTTGAATGGGCTGTCATCAGGGCAAGGCACATAATGGCGCTTTGGAAATTAGGCTGCATATTCAACATTAAGGGACATTTTGAATGGAGGAGGCCCAGCCTATTTGGCTTCAGGGATAAGCTCACCAAATCTGTCAACCATAATTAAGTAATCCCAATTATTTTAATAGAATTTGATTGGTTCATTTGCATATGGGTGATCTATGGCGGGTGCTGGAAGGATGATTTAGAATTTACTGTAAACCATTCTGACTCCTGATATGTGGGTTCAGGAGAAGAGGTTTGTTGAGGTAATTTTTAGCTGGTTGATTGTTTGCAATAGCTAACACCTTGGGGGAGAGAGGAAGGATAGGGCCCCTTCAAAAAATGTAATTGGGTTGGCTATGGAGTCATCGTGCAAAGAGTGAAGTGCAGGGGCCGCTGCTTGGGTGATGGAGGGGTAGCAAAGTTTTAAATTGTCCAGTTTGAAACTGGTAGGGTAGATGGTGCGCCTTCCATCCGCTTGGGCCCAGAAAGGATGGTCAGGAGCAGAGGGGATAATGGTACAAGGGGGATTGAGAGGGCTAATTTTGTTGATACTGGACAAACAGTTGAAAAGGCGCAGGGCCTGTGAGGCGGGTGGCTCCATTGGGAACCAAAAATTTTAGTATAGGATCAGAACTTTATTCTGATAATCCAGCAATAATCTCATTAAGTAAAATTTTGAGTGATAGGTGGGTAGAGAGGTCCATGAACTGAACCACAAGAGTGGTGCCAGTGGGCAACCAGGTATGAGTAGTTGGGAGGGGGTGCCCTGGAACACCAGGGGGATGGTAGCTGCTACTGCAGCATCAGCTTCACTTGAGAAGCTTAGATCAAATATCCTTTAAAGGGGCGGAAATCAAAGAATACTGCAGACTACATAACAGTCTGGGCTAATTTGATAATAGCTTTATCTGAGTAGGGGAACAAATCATTATATTCAACCCAAAGGTCAAATTGCATGTTGCTCCAGAGAAGCATGAGGGGGTAACGTGGCACCGCCTGGGTTTGGACAAGATGTAAGGCTAAGTCCTTAGGCAGGAATAGCGTCCTGAAAAATTGGGAAGGCTAGCTAAGCCAGCCCAAGAATGTTTTGGCAATAGCTGAAAAAATAGGAGGTGGCGCATTACTGCAACACTGAGGGCAGTAGGCGCTGATTGCATTGACATAGGTAGCGTAAATAGGGTGACAAAGAGTGGAGCTCTTTTTGCTAAATCAAACTAATTTAACCAAAAGTGGGAAAATTTAGAGAGAGAATTTTAAATCATATAATTGTCTTACAATAGTAGGTGTAAGAAATAATGGGAAGCATCATGTTTGCTTCTCCTTAATTTACCCACTAAATTAACTCAATATCTATTTTAAGAAGCGCTCCAAGATTGAAGTTCTTGAATACAATCAACATATGAGTTGTTTAAAGTTTATTTTAAAGTGTAAATAAAATAATAAAAGGAGAAAAAAATCAGTTTAGATATAAAAATTAATGGCAAAATCAAATTATCTTAACATATATATTTAAAATAAAATAAAATCACTTTTAGAAATTGGGGAGCTTTGTAAATTGAAATATGGCAGGAGAATTTACATGGAGTATATTTTGCTATTTTGGCGGTATAGTTGGGGGATTTCTAAAAACAAGAGCCCAATCATTTCAACATAAAGACTACAAGGAAACGTGAGGATAAGAGTAGGCTTATATATAGGAGTCTCCACAAGATAGAATTATCCTTAATCATGAGAAAAAGGTATTGACACTGCATATCTTATTCATTTGTAGAAAGCTTACATTATCCTTTCCTTTTTCTTCAAGCTTCTGATAAGTTTGGACTATTGGGAACCCATCCTTAAAGGGTAAATTTAACATTGGTGTGGTCAAGCTAGGGTGCAATGCCATAATGTTGGTGTCAATTGAATCATTCACAAGCTTTAGGATAAGAGTGGCTGCCCTATACTAGGAGGCTAGTATAAAATTAGTAACTCTGAGAAGGTTATGTGCATTTTGAAAGTGGATACATTGGAAAGTTGAAAGGTGTTTCAAATTCAGGTGAGTGCTTTAATGGCACATCAATCAAAATTAAATCATGAAATGGGCTAATCATTGTTACCAGAGTGGTTGGGCAGAAATGATCATAAAAGGGGGATGAAAAAGCCAATTCATATACCTCACTGAGGTTGGAAATGTCACTAAGAATTTTAAGGGAGATGTAAGTTTTGATGTCCAACCTTTCTATCTAGAAAAGAAGCAATTTCCTTTTCAGCGCAAGGAAGACCCAAGACCTTCAGTGGCTCCTATTGTGCACATCAGTTAACTTTTGAGGAAAATGATTCTAACTTAATGAATAGTTTACTAATAAAATAATATGTAAACCACCTATTATGGTGTCAACATCTTTATAGTATAGCACTAAACCTAAGAAAGCCTCAAAGAGTTGGTAACCAGCGAGGACAGCAAAAGGTTACATATGATAAGCAAATATATAATAAACAGACATTATTTTAAAGGGAAAGATGACCAACAGAGAGATTGGTCAGGTAAACTAATTTAGGGGAAGTGAAAATCTGTGACTCAATCAATTTTCTGGGCTTGAAAATGACTCTGGCAAATATACAAGGATACTATTGATAGTAGACTTATAGTCAAGTATGCACAAACTTATGACTTTGATACCAACTGTCAGGAAGTTGATATTAATGGACGATATGATACCTATACCAGCGTATTGGAGGGGAATTGAGATGAGTCTCGATATTTATGGAAAAGGGTATACAAATTATAATCAATCAGATTGATGACCATTTGGCTAATTGAGGGGAATTATGCCAAGATTCAATATTAATGAGAGTTTATAGAAAGGGAAGATGAATAGAAGACTACCAAGCCAAGGATGCATCCAGCTTAGGGAACCAAGATATAAAGAGTCACATGGAGGATTGAAGGGAAAGATTTTTCTGGATGATTAAGTGGTTGCAGATAAGTTTGCAATTTATATAAAATAAAGGTCAAAATAAGGGGCGATATCTCCATATATAGTTTATCAAGTTTTATTAGAAAGTCAGCGATCTTCATATCTTCTGATTTGGTTGCTCAGTGGCTAATACCCTGTGAAATTTGACTTGGTGGAATCAAGCCTAGAGGCCGAGACCAACAGTGGTGCTCACTATAGGGGGCCACTGGTCAACTGTAGTTTTCAACGATAGGATATGATGATGAGCCCTCGTTTGTTCAGACAAAATGTGATCAGATTCCGCACATGATATGCTGAAAAAGCATGGGAGGCAATTAACAACGAACCAACATTATTTACTGTAACTGAACTGGGGGATGATGAAGCTATGATCAATCTGCAATTAGACTATTGCCCTGATATGATGACCGACCAACAAGGATGCTCCACAAATGTGACTCCTCAGCAGCTGCGGAATATTATGGAGTGGCTGTTGCATGGATATTGCCTAAACAAAGATGAGATAGGGAAAACGCCCTGAGTTTATTCTATAACCAACAAGACTAAAAAAATAGCTATGCCATATACATGTCTTATTTGGATGTGACTACAACAGGGTTGGCTCACCGCCTTGGTACACACAGAGTCGAGGAATATCTAGTCTCTTATGCACAACCATTGATTCGCCAGCTACTGCGTGTGCTGGCTCGCCACAATATAGAAATTTTTGATGTATTACAGTTTTCTCAAGCACAGCAAAACGATACTTGCCTCCTGATCAACTGCCTCAATTGTTCATTTTCAGAGGTACAAGGGGTGCTGGTACAGATGGACCATTGTGTTGAGGACATCTGTCGTTGGTTGACCATTTTGTTACCACAATTAAATTTAGCATTACCTCAAGTAATAAGAGAGCTGCTGGATCAGCATGGCCTATTGTCAGAGTGGATTCAGGATGTAACAACATTGGGGAATAATACTGAGCACTTTATGATGGAGTTAGTCAAATGGGCGGAAGCTCTCAAAGCTGTGATTGCTAAGTTTAGGGAAAAATGACACTGATGGAATGGCAAGTGGTGGACCAAGTCAGCTCTTTATTGGCTAAATTAACCCAACTTTGTATTGAATGGAGTACCCAGGAAATGGCAGATAACGTGCTTATCCTATGGCAACATCTTCCAAATATCTCCAGTTTATCCGTCAGGTTACACAACGGGAAGTTGTTAGCCAGGCTGAGCGTAGACAAGCTTTCCCTCTTCCAATCAGTGATACAAAAGAGTATGCAAACATGAAAGGGCGCCTTGATACCCTTTGACAGGCAAAAAGGAATTGGTTCAGGAACAAGCTTCCATCCTTAACCAAATAAATGATGCCAATCAACAAGCGGATAATGCTTTCTGGCAGCAAACCGCCTGAAAACATAATTGAAGATTTCTTCTCACAATTACAAGAAATGGAGCAAAAACTGAATGTTGAGAGGGAATTCTGCTGGGAGTTGTAACATCAGTATGAAACGCTGCAACAGGAATTCCAGGATGGACGGTGTAAATGCTATTCAGTTAAAACGGAGCAGTTGATCAACGAACATTTTGTGGGGCACTCCAGAGCTGGGGGAAGTGGGGCAGTTAGTGGTGATTCAGAGGAAGAATGCTATAGATCAGCAAACGAGTATCCCTCAGGTGTTACAATGGACCCCCCGCGTGACACCACTTCTTCCAAGTCCTTTTTGATGGATTAGATTCCATCCGGCTGGATGTATGATAATGCACAAAGGGGTGGTTCCCATAGTCGCTCTGGAACCAATTCGCCTGCTCCTTGTGGCAGGAACCTGGAGCAAGGCGAAGTTGTTCAAATCAAAAATTACCTCCTTTCAGTTGTGACAGGAATCTACATGGTTACTTTAAGCGTTTTTAATTCACTGTGGAAGGGTCTTCTGATTGATGGAAAGAAAAACTGTTGCTGTCTGCCCTAGATGTGGAAAGCGCTGATCAAGTTACCTGCTATCTTTCAAATAGCTCAGTATCCTATGAAGAAGTTATAAGTAATTGTTCTCTGGCTGTTTGGGGGCGCCTAAGATGGCCCAATGAATAGCCAACTTTTTGACTATACAGTTTCATGGAAACGAGACCCTGTTAGAATTCGCTGAGCATTTTTTGGTGGAAGCATATGTCCTACTTGAAGCTAACATTTTATCCTCCAAGGATGTCAGTATTGCGATGATGGCAGCTGTCAAACCACATTGAGAACTATTTAATGCTATGTCTCACATGTTGGACGGAGATGCTGGACTTATCTGAATTGTGAACACCTTATGACAACTCTCCACCATGATCAGCGCCCCCAACGTAGCCCACAAAACCTATGCTGTCTCCGCTCCAAACTCTTCAGGATATGGGCTTCAGCAACTGGGTTATCAGCCACTGGAACGTATTCGCCCCTCATACGAGTCAGTGGACCCCTTTTGGCCCATGTACACATTGCCAGTTCATCCACGACCTTGGAACCATACTGGCAAATTCCAAACTGGTCCTTCCACCACAAGCTATATATATGAACCTTTTATGAACACTTGCTTTTGGTGCAAAGAGGGAATTATGCGGGTAATTGACCTAGCAAACCAAAAGTGATGCAATGCCAACTGGAAAAATTGAGCAGGGAAAAGTTCAAGTGGAGATGAGATGGGATGCTCTACCTCTGCTAAGTCCAATTCACTTGTCCCTAGCAATTCCAAATGTTTTTTTGGGTAGAATTTGAACCTCAATTGGAAGATTTGGTATACCACCAGCTTCCATTGGATACTTCTGCTTCCACTTCCAAGAGTAAAAGTTCACCTCAGAGCCCCGAATTCTGCCAGGATGTGCAGAAGCTATATTCGTGGCAGATCCTGTAACAGACCAGCACCAGCAACGTGGATCCCTCAACGAACATCACCTCTTTAGTAGGGGTTAATGTAGCCATTCTGGTGGAGAAAATCGCTAGTGAGTATCCTCAGGTCAGCAGGGCATTTCCTCCTTTTTGAGTAACACAAAGCCCTTGGACGTACATGTTGTAAACACTGATGGTTCACCTTACTCATAATGTACTTACTGTGACATTTTCGCTCAAAACACAAAAATCCGCACTATCATAGACATGGGAGCCCTTGTGAACGTATTCTCTACCCAGTTGGTGGCTAAACTTCTGGTGAAACTGGATGTGGACCATCAAGTAGTATATGGGACCGCGGGAACGCATAGCACTGTGTCAGAAGGAGCATATAGCGCGTTGTCTTTATGATTTGGGTCAGTCTGGGCTTCCTCTCCAGTGGTGGTTTTGCCAAATAACAACTATGACATGTTGATTGGTGCTGCATTTATGAGGAAATTTGGTGTTATGATAAATATGGCGGAGGAAACTCTTGCTATTTTAGGACAACAGATCCCCATATATTTTACCTCTTGTAGAATCCCAACGAATCTAGTCTGCTCTAATCAAATCAATTTAGCGTACAGCAACAGAGTGATTCCTGTTTGTTATTGACGACTGAAGCGGTGGACCAAGACCCTCCCCAACAAGATTTATGAGTACAAAGGGATCCCGCTTCAGGCAGCAAGCGCTTTGAGCCTACCGTTTGGACACCAGTGCATAGTAGGGACTGAGCTTGAAATTGATGTCCCTAAAGAGCTTTATGGAGAAATTATGGCGCCTCACCAGAACTCACAGCTTGAACCAAATGTGGCTCCAGGGCTACTGCTGCCTGGGAATGGGGAAGTAAAAGTGCTGTTAGCGAACTTACAGAAGAAGACAATAATGATCCAGTGGCACCAAGTGGTGGCTTACCTACACTTAGTTCCTATAGAGGCAGTTCGCCATATTCATGATTTCAGCTCATGGGAGGATCTTGGACTACCAGCAAGCCAATCGTTTGGTTTATTGACTGTGGTTCCACGGGAAGCGCTTACAGGATTATTGGCAGAACAGCAAGATAAGGCTATGGCATTATTTGAAAAGTATTTGGATATTTTTGCACATGACGATCATGATTTGGGGTGCACTCAAGGGGTGGTACATTAATAGATATGGGGGATCACCCTCCCATTAAAACGCGACCTATTAGATGTTCAAAAGTGGTGGAAGAGGTTATCTCCAATGAGGTGGATAAACTTATTGTGCAAAGAATGCTAGAGCCATCAAACAGCCCATGGGCATCACCTGTGCTCATTGTAAAGAAAAAGGATGTCTCAAACCTAGTGGTTATTGACTATTGCAACTCAATAACGTAACAAAAAAGCATTCCTACCCTCTTCCATGGATTGATGATGCATTAGACCAATTGGGTGGGGCGAATTATTTCCGCCATGGATCTAATATTGGGGTATAGGCAGATCGAATTGCCATCAGTGGAACGGGAGAAATATGTGAACATTACTTTGAGAGGGCTATCTCAGCCGACTCACATGCCACAAGGGTTGTGCAACACCCCGGCTACGTTCCAGCATGCCATCTTTACAATTTTAGGTGATTTAAAGCAGTCCTGCATCTTAGTTTACCTTGATGACATCAATGTGTTCTCATGAATGTTTACAGAGCACCTTGTACACTTAGAACAAGTGTTTTAGCGCCTTGATGCTGCTAATATCAAAATTTATCCTTGGAAGTACCATCCCTAAAGAACAATTAGAATACCTCAGGTTCGTCATGGATTCAAATGGGCTTAAACCGCAGATGGCTAAAGTGGAAGCAATAAGCAAGATGACTTGCCCAGATAATAAGCGGGACATTCAGGTGTTTCTGGGGATGGTCAGGTATTACCAACAGTTCATTCCCAATTTCAGTTGCATTGGGGCCCCATTTTTAAGTTGCTAAAGAAAAACGTTTCTTTTGATTAGACGGAATGATGCCATAACGCTTTCAATGTGTTGCAACCTGCATTAGCAAGCGCACCCATTTTGAAATATCCAAACTTTGACAAACAATTCATAGTGCAAACATATGAATCTCTTGCCGCTATAGGGGCAGTATAATCCTAGAAGGATGATGACGGCGTGGAGCATCCTGTTGCATTCTGTAGTTGAAGCTTGAACTGTCACAAACGAAACTACACCATGACCAAGTGGGAGTGTTTAGCGATGATCTATGCTTACAAACAGTTTTTGGTATATTTACATGGGGTAAGATTCCAAGCAGTGATAGATCACGCTTCCTTGCACTGGCTACAGAATCTGTGTGAACCGGAAGGATGGCTCGCACGTTGGGCTCTGAAGCTCCAAGCATATGATTTCAAGATTATACACCACCCAGGAGCAAAACATCAAAACACAGATTGTATTTCTTGGCTGCCAACGGTCGCTATCACAGCGGATTTAGCTGACATAATGTACAAGAAGATGGTGGCAAACTAATACCAGGACGAGCCGCCGCAGGTGATCAAGGAATCAGATGGACTCAGGGAGAATACTTTCCTATGTGAGGAAGAGCTATAAGTGGATCAGAGACTTGACACTGAGTTTCCCTAAACCTTCAGCTAGACCCTCAATTATTATGGATGATCATCGGGCTGTAGGACATGGAGGATTGTGGAAAACGCTGGAGTTTTTGTGACCCCAATACTACTGGGAGAGCATGCATTATGACATATTAGAACAGCTAGTTGTTGCCATCAGTGTCAAGTGGAAAATCCTTTCCACAAGAAAACCACATACCAGCTAGTTAAACCCCAGTTCGCCTGGCACACCGTTTCCATTGATATAGTGGGACCTCTGCCAACTAGCGCCAATTGATCCAAGTATATAATTGTTGCCATCAATCATTTGACCCAATGGGTGGAGGCCAGGGCTATTAGCGACTTGGGCGCTGTCACCACTGCCAAGTTTATCATGTAGTGTGTTATACAGTACATGGCTGCCCACAGTTCATTCTGATGAATAATGGAACCAACTTCACTTCGCATATCCTGCCAAAGTTGAATGAGTTGATGGAAATCCGCGGCGTTCTGACCACCTCCTATCACCTGGAATCAAGTGGGATGGTGGAGCGGGTCAATGGAACCCTAGTGAACATTCTCTGCAAATTGGTAAAGGATTGGCCCTCGGAATGGAGTGCCCTTCTATCTACCACTGTGTTTATATATATTATCAGCTATCATTTGTCCACTGATAAGAGCCCATTTCAATTGCTGTATGGCCAACATCCAGCTCTGCCCGCCTTGCTTTATTTGTGTGTAGAGGACACTGGTGAAGTGGATCCCCAGCGATATTTGAAGACTCTTACAGATACATTGATCAAGTTGCAAAAGGAAGCTTACTCCACCAGTTTGGCCAAGAAGATTTACAATCAGGTGTAAGTCCCAGGGAATGTCCCCTGTGTGTTGATTGGGCTCTTTCCTGTTTCCGAGTAAGAATGTACTGAAGAGGGTGGCTGTACCCCTAATTACCCAGGGCGACCTCACCCACGTGGTAGATGAGTGCTGGGTAACAGCCCTCCCTCTTCGGATTCCTCCCCAGTGCCCACACTCACCTCAACAGAACTAGTACATTTAATCAGGGAAATTTGCGCCCAGATCACTGAAATGAAGTTGTCAGTCTGAAATCAAGTGGTAATAAGCTTGATGATCAGATTCCACATAGTCAAAAAGGTATCAAGACTGATTCATCAGCCAGAATCGCTGATGGTCTCAATTCAGTTAACACAACAATCAACAAAATTAACCCCTTCCCAAAATTGTTGGGGATGATCCCCAACGTGCAGGTAGTAGCATCAGACATCATTGGTGAGGGTTCAAAGCTCCCTTCTGGAAAATCGGGCATTGTGGCTGATGCAATGCTTTTGACCAAATGAATGGCCCAGTGATCAGGCACGGGCTGGTTGGGCATCCCAAACCTGTTCCCAACCAATTGGGGCTGCCCTTATGTGGGGTGGCCCTGGGGGTTTCCCGCTGCTTGTCAGGCCAAATGCACTGCACCAACCATCGGAAATGCAGTTGAGCCTTGGTTTGGGCATCTGAGGTTGAACCAACAGTGACTCAGCCTGCCACCAAATTCTTCAATGTCAGTTCCCAGTGAACTTATCTGCCCAATTCACTATTAAATTCGCTGGTTAGGTCGAAATTGAGGGTCTCAATCCTGGCTTGTCCCCACATCAATTGACCACTATTTAATCAGTTGCATCGCACTGAGAAAATTGTTGGTCAATTACCTTCACTTTCCTTTAAGTAAAATTTACTGCTAAAACTATCAATTTTCGACTTTAATGATATCCTTCTGGCCATATTCCCGATGGCTTTACTATGGTGGCCCATCAGTCCTTATACTGGGTGGGCTCAACCATTATTGATGGTCACTATGGCCCCTACCGTCATAAACTGGATTCAGCGAGCTAGATAATTCTGGAAATTCAACCCTGTCATTACAAACTTTCATCAACAATATACTGGGATCCTGTGGCCATACATCCACCACCTTTAAGCAAGGATCCGCCCCTTATTTCCTCAGTTGAGTAACCCCACCTATCAGCGACCTTGTAAAACCATACCTGTGGTACCACCCCTGCATTAAGACCTCCAGTGTCCATGGCTTTCTCCATTTTGGTTCTTTCTCAGGTTGTTATTCATTATTACCCTGCACCAATGATTTATCATTTCCAAATGCCCAGCTCCATACAACGTCATATTTGCGGCAATGCCTCTGTTATTGTGGCTTGCTTTTTGGGTGCTTACACATCCTGACTGGCAGGTTGGTCTAAACTTCTTCTGCCATTTTCATGACATCAGGCAGCGGATCTGAAGAGACAGAGCGGAATCCTGCTGTTCACTGTAAGTGACCATGTTTTATTCCACAATCAGCACAGATTTGGCTGGATAAACAAGCTCTCCAAAATATAGCCAGCCCATTCAAGATAATTGAGAGGACCAGAATGGATGTTTACACTATCAAGGAACCTGCGTGGGGTCAGATTATCAACTGAGTTCACATGAAGTTCCTCCAAGCATATAAACAGTAAGAGAATATCGCCCAGTCAAAGGGGGTAATGTCAGGAAGTTGATATGACTGGATGATATGCTAATCATACCGGCAGATTGGAGGGAGAATTGAGACGAATCTCAAAATTTACAGAAAGGGTATACAAATTATAATCGATTAAAATGATGACCATCCAGCAAATCAAGGGGAATTATGCTGAGATTCGATATGAATGAGAGCTTTTAGAAAAGGGAAGACAAATAGAAGACTACCAAGCTGAGTATGCATCCGACTTGGGGAACTGAGATATAAAGAATCACATGGAGGAATGAAGGGAAAGTCTTTTCTGGGTGATTAAGTGGTTGCAGATAAGTCTGTGATTTATATAAAATAAAGGTCGAAATAAGGGTGATAGCTTCATATATATTATATCAATTTTTATTAGAAAGTTGGCGATCTTCATATCATCCAATTTGGTTGCTCAGTGGCTAATAACCTGTGCAATTTGACTCAGCAGAATCAAGCCTACACGCCAAGAATCAACACCAACCAAACACTGACATTATCTATGATAGTAGTCTTGTAAATAAATACATCTGCATCTAGAAATTAAATATAACAAACCATCATTTACACCATAATTATAAGTCTGTAACAGATAAATTAAGCCCATTTACAACTTTCATAAAATTAAAAATAATTTGGTGCACTGACAGCACTAAAATTCACCACCGTTGAGCTAGTTATGATTTGGTTTACTGTTAGTGCTATAATATTAAAAATTTGAGTTGGTTGTAAGTTGATTTGTGGTTGGTCCAACCCAATCATTAAAAACCTTGATGCTGAAAACCAAAAAAGATAAACAGGTAAGAGATTTATGTGACCCCTAAAACAACCTTTATCTTTATTCACAACATAAAAAGGGACTCTGAACAGAGCTTGCCTGAGGAGCATCTGACAATGCTCCCAAGGAATGACAAGGGTTAAAATTCTTATGTGAGCTTCAAAATTGGTGGTGCAACCTTTTGTGGATGCCATTTGCGGGCCTCACCTGAACCATTGATTAGGCTCATATAAAACTAATCAATAATCTGGGAGAGGCACAACCCAATGCCCAAACTTGACCAAAAAAGAAAATCACTTTAATACGACTTGATATGGGATTTGGAAAATCTGAACTCAAGTCAAAATGTAACAATTAAGATAAACTCAATTTTTACTAAGTCCAGATGACCAGCCCCTACATCTGGATAGAGAGCAATTCCCTTACAGGAGCAGGAAGTGTCTAATCCCCCAGTTAAGCTTCTCTAGAATCAGTTACCTAGCTCATGTGGTGGATGAGCAGTGGGTTAATGCCCTGGCTCCTAAAGAACCTTCTTCTCTTCCCCATTTACTCTTATGATCTGTTAAAACAGATTGAAGGGGTGTGCAGAGAGGTGTTCATATTAGGGCCCACCATAAGGAACCTCAGTCTCAACTCTAAGTGTGGCCTGGTCACTGATGACATTAAAGTCCGAGCCCAAATTTTTAAAAACCTATATAAGCTTTATTCTGCCTACAAATTCAGATTGTAATTAGTTGTTTGGATAATGGATCAAACCCATGGATCAGGTAATTTTTGCTAGTATCCATATGATTAATAATATCAATTGTAAGGCTTTCTACAAAGTGCAAAAAACCAGATGGCGCCTACTATTCCTTTTTAGGTAAAAAAGGCCAATTTAATTTTATGAAAAATCTTATACTTGCGCTTACTCCAATCCCTCCACTATCTTGTACTTAGTATATTGACAAAATAAGCTCCTGTGTAGAGAAATCCTTCAACTATACCAAAACACTAGGAATACTCCAAGTAGGTCCCCCAATACTGCCACTCATTTTCCCAAAAATAAAAAAAATAAAATCATGCTGATATATGACGTCCCAGATATAAAAATATTATTTTGCCTTGAGATATTGATAATTCCAAACCCAATTATACCCTCCCATTTATGATTTCCACATAAAAAAGGTGGTTAGCCTGGCAGGTAAAGCTGCTTCCACATTAGTGCAGGTTTTGAGTTTGAAGCCTGTACTGTCTAGAAAAATTTTTAGTGTGGTCATTTTTTCCCTAGGTCAACCCACCTCAAATACTATTATCTATTATCTCCCCAATATCCCTTTCTGATGATTTTAGAAATTTGCAGGTGATTGAGAGCCAGACTCTAAAGATGGAGCGCGCATCAATTCAGAAAACCTTTAAAAAATCTAGGCAAGTCAAATTTAAGATCAGCTTATCATGGCGTGCCTATCACCTCACTAACCTAGGTTCACATATTATCTCTCAAATTAGCCGTCTCCCTATCTCAGTTCTTGCAACAGCTCAAAAATTGACCCTCTCCTCACCAGTGTTAACCCTGGAAACCTGCAGCTGGATAAGATGTTGACCAAAGAGCTGCAGGGCCCAAGAGCAGCGCCATGAACTGTAATACCCCATTTCCTATATAAAGGCCAGTGTCTTTACTTATTAGTGTAATGGCCTATTTTTTGTTTCCCTTTGGTTTTTAAATAATACTCATTTCCCCCTACCAATCTTTGAAGTTTTTGCCATTTTCTGGAGACAATTTTGGTGAAGCATGGACCACACGATTGCCAACATGCTCCGCCTATATGGTTGAGCCATAGACAGATAGAAGTTTTTGGACCCACAATGACAGCAGTCACTTGGTTCCTCTGGTTGCTGATTTTAATCCACCAGTTGGGAAGCAGATCAAACTTGAGCTCCCCAGGCATCATAATGATAAAAGAAGTTCCAACTGAACTGATTTTTGCAACTTAACAATTCAGCAAAATCTGATTAAGTAAAGAAGTATTCCAATTGAAATCTCCTTTATCCACTGGACATGCTATCATAATTTTCATGATGCCATCCAAGACCTCTGACGCCTTTTCTCTCCCCCAAACTATCACACAAAGACCACCCTGCTAATTAAGGTTCCTGGTGTAGGCTTTTTTGCTCCTAAAGCTCTGTGCTCCTTTTTTTCACCACATTATATACAAAAACGCTCTCTTTAAGTTAGGTTTCCGGTTATATCTTTAGCTTTCATCCCTCTAACTTTACTTAATAAAAACAATGATATTCTGGTGAACCCTTTGTAATGGAATCTGCCTTGATGGCGCCTTGATAAAAATTTTCACTGAAATTCTCAGGCAATGCATTCTGCCATGCATAAGTTATTTTTGGAAATTGATGAGCAGATGTTCTGATCCATGGATCTGTCATCGCTACCCTCCCTCCACAAGGTAGTAGATGTCTATCTTTGAGCTTATGATTTGTGGTCCATTGTTCATGCCACAAAGGCCATCAACTACCTTTTTCAAAATGATCCGCCTCTTATGGACATTATCTGCACCGTTTTTTCTTTGATTCATTTCACAATAATTATTAAAACAAATCACCATATTTAAATACTTTAATGAGCAGCCGCGATTCTTGGAGGGGTTGTTGCCCTCCATACACCTTCCACCCTTGGGGATTGCCCCAGTAAGACCTGCAGTAGACCCCAGTACAGCCTTTTGGCTTGTTATATGGGCATTTAATATGTTTTTAGCAGATATTCTACTCACTTTATTTTATGTAAAGCCTCTCTTAAAAGTCTTTAATTCTGCTAAGCCTATGGAAAGCTTGGCCATTCACTGGGCGTTAAAAAGCCCAACTCATATGAGCAGTCTTCTTTCAGTTAGCATAAACATAACATAATGAACCAGCCACCTATTTTAGCTCTCTGCCCTTCATTTGATCTGAGTGATGCTTTTCTTGCTTTGTTGTTAAGAATCCCCACCTACTTATAAATCTAGATCCTTTTTCCCTTGTTGTATCAAGCCAGAGTTTGTCTCGGAAGCCTACTGAGTCATCAAATCATAAACCTCTCACCACAAAGACTTTTTCCTCTATGGCCCTGTCACTCTCATCATCCGTCTATGAGGATCAGGCGTATTTCACAAACTCCATTAGCTTCTGCTTTGGCACGAGTAAGATTCTGTGCAGACGCTTATGGATACAGGAGAGGCTGGTATTTTATATCCTTGATAATGGCACATGCACTTGATTTAGACGCTGATGTGGTCCATCCCATATTGGGTGCATCCTCTTAACCTATAAAATTGTCACACTGTGCATAAGAAATTACAATTCTTTGTGCATGATTTCTGCTTCCATGAACATTTCTCAGATGTAACTGATCTATTATATCCTGTACTCTTTAATGTAGGTTGGTGGCAACATTAACAAATTAATTTGAAGTTAGGTTGTAACTCCCTCTCTTTTACCAACAATAAGCACAGTGAAAAAATTCTCACTAAATGATATCCTTTCTCCTTAACATCCTTTGGGCTCTATCTTAACTTCATCTCCTCTCCCCGTGGATCTTCCACCAGATTTTACAGAGTTTTTAGTCCCCTACATAGAAGTATTTGACATAAGCTAGCTACTGGGCTCACACCTCATTCAGAGTATGCCTTAGCATTTCAACTAACTGCGCACTTCTTAAAGATAAACTGTCCATTATACCCTCACACATAGGTAGATGCCAAAGGCTTTAAATGTATGGTTGGGTGACATGTTGTTGAAAGGTTGGTTTGTGAAGAGGTCCTCTCCATTGCTTCACTTGTTGTCTTCACGCGAACAGCAGATGGGACACTGCAACCTTGTGTTGATTATGGGCATGTCAATAACATGATAGTTCCAGGCCCTTACCTTTTCTCACTGAAACAAGCTACAAACTCAGGCAATTGCCAAGTCGCAGGTTTTATCTTAGCCAATTTGGTAAATTTTTTTAATTAAGTAAGAGTCAAGCATGGACAAGAGTGGCTCACTGCTTCCGCACAAAAAGAAGAATCTTCCAGTTTCAAGCAAAGAAATTTGGGTTGAAGAACACGCCAGCAACCTTTTTAGCGCCTAATAGATGATGTCCTGGGTGATCTCCGCTTCTCCTGCGCAGTTGCCTACATTAACAAAATCTTAATCCATTCGTCCTCTCATGAGCAGCACACAAAAGATCTGGAAGCAGTTATGGCTTCCATTTACAATGCGGGGTCTTTGTGAAGCCCTCAAATTGTAAATTATATCATATGAAGGTGAACTTCCTAAGGAACATCATTTTAGAAGATGGCTACAAATCCCCCCTGCAAATTTGAAGCAATTAAATCCTGGCCAACCCTACTACTACCCAAAAACAACTCTGAAGCTTCATGAGGGTCAGTGATCTTACTCAAGAAGCTTTCTCCCGCTCTTGAAAAACTATCAACTCCCTTACATTCCCTGACTGGCAAGAACAAATCTTAAATTAAAAACTTGAATGGCAACAGGCGTTTGACTCTATCTAAGGAAATTTTTCTAACATGCATGTACCCAGGCATGCTGAGACGTCTAAGCCCTTCATTGTGGCTTGTGATGCGTCTTCAGTTGCTGTAGGTGCTGTGCTACTTCAAAAGCATGATATGGAGGAGCATCCAGATGCCTAAATTTATCAGAAGTCCTCAGCCGCAGAGCAGGTCTGGGTAATCTATGACAAGGTTTGGCAGCGGTGACTTGGTCACTAACTCACTGGCGCTGCCTACTCCAGGGCGCTCAGCATGAGATCACTGTGCGCACTGACCACCAGACCCTGATATTATAGAAACCCCCAGAAGCTTGCCCATCTTCAGGCCCGCACCTACCATGATCTATGCAATTTTACTTCAATTATGAGTTTGTAAAGGGGGCCTTGAATGTTTTTCCAGACATGTTGAGTAGAAACCCCGCCTTGAACCCAATCATTGACGAGCTCCCTGATCTTAAACTGTTGTCCTTACCTCTCAAATCTTGAAACTGACTCTCTTTTCTGTCTCGTCTACCAGTTTGTCACAATATTCTCCCCTTCTTGATCAGATACTCACTGACCATTTGGCCTCCCAGAAGAGGTCACATTATATATGGACTTAAAATAAAGCTCATAAGCGTACTCTCTATGCCTTAAAGTGTAGGGTAATATTCTTCAGAGACTGAGTTTGGGTTCCTTCTGCCTTCCACAAACAGGTGATTCAAGAACATCAGGTCCCCCCAACTGTGGGGAAACCTGTGCTCAATAGTGCGAGGAACTGATAAAAAGCCTGTAATTGGCCAGGATCTTCAAAGAGATCCCTGCTTGGATTTCCCGTTGTGTAGTGTGTTCACGTTCCAAATATGATAGTTCTGGGAAAAATGGCCTCTTACACCCACTGAAACAGGCAAAGGGCACCTGGAACTCAGTATCCGTGGATTTTTTGTAGAATTTTCACCTTATAGGGGATAAGATGCGATCATGATGGTGATTGATCGCTTCACAAAGTTTACACTCTTCATCCCCTGCAACACAACAATCACTTCTGAGGAAATGGCAGCCCTGTTCGCGACTAATGTATTCTTTATGTTTGGACACTCCAGGGAGATTGTGAGTGACCTAGGCCTCAATTCACTGACAGATTATAAAGTGCTCTCCTTGACCTCCTCCAAATCAAGCCCTGTAGGTCTACCGCTCATCCCCTAATCAGATGGTCAAACTGAGAGGGTGAACCAAATACTTTAGCATTGCCTTTGCTTTTATGCTTCTACAAGTCATGACACATGGGCATCTGATCCTTTACCGGTGAAGTTTACATATAACAACGCCTCATGCCTCCAACCAGCTTTTCCCTTTTTAAGGCTAATTTGGGTAACAATCCCTTACCCCCTATTTGTATTCGACTCACTTACACTGTAAAAGCTGCAGAGGAACTCCTAAATCACATTTTAAAACACCACAATCTTTGAATGGCATCTGACAAAGTTGGTGGATGATTAAAGAAATTTGCAGACCAAAAATGCCACTTATGATATGAGCTTAAGGAAGTTTCACTTGTTATGTTGGACACGCGCCACCTGGAAATGAAAGTTCCTACCCATAAGCTAGCGTGCAAGCGCTCTGATCCCTTTGAGGTGTTGAAGGATATAGGGACTGGTGCCTTCCATATTAAGCTTCATTATCTTTGAAAAAGCACAACGTGTTTCATGTTTCTCTATTGTCACCATTTAAGGGTTTTATGCCCGCTTCACTGGACCTATTATAGTAGATGACTCCCATGATGCAGGGGTAGAGAAATTCTTGTCTTCTCATAAATCACGTCATCCAATCCTGTACCTGGTGGCTTGGAAGGGTCACCCTTCTTATGAAATAACTGGGTGAGTTTATGAAATTGTGCCAATTGTAAAATAATTTTACAATCTTCCACAAAACTTATCCCAATTCTCCCTGCCCTCCTCAGATAGTTGTGGTCCTCCTAGCAACTTTGCTCCCTGCGAGGAAGCAAAATTATGCCCTTGTTCATGTCCCAAGAGGTGGCATGTACCCTGTTGCAAAATGAATAGATAGCTTAAATACAGATGATCATGCCCATGCATCTGGATAGAAAGAAATCCCTTACAGGAGTAGGAAGGGTCCCAAACCCCAGTGGAGCCTCACTAGGATCAATGTTTTAGCTCATGTGGTGGAAATGCGGTGGATCCTTGCCCTGGGTCCTAAAGAACCTTATTCTATGCCCCACATATCCTTTTCTGATCTGTTAAACAATATTGAAGGGGTGTGAAGAGAGTTGGTTCAGCTTAGGGTCAGCCAACAGGACCCTAAGGCTCACCCCAAGTGTGGCCTAGTTGCTAAAGGTATTTGAGAAATCAACCTCGATTTTCCAAATTTCTATATAAGCCCTTTTTCACCTGATAAGTCCGATTGGTTAATTATAAGGTTTGGATTGCGGATCAAACCTGCAGATCTTGCAATTTTGCTCTGAATTTGTATGATTTATGATATCAGTGAGCTCCCTGACCTTTTCTCTATTAACACGTGCGGTCAACTTGTGCTCAAAGATCTACTCCGCGCAAATCAGGCACCAAACGTCATTTTCCAAGATCACAATAATTTTCATAGAGTGAATTCTCCTATGATGCTACCCCTTGTAGCATCAATCTCTCTGAAAACCTGTTTGCACCGATGCTTAATCTTTTGTTGAAACTATTAGACATATTCATTGTAAGTTGGTCTTCAGGACTTAACAGAAGTCAATTATACTACCCTTGGCATCTTGGCTCTAAGGCATCTACAATAAAGAGTGCCTTTGTCCAAACAGAGCAAATCTCATACTGTTTACTGCATTCTGTATATTTGATTAGTCCCAGGCTGGTTACTGGCAATTAGACCACTTAAATAACTATAAGTGAAAGTAAAAGGATAATACTGAGATTCTGTGGAAAGATTTTCATTAAATAAAGAGTGAAGTTTCTTATTTAGCGGAAAGCAAGATGTAAAATTGAGTGAAATAATGAGAAATAATTAGGAATATGGGTTTTTGATATGATTGATTTTCAAGATCCCTATTATGAATGTCTTCTGACTGCTGCTTTAGTATCTCACCCTTTTGGGCCAATTCCTGTAGCTACGAGCTCCTTCTTGCGGTGGTTACCCCTGAACCTGGATGTCTAGGGGCCCATTCACTAGTCCACGCTTCCAGGTGTTGAGAAATTGTCCCTTCTATTAATATTTATTGATTACCAATTTTGTATTACTCTGGTCATCATCAGGGTCAAGCGATGGTAATCCTACATTGTGTCTTGAATAAGAATATTTTAGTTTCTCTTAAAATTTGTTACAACCAGATTTAGTATTTGTTGTGATTCTGATATGACTGGATGATAAGCCCTAAATCAACATGGCAGAATGGGTAGAATATGCCGAGCCTGAGTATGAGTTACAATTTCAGAGCGCCTTGAGATGAGGTAATATCAGGTTTGAATGGATGTTTGTTGGATCACTTCAATATGAGGTGATTTGGAGATATTTACAATGAATAGTTGGTAGATTGCACCAAATTAGGCAAACATGAATCTAATGAATGAAAGATTTGTGGAACCAATGAGATACAGCGAACTGAATTACTAAGATGAGGAAATGGTATCATCCAAAGTCGCTGAAATATAAGTGTGATGAGACTATTGATGAAGAAAGGTTGTTAATAGTTTAGAGCAAGTGGAACAGAAAGGATCCACTGTATTTTATTATATTAAAAAAAGAGTGTCGTGGGAGCAATTGCTCTATATTTATTTATAAGTTTATTCTGTTGTTTCAATAACAACAATTGTCATATCATCAGTCCTATTGCTCAGTGGGCTGAACCCTGCGCAAAACCCCTTCAGCGTATCTCTGGGATACCACCAAATCTATGATAGTATTATTCACTTCCAAACCTCAAAAGCTCTCATTGGGGTAATTTAGTCTTCTCATCATATTGCCATCAGAGGAATGCAGATTATTTTGGCTCCTTGAAGGTATATAAGCGTTTATTTTTCATACTGAGTTACATGAAGTTGTCATCTTCATAAACTAACTCCTAGACTTGCTAGGATGAAAAATATTTTTTCATGACATCATTCCGCTCCTGGTGGAATTTCATTTCTCACCCAAGTCTATAAAGAGCGTTCATCTCCCACTATCCATGGTGTATTGGTCGCCTGTACCTCCAAGGGCTTGGGGTTGAATTCTAATCAATTCACTGGTCAAGGAATGATCTTATGAACCAGTCACGGCCTCATCTGTGACAATACCAATATGAGATGTCCTTGCAGAACTGGTTTTTGCATCTTAAAATTCAGCAAAATCTGGTCTAGTAATGAAGTATTCCAATTGGTTTCTCCATTATCCACTGGACATGCTATCATAATTTTTATGATGCTATCCGAGAGCTCTACAGACTTTTCTCTAACCTCAAACCATTGCACAAAGCCCACCCTACTAATTAGGGTTCCTGATAGAGGCTTCATCACCCCTAACTATATGTGCTAACTTTTACGAACCCACTATATAGGCAACCGTCCCCTTTGAGGTAGGTGGCAGTTCATTTCTTTAGAATTCCTCCCTCTATTTTTACTTAATAAAATAAAAATTTCTGTTAAACCCTTTTCTAGAAAACTGCCTCCACACCGCATCACTGATATTTGCTTAAATTATATGGTGATATATTCCAACAAGAACAAAATACTTTTAAAAATCTATGAGCAGACATTCAAATTTGCAGATCCGTTACTGATCCCCTCCCTGAGAGGTTTTGGACATCTACCTTTGCAAGTATGATCTCCAATAAGTCAAAACACCATTGAGGCCGTCAACCACCCTTTTTCAAAATTGATCCACCCCATTCAGGGTGCAATCCGCACCATTTTTGTTGCTATCTGTTTTGAAATACTTAATAAGGTGATCCGCCCTTTTTAAATACCTTACTAAACAGCTGCAATCCTTGGAGGGGTTGTCACCCTCCCTGCCTCTCCCAACCTTGGGGGTTTCCCCATTGAGACCCACTTTTGCCCCCAGTACATCCTCTTGCCTTATTATGGGGGAGTTCAGTATGTTTTTGAGCATATATTCTACTCATTTTAATTTATTAGTTCTCCTTTAAAAGTCTTTAATTTTGTTGAGACTAAAACAAGCTTGTTCATTCACTAGCCGTTGAAACAACCAGCTCTGATGGCCAGTCTTCTTTCAGTTATGATTAACCTCAACAATAATGGGAAATTTTCAACCCCATCAGAGTAACATCTTATACCCCATCATGCATTACTGGGGATTAGTCTGGGCCTGCTTGGCCTTAACCAAGCTTTTATCCATTGATTATCTAAAGTCAGGTAGTGAAGCAAACATGACTCCTCTGGACTGGCACATCTCCTCCTTATCATTGAAATCAACTCCATAAATCATGTCATAGGATATTATATTACCCTCCATTTCACTGGTATCACCCCTGTCTATAATGAGTATCAGCTGGCGAGAATCTCTTGTGAGCTGGGCGTAATTTCATGGCTGCAGTTATGGTGTTGAACTTGTGACCTGCAGCATCAAAAATGCTTGTGGAAAGAAATAATAAAGTCCTGAGCATGAGCGCAAATACAAGTTGCAACCCAACTATTCTCTGCGGCATCAAATCATTCCAAGATACCAGGTACTCAAGCCTGATTTTCGCCTGATGTGAGGCCGCAATCACTTTTGCCTCCCACTCTGGTTCTTTCATCCCAAGTATGACTCTGATGTCTCTTGAGGAGACCCTTCAAACTGGGTCAACTTACACTTATGAAAAGTTGAAAAATTAGAATTATTCAGGAAGATCAAGCTGTTATAAGGCATGATTAAACTTTCTGGCAATACGGTATGGTCCTACCCTCTTTGGTCCCATCTTCTTGCACAGCTGTTTGATGGGAATATTCCTGGCTTCCAACATCACTAGATCCTCTCCTTATATTCTGGGCCTACCCTTCTTTCAGATTTGGGTGGTTGACACAAAAATAAGCCCTTTGACAACCAACAAATCAGGACAATTATCCTTCCAAATATTAAGCTAATCACTCTAATCCTCAACTAAAGCTAATTACTATTATATGTCTCAGGCAAATTATCTCAACGTCAATTAAATTTGATTATTCTATCGAAAGCTTGAGATGAATATCCTCGCACATTCAGGCTAATTATACATACAACAAACTTGGCATTTGGTCCCAACAAATTTGGAGCAATATCATCCATGCATCTTAAGAAATCATCCTGGGATCCATCCTAAAACTAACCTTTAAAAATCCATGGACAAATAGACATCATAATATCATAATCAATTTCCTGCCCTATCTCAGAATTTCATATGTTGATCCTCATAATTGGCACAATAGCACTTGCACATGGATCGCCTAAATGGGAGTACCTAGTGCTAACAAGAGTGACCTGGCAACGTCCTGATTAGGGGTACATCATTTAATTGAAATCAATGACAAATTTCCCAGAAGACATATTTCATCAGAAATATGACAAAACACAATGTGGATGATCCTAGGACAATTTTGCACGTTCATATTGTGAAAATTGCCCTGAAATTATCCAAATATGAGAGTATTTTGCCACCAATAGTCCTAGCAATAAGTCATAATTGTATCAGTTCAAGGGCTTAACTGAGGTGGAAACTAATTATCTGTGGAAATTGCGTGCTTGATACGTGGCTAGGAGATGCCCTAGAGGTATAAATACCGGCTCCTGGCCTAATGAATGATCATCCAATAATATTATCTAATAGCGATATAATTTAATTAATTCTCATTGTCTGGTTTTATATCATAGTCTTATCTTGAAGAGTGTCAGCAAGCTGTTAGGGCAGAAATCTCCAGCTTGTATTGTTGCCTGCTTCAGTAAAAATTCCTAAATTAGAAGGTAAAATTTCATTCAAGCTTTACCAGAAGAGTTGAATTATTTTAGAAAATCCTAGTGAGCTTCCAAATGGTCATAAAACCATAAGACACTGGCTAAAATTGAGCATCTTTTAACCAAAATTTTTCCCAAATATACGTGCAGGATTTAATTTATTAGGTGAGTGATCCTCCAGATCTAAAACCTTCTCTTCCCATCCAAATTCTCCTTAAAGGTATTCATAGCTGCTTCCAAATTGATGTTAACCTCCTTGTGTACTTTCTTGATGAACTTGCCAAAGTCCACCATTGCTTTCACTTTGTACTCACAGCTGGCTCCATGTTAAAGGAAGGATTGTAATCTTAATTGATACATAATGGAGATTAACCAATTGAGGAGTGAAGAGCGTTGGTATAGATAAACTGTGGTAAAGGTAGATGTGAGGCCCAGTTAAAGTGGTCAGCTATATTGTAGCACCGCAAAAAATGTTCCAAATATCCTTATACTCGTTCTTTCTGACCATCAGATTGATGTTGGAAGGCAGTAGAATAATATGGGCAAATTTGAAGAGTCTTTCATGACTCTCCCCAAATATAGATGTGAATTGTAGCCTGAAATCACTAATGGTCTCCTAAAGCACCTCATGGGTTGGAAATTATGGGAAGCAAACTGAATGGCTATCTGAGCTGCAGTTATTGTGGTGTGACATGAAATAAAATGGTAAACTTGGCAAATTGGTTCGCACTAACTTGATAGCATCATACCCATCAGAGAGGGGTAGTCTCACAATAAAATCAACTGAGAGGGAACATCAAGGTCCCTCTGCTTTCTGGACTGGTACCAAAAACCCTTTAAGAGGCTGACAATTTTTTAATCCTGTTACATATAAGGTTTTCCTTTGTATACTTTGCAACCTGTGTGAAAATTCCCTTCCAGTTATATGTATGAACTATACTCTCCAAGGTTTTTTTACAAAGTGCCCTACAGAAATACCATCATATTGTTCTTGACT
Organism: Massospora cicadina; assembly: GCA_022478985.1. Taxonomy (NCBI): domain Eukaryota; kingdom Fungi; phylum Entomophthoromycota; class Entomophthoromycetes; order Entomophthorales; family Entomophthoraceae; genus Massospora; species Massospora cicadina. The sequence goes on along the minus strand of JAKSZP010010510.1, from coordinate 64,492 downwards.
ATTTCTAGGTGAATTGGTCCTGTGGGAAACCATAAGCGCCTTGGAACCTTACATATATTCGTTTAGATGGTAACCCTTTATTATATCCTCCTGATTCAAAGTGCATTTTGTGAAAATTAAAGTATACTATTAATAAAGTCTGAGAAAGGATGATTTTTCTGAACACATTATACTCCTGCATATTCTTCTGAGAAGCAAGCACCAGAATACATGCAGTGGATGAGGGGTGCTCAGATACAATATTCCCTAGGGAATTACCAGGTGGGTTTTTATTTATTTAACCGAGGTAAGCTGACCAGGGAACAGAAATTACCGAATATATGTGAAACTAAGAGAATAACTAAGCAATATAAAAATTGGGCACCCCAAAGTACTCAAGTCACCCCTGTTGCCAGCGGGACTGCCAGGTATGGGGGGTTGGTGCACTACTCTGAGGGGGTTTCTCATGCTATGGAGCAGGTGTGAAGGAAAGGGTCTGTGTGGAGGAACCAGAGTGGGAACCATGATTCTATGAGCGCTTTTTTTCTTGGTCTCATATATCCATAGAGCCAGGCTTGGAAGTGCTCTAGTAAGTGGACATGGAATCTGTTAATAATCCCATGAATGGTTGGGACCGTGCCCTTGAACGCATCTAATGCAATTGTATGTATTGTCCACATTGCAATGGGTATTATTAGTAAGCGGAGTGTAGATGGGATTGGTGACTCGATCTGGAGCGCGAAGATACTCTTTGATATCGAGAATTCCTGTTTGTTTTGAATCTTGAGCAGGCGTGCGACTTCCTGCCATAAAGCTTTGGTTGGGGGCATGTTTCTAGGCGGTGATGTAGGGATCCCTCCCCTCCATATACTGCACATGTTTTGTGGAGGGAGTTGGAGCGGTCCGCCGTCCTATAGGTCCTTCTCAAACAGCGCCAGGCGTTTGCTCTTATCCTTGTCTGTAGGAGTCGGTGGTGTTTCATTTTCCACATTGCTTTCTGTGTGGTTAAATCATAGGGAATGTCCAGCATATCTAGGTATTCTATCCTAGCTATGCTTGGGGTTGTTGCGAGCATATCCCTCTGGGGGTGGTTTTCTGGGTTTCTTAGTTTGAATGAGGGCTGGGTCGTACCCTTCCCTGTATAGTACCCATGTTCTCTATGGTCCATCCCATATGGCGGATAGTTCAGAGGATATGTTTGAAATGAAGGGAGGTTCCATGTGGACCCGTTGCAGTAGGGTGCTTGGTAAGGTATGAAAGTAGTCTGGGTGGACTATGTGTGTTGGTTAATTTGAGCGCCTGTGCAAACTTAGTCCTTGCTGCTCTGAACCAATGTTGTTGTGGGAGGTCTGGAGCAAGGATTTCCATTATCCAGGTACCTAGGATGTGATTGGCATGGCTCTCAAAATCTATTAGTCCCATGCCTCCGCTTGATCGTGGGCCAAATAGTGTTTCCTTCCGTATAGGAGGGTGAGAGCCAGGCCACAGCCAGCCCTGGATAAGTGCACGAATTGAGGTTATAAAGGTAGGTGAGAAGGCTATCGCATGGGCCTGGTACCACAGTATTGGGAGGATGAGCGAGTTAGCAACTGTAACTCGTCCTGTTAGTCCTGGGGTTCTTCCCTTGAGGGAGGCGACGCGTTTGGATACCCGTTGTAACAGGTTACTTTCCATTGTTTCACTAGCATATCCCCCTGATTCTAGCCAGATTCCAAGGTGTCAGACAGGAGTGGTGGTGGGAGGTGTTGCAAAGGGTAATATAACTGGGTTTTTTCTCCGAGTGTTGGTGTGAGGTTCTGATGTTGTGGCCCAATTGTTTGTGTATTTGCCTAAGAGGATGATTTCTGTCTTCCTTTTGTTAAGCGATGCATTGCTCACCTTGGAGTATTCCTCTAGAGTGTGTTCCAGCTGTCAGGCATCTTCATTGTTTGCTATACCTGCTACGCAGTCATCTGCAAAGGCCAGTGTCTTGACTGTTGGTTGTCCTTGTGCGGTTATCCCCATGAGACGTGAGTCAGTTACTCGGAGGAGCGGGTCAAAGCTGAAATTGTATAGCAGTGGGCTGAGGGGATCCCCTTGTTTGAGCCCTCTGTTTGGTTTAATCTTGTTTGTTAGGAATCCAGGGCCGCATACAGCCATGGTTGCAGATTCTGTTAGGAGCATCGCCCATTTTATGAACCTTGGTGGGAGTTTGAAGGCATGTAGACATTCTTTTAGGTATGTCCAGCTAACACGGTCATACGCCTTTTCCTGATCCAAGAAGACCAGGGCACCAGTTGCTTTGTATTGGCAAATATGCAACAGGGTGAATGTTGTTCCATATTGAACGCCCTGGTATAAACCCAAACTGGTTGGGTGATAGGACGTCAGATGCAATTGCGCCTAATCTAGCTGCTATAATTTTTGTTAAAATTTTTGTGTCAGTGTTGGAGAGTGCAATTGGGCGCCAGTTGGCCAGGTCCAACTTGTCACCCTTTTTATACAAGGTTATAACGTAGGATTCATGGCATCCTGGTAATAGGCGTGTTTCCAACAAACTCTGGTTCATTGACGCCAATAGGAGGGGGGCGATTTGTTGATAATATTTTTTGTAAAATTCGTAGGGTATCCCATCAGGCCCTGGGCATTTCCTACATGGTGCACCGCGAATTGTTTCCCAAAGCTCCTCCCGTGTAATAAGGGATAGTATATTGTAGTTTGGTGGTGTACTTTGTATCTTGGCAGTTTAATAAATTCTTTAATCTTTTTTGGATCTGTTGGCATATTGCGATATAATTCGGTGTAATAGTGGTGTACTTCTGCCTTGACCTCCTCAGGGTCAGTTGCCACAGTGCCGTTGGTCTTGAAGACCTGTGTGCACGTGGGCTGGTTTCTGCGGGAGTGGGGTTGGTGGAAAAAGTATGTCGAACAGGTTTCGCCTTCCTTTTTATGAACTTACCTTTTTTCAATACTTTGATTCTGTGTTGGTGTTCAAAGATGAGATTGTTAAGTTGGGCTAAAATTTTTGCCCATTTGCATCCCCAATTAGGGCTATAGCCAGATCTCGGAGTATTTATTTCCAGGTGGTCTAGTTCTGCCAAGGTACGCCTGAATGTGGCTGTGTCCGCGGTGTACTTGCATGATGCAATATGTCAGGTTTTGTTGATTAAATCTTTTTTGAAATTTTCCCATGTTCTGATGGGATCCAAAGTGAATGGGGCTGTGAATTCTGGGTTTGTAGCCTTGTTTTCAACCCAGTCAGATATCTCAGGCAATCTTATATTTTCTGGGTGAAGCTTTCTCCAAGGCGACACCTGTGTGTGGGATTGGGTTGGCGCTAACTGCACCGTAACTAATCAGTGATCAGAAAAATTGATCTTTTTTGTTGTAAATTTAGAGATTCTTGAGTGGTGGGATTGTGGGATGAGGATGTGGTCAATATGACTCATTGATATGAGCAGTCCCTCACATATGTTGGGTCTTGTCATATGGGGAAGGATTGGTGAATTGGGAGGAAGAGCATCCTGTAAGCCAAGAGATGCCTTCATTGTGCGATATTCAATGTGTCCATGTGGGTATCCCTGGGATTAGGCCATCAATCTGTATTGGGGTTATCTCAGCAGTTGAAATCGCCTAACGAAATGATATTGGTGGGAGGGTGAGGGTAAAAATTTTTTCAAAAATTTTTTTCTCTCAGTTGCAGTGCATGGTGCGTAGATACATGCTAATGAAATTATTTCATCTTGGCATGTGATTGTTGCTACCAGGACTCAACTGTGCAATTGTGATGATGAATTTGTAATTTTAAATTTTTTGTTGTTTAGGACTATCACCCCACAGTGAGATGTCCATACTGATTGTGATGGTGCGACCCTGGTTGACCAGGATTCTTCTTCCCCTTGTAGGCAGTGGGTTTCTTGGATGGCCAAGATGTCTACAAGAGGTTTTCGCAGGAATGCCAGCTTTTTGGCTTGGGACATATGAGCCCTGGCTCCCGCGATATTTAACATCCTTATTGACACTGAGGTGCCCGTGGCGCCTCAGGAGCAGTTGGGAGGACCCTCTGGTCCTATCCCACCGCGGCTCATTTTGGCCATGCTCTGCGTCTATACTCCAATTCTTTCACCGCCATTGTTAGTTCCCTTGATCTGACCCAATGATTTAAGGGAATTGCGGTTTTTTGCATTTGCATCAACTTTTCCTGCACAGGTCTCATGTTGATTTGATGCGGGTTGTTGATTGTTTTTTATATTTTTGAGGTTCAACTTTGTTGCATTGTGCACCGCATTTTCACCCAAATTGCGGTTGCATTGTTCCTCAGTATGTGCATGACTGATGACTCTTTGTGGTTCAGTCTGGTTACTGTGAAAATTTTCTTTCTGGGCATATTGTTCTGATTGGTTAGTTCAGTGAATATCTGAAATATCATCCTGAATTTGTCCGTGATTAATGGCGGATTCCGCGTGTGCCACCGCTTCAGCCGCTGCTCTCTTGCGGGCTTTTTGTGCTGCTTTACGCTGTTTACTTGTAACTGGGTCCACGATGGAGTATAGTCCATCTTCACCCCAGCGGAATGGGTGGTGGCCATCAGTCATTTTGGCGAAGTTTTAATTATCTTCGTCCATAGCTTCTTCATAAAAATCATTTTCCATTAAGCCCTCTTTTACAGGTCATGCATGTTCCTTGTGGCCCAGTGAGCCACAGTGGTTGCAAATGGGTGGTGCGCATTCCAGTGTAACTTGGAATGCAGCCAACTGGCCCCCATCTGCAAAGTGAAATTCTGCTGCACGGGGAATTCTGGATAAATCCTCTTCCACTTCTGGGAAAGGGTTGATTACAGTGATAGCTTTGCCCATGCACAGGTTGGGCATTAAGCGAAATCGCTTTAATTCAAGTTGTTGGATTTCTCCGTAGGCCACAAGACCTTTGCGGAGCTCCTCATCAATCACCTTATGAGGAAGGTTGGTGGGGAGCGAGTCAAAGGAGATGAACAAAGTTTTGCTTTGTTCCATCTGGTGTGCGCGGTGCGCACAATTTTTGCCCTCAGGGAGGGCAATTTCCACGCAGTTTTTTGCTGCAGCATCAGCTTCATCAGCTGTTTCAAAATGAATATCAATCCAGCCACGTCCCATGTTGTTGATGGCTACGTACACCACGTGAGGGAAAAGTGAGGTCTGTGCCTCACATGTTTTCTCCACAGGGTTGGTGACTCATCCCCAAGGAAGAGTCTGATCCCGTGTTCCACCTTTGACAAAGGTTGGTTGAATTGAATGTACATGTATTGCGCATGCTTTACAGTAAATACCAAAAACCCGGTTAGTGTCTGAGTTCGCGATTTCTTTGCAGATTGTGTTCCTGGTCCCCCTCCAGGGCGTTTCTTGCCCTTAGTTGCACCGTTAAGCGCACCGCTTGCTGCGACACTCGCCCATTTTGTATTACTTTTGTTATTAAAGACGCTCATCTTTCCTGTGTGTGATTATCCAAATTTGCTGTTCAAATCGAATCATAGTAACTAAAGTGATTGTTATGAGAAAGAAAAGCATTACCAGGTGGGTTTTAGCAACTACACTTTCTTAAGGTTAGAGGCTAAAGCAGAATTATGGAATAAGCATCAGCTAAACCATTATCTTTGACTTGTAAATTTATAAGAAAACACTAATTAGGAAAGGGTCTCATCTCAGCAAGTTTGTCAGGGGTCATGACTTAGATACTTGCTTTTATTTACCTCACCAAAATAGCTACCTGGAACCTTTTTTTAGTACTAGATGGTCCCAACCTGAGGGGGGATTCATCGATGTTTATTGAATTACGCCTGGGCTCCTAAGAGCCTGAGGCGAGGGAAGGGGAGGGAGGAGCCATTGATAAAGGGAGGGGTTTGCGCGCCAGAGCCGTGCTGCAGTGACAACTGAGCGGGTGAGGGTTGGCGACATAGTGCAGACCTTCAGGGCCATCTCAAAGTGTACCTGAAAGTGGGTGATCATGTGTGGAAGGGTCCACACCTGCTGGTCAAAGGCAGCACGAAGGAAGGAGTTATGGATGGTCCAGGTGGCTGTGGCATAGGCGAGGACACGGAGGGGTCGGTGGCAACCAGGAAATGTCTGCTCAAACATGAGGTCTTGCACAGGGTGTCCAGACCAGGGCTGAGCATGGAGGAGCGCGCGGGCCTTTGGCCAAAATGCGGCGACACCTGGACAGGTGAAAAAATGATGGAGGTGGGAGTCAATAGGTTCCGCACAGTGGGGGCAGCTTCAGTGCTGGAAGGTAGGGCCAGTCCAGTCCCCTGTCCTGTATGAACAGTGGAGCACCCTCCATAAGGTGTTGGACACCTTTGCTGACAGGATGGGGTGATAGACGTCCTTCCACAACTCCTTAAGTTCAAATCTCTCGGAGGGAGGGAGGAGCTCAAGAAGTCTTGGGTGGATGGGAGGATGATATTGGGGGTTGAGGAGAGTCTTGACAACTTGTCCATTGTGCACAATTGCATGGCGACAGGGGCTGAGGCCAGGGTCTTCCCTTCTGTATGGGAAGGCATGGTGGATCAGCGCGCCTACTCGTTTCAGGGCAAGGAGAGCCTGGTTCCAGTAGGGGGATGAGGATGGTTTCAGGCGATGGCCTGGGTGGTTTGTGAGCCACTCCCCTAATGAGGTCAGAGATGCTCTAGGAAGACCCATAGCTGCTGACACTGACTGGCGGAGGGCGGGCGCCCATTGGGGCATGGGGGTCGCGTCCCAGCAGACAATCGGCCATAGGAACTTCAGGAAGATTGTGGTGGCGTGGATCGCGTGTCCAGAAGCCCTAGGCCCCCTTCATTGCAGGGTTGGGCAATGGTTGAGAGGGCCATTGGTGGATGGTTTGAGCCCCAGATCCAACAGCGGAGGAGTACATTGAGCCGCGTATAAAAGGCATCTGTGAATGGGCAGACGTGCGCTAGGAACCAGACTTTGGAGAGGAGGAACACATTGGCCATCAGAGCTCGACCCTGGGGGTGATGTGCCGCCGGTTCCAACTGGCAATCCTGGAGTTAACTGATGCGAGGAGCAAGTTCTCATTGTCTTTTAAAGCAACTCCTTGTTGGTTAGTGAGAACGCCCAGGTGACGGAAGGTACCGCGCACAGGTTCAATACCAAATGGTGGGGGGAAGGTGGGGGAGCTGACCTGTACAACTGCTGTCTTGGAGGTGTTGACCATGGCGTTGGACGCCTTAGTGTACCTCTCAATGGTCACAGCAGCGAGGGCAACATCCCCAGGGCAGCCAAATGCAATGGCGGTGTCATCTGCAAATGCCATGGTGCGTGTGGGGGCTTTACCTGGGACTAGAATCCCTGTTAGCTTGTCCTGTAAGGAGGCCAAGAGGGGGTCAAGGGTGATGTTAAAAAGGATAGGGCTCAGGGGGGTCCCCTTGCCGGAGACCTTGTCCAACTGGTACTGCCACTGTAAAACCCATTGGCGCCAGGACTCTGGTGTGGAGCTGGTCATAGAGCGCTGATATCCAGCGCCTAGCTGCGGGGAGATGGAAGCGGGCCAGGGAAGCATCAGTATACTTCCAGGCCACCCGAACATATGCTTTCTCCATATCCAGGAGAGCCACAAATCCATTCACCTTACGAGAGTTAGCAGTCAAAGTCACGTGAAGGTCATTATAGTTGTCCCATAACGACCTCCCCAGAATAAAACCGTGCTGGGATGGGGAGAGGCGAGGTGACACCCATTTGATGATGCGGTTGGCCAGAAGCTTTGTGAAGAGCTTGTGGTCTGTGTTAATCAATGTTATGGGGCGCCAGTTCTCCAGGTTCTCACAGTCTGACTTTTTGTGAATGAGGGTCGTGATTGAGCCTCTGGAGTCGGGGAGGACCTCGCCATTCACCAAGAGTGCAGCGAAGAGGTCGCGGAGGGTTCTGGCTATCACCGCAGGTTCCAGAAGGTACACCTAGAAGGGTATTCCATCTGGGCCTGGGGCTTTAAGCCGTGGGGATTTCAGAAGGGTTTCCATCACCTCCTGGATGGAAATAGGCGCCAGTAGAGCCTCATCATCCCGTGGGTCAATGGGCGGCTCTGGAGCCCGCCACAGGAAGTCTTGGATGTCCGATGGGTCCACCTGGGTGGCATGGAAGAGGCTGGAGTAGAAGCGGTGTAGTTCCTACATGATTTCCTCCTTATATGAAGTGGTTGTAGTGCCAATCTTCAGTGCAGTAATATCCTGCGCTGTTGAACGGGCTTTCTGTTTCTGAAAGAAGAAGCGTGTGGGGCGTTCCCATTGAGCATAATAACAAGATGTTATAAAGTTTGCTGCCCGTCCTTCCTGCAGTGTGAGCTTTAAGCGGAGTGCTTCCTGCGCCGCTTCCCAGTCTTCCAACCATCTGGGAGAGGGCGAAGGCTGGCAGTTTCGCTCCAGATGTCTGATTCTGGCTTCCGCCCTTTTGACTCTGGAGCGAGCTGCGGTCATCTGGGCTTTGGCACAGTTGTAAGCAACGCGGGTGATGCCCTCCTTGGTCACCGCCCATCTAGCCTTGTGGTCAAGCAGGTGGGGTGGGGGGAGGTGAGAGTCTCCCGGATGGTCATAGACAGTTTCTCCTTAGTGAAGGGGTTGTTGAGAAGAGCTGGGGCAACCCTAGGCCAGAACCTACGCGACGGTCTAAGTGTGGTGGTGAGGACAACGGTGAGTGACCTATGATCACTCAGATTTTGTCATGAGAGATGGGAGAGGAGACGCGGGCAATTAGCAGGGGGCCAATCAGTGCCATATCTATGCGTGACGCTGACTGGAAAGCTCCTCGATCATACTGGATCCTAGTCATGCAACCTAGGACAGACGCGGAGGGTGGAAGCGAATCTATAAAGTCACTCAGGTGAAGGAAATCCTGGAGGCGACTTGATCCAGGGCTTTCCTTTGCTGCAGGGGGTAAGAGTCCTGGACGCGACTTATGGTTCTGTTGAAATCTCCTAAGAGGACTGTATTCCGTGGGAGATTGAGTTGGACGAGCTCTTCCAAGAGCTGATTTTGCTCCTGACCTGCATTAGGCAGGTAGATGCTTGCAGCGAAGAAAGAGAAGTCAGGAGTGGTGAGTTTGGCCAGTATGAGGCGGCCACCTAGATATTGTGAAAAAGAATGGGTTTTACCCGGGGATTAAAAACAATAAGGGCGGCATGGTTTGTCCAGAAGGAGTTGCCTCCAAACTGTTCATTACATGCAGATTTTTCGTGGGGGAGGATATGGGGCTCCTGAACAGCAGCGACGTCAATTTGTGCTGACCTGAAGTTGCAGAGGAGGCGGGCTCTCCGCTTAAAGTCCCGCAACCCATTTGCGTTGATGGATTGCAGGGTCAGGGTGCTGCCATGGGGACTCATAGCTGTTCCCCTCCATGTCCTGAGGGGTTGCCAGCGCTTAAGCCTGCTGCTGTGAGGCGGCTAGTTTTGAGTCCTTTAGCTTGACTATTAGCTGCAATCCGTGAGGAGCGTCGAGGGTTCTGAGGGGAAGGAGAGGGTGGGGGGCGGAGGACCCAGTAAGCCAGCCTAGGATGCTGCCCTCGCTCCATTGCAGGGGAAGGACCTGAGGGTGCTCAATGGTGACCTCCGTTTGTCCCCATTTGATAAGTCTGAGTCCATATTCACTTCCTCCAACACTGCAAAGGATCCGCGTGAAATGGACTGTGGGGTTGGGGTAGGACTCTTTGAGGCGGAACTTCTACCGCAGGCCGCGGGTTGCCAGTCCATGCTGGTGGGCATAGCTCCATTGGGAGCTGAGGTTTATGCGATAAATCGCTGGTATAGGTTGGTGGGGGTGTCGCGGAGCCTTGAGTGGGGGTGGCTGACGAGGGGCACCCTGTGGGAGATGCCTTGCACTTGGTGAGAGAGGGAGTTGACTCTGGGAGATTGGGGGGGTGCCCACTGGAAGGGGGCATGAGAGCGAAGGTATCCCATACCAATAGTGGGGTTAGCTGTTTCAACTGCTAGTCGTAAGTCCTCAGGGGACAGGTCTTGAATGGTAACCCATTGTGTGGGTTGTGGAATTGCTGCTGCGGCCACGTGGGATCGTTTTTGGCCTGGTTTAGGCCCCTGGGTGGTGGCTAAGTTGGCTTGTTTTCGAGCTGTGCAGCCACTATACAAGTGTCCAAGGGCGTTACACCATGAACACCGGGGGCGCGCCTGATAAGGGTCGACAAAAAAGATCTCAGGGAATGCCCCAACTACCGCCACATGAGGAATAACCTCAATGTTGCGGGATACAGTGGGGGAGGGGATGAACGACGCCCTAGCAGTGCGAGCTCTTTGCGTGGGAGCATAGTAAGAGGGGACGCTAAAGTCCACCGAAAGAACAGACCCAAACTCCATTAAACCATGATGGAGTGCCAGTTTAAGAGACTCAGGATCAACAGTCGTTGGTAGGTTAGAAAAAGTAACCCATGAAATTTTCTCCAGGTGAGAGCATGTGCGGGAGATGCGAAGAGATCCACGCAGAATAATGACCTGGAGGGTGGTAGCATGGTCAGCAAGGGCAGCTTCAGTGAAGCCCACATCGATGTAGTGGCCCTCCACTGATTCATGGATGGTGGTGTTAATTGGGAATGTCTCCGCAATCGCTGCAAAGTATGAGAAGTAATCCTCCATATAGAATTCAACAGGGTTATAAGATAATAAAGGCAAATTTCGTGGGAGAGGGTTGAGCGAGGTAGAGCTTTTTGCGCTCTCTAGTTTCGGCCCATATTTTCTTAACATCAGAAATAAACGCCACTTCACGGGGATCATCTTTGGGTAGCGTTGGTGCCAGAGGTTTTTGCCACGCCCCAGTGGCTCCTTTCTCTCTCTCGTTTGTGTTTGCTTTGGGCTGCAATTGCAGGTTGAGTGTGAGCTGGTGGTTTGGACAAGTTTGTGGAGTTCCCTTGTAGCTGGAATGTTATAGTAGTTGCTGGCATCATATTAAATTGAGGGGCGGATTGTTGGGCCTTGCTAAATTGTGGAGGCCCATCCAGATTGGACTTAACTCCAGCCAATTGGGAGGAGGGCGATGTTTCATCACCATCAAAATCTATTTGGGTAAATTCAGCCCGAGTATTTGCTGTAATTTCGTGGGCAAAACTCACTGGCTGATTGATGAATTGGTCATTTTCAGCATATGGAGATAAAGTGCCAACTTGAGAAGTACCGATTATGGGGTTTAAATGGGAAGGGTGATATTGGAACTGGTCTAGAGTTCCAAAATCTGAACCATTCGAATCCCCATTGGGAAGAGTAGATTGTCCCAATTTGGTGCTTAGTGAACCAGAGTGTGCGGCTAATCCAACCTTACATCCGAGGGTTTGGGGGACAGGTGATTGTTGGGCCTCACTAAATTGGGGAGGCTCATCCAGATTGGAATTAACTCCAGCCAATAGGGAGGAGGGCGATGTTTCATCACCATCTCAATCTCTTTGGGTAAATTCAGCCTGAGTATTTGCTGTGATTTCATGGGCAAAAATCACTGGCTGATTGGTGAATTGGTCATTTTCAGCATATGGAGATAAAGTGCCGACTTGAGAAGTTCCAGTTACGGGTCAAATGGGATGGGTGAGATTGGAACTGGTGTGAAGTTCCAAAATCCGAACCATTTGAATCCTCATTGGGAAGAGAAGATTGTCCCAATTTGGTGCTTAGTGAACCAGAATGTGCGGCTAATCCAACCTTACATCTGAGGGTTTGGGGGCCAGGTAGCTGGGTATCGCCCCTCATGGAGGGAGCCAGAAACATGGTGTTAGCAATAATAAATGGGGCTGAATTAGCTGACACAATGGGGGAGGAGAATGCCTGGATGAGCTGAGTTGCATTCAACTGAGCAGACGCCATTAAAACAGCGTGGGTGATGGCATCCTTGGTTGGAGGGGGCCCAGCGGGTTGGTGGGAGGCAGCGCACACAGAGCTGTTAGGCGTGCAGGTTGCAGAATTGCGATCAGGTGAACTGGCGCTAGTTGAAGTAGCTCCAGGTTGGGGGGTGGTACCTGCTTTCATTGCTGATGCTTGAGAGCGGGTGATTCTGGTTGACCCTGAGGTGGGTAACCGAGGGTTGCTTCGTTTGGGGTGGTGCTGGCTCATTTGGCAGAGCTTGCGGGTTCTTTTGCGGGGTTTCCCGCCATATTTGCTAATAGTTTTCGTAAATCTCTTTAGTGGAGCTAAATTTCAAGCTGAATTGATTTTTGAAAAGTGTTGCTTAGCAGAAAGAGATGATTCTAGCTACCTGGAACCTTACACACTCCATTTAACACACTTCATGAAATACCTTATTGATAAAATCTGTACATTTTACTAAGGTTTTACAGCAATTTTAATATACTACAGTAATTTTTAATTTTCAGAGCAATTTAAAAAAACTATATGTAAGAAGTGAAGAATTTATATGTTTTATAGTAATCATATTGTTACAGATGATCTATTTGATATTCGGTTGATAAGATAATTAAAATGGTTTTTCTAAGCTGTTGGTAGTCATTTGGCTAGTAATCAAGTTATATAATCTTATGTAGTGTAAATTAACTAAAAAAATATTACATTCTTTGAAGGTGTAAGCTAGTGAGATTACAGAAAAGCAAGGCTAAAAGGCCTATAATAGCCTTTTGTTCTCTAAATTATTTATATATAAGATTATTTTTTAGCACTAGTTGTGCCCAACCCAAAAGGGGGAGCTGCCACGCATCTTATCTGCAAATGTGCCAAACAAAGAGATTATTCAAATTAAAAAAATTCCTAATATTTCATCTCAACTAACAGCCTAGGAAGCCGTATCAGAAGGTGAGGATGCTTTGGGAAACTTTTGTCTGGCACCTGTTTTAGCTGGCAGACCATGGCGGACAACATCAGGGCAGAAGCATCAGCAACATGTGGAATAGTGAGGTATAATTGTGGGTTTACTTCATTGATGAGGCTGGCAGTGTCCATTGTCTCATTGTATTGAGCAAGTTGATGCTTAGCGAAAGTGATGAGGTCAGGCACACAATTGAATGACATGATGCGCCAGCAGGTCTTGGGAAATTGGGGATGAAAAGAGAAATTTTTATGTATCAATGCAAGCGTGACTTGCACTAAAAGCAAGCTCCTCAACTTCATACTTCACATTTTTCAAAATCATGGGGAAATCAGGGGATAGGAATACCCCCAATAAGGGGCTTTATCACCCCATGAAGTTGCTGATTAATTAGGGTGTTGGCAGGGGTGGCTGCAGCCTCAACTGCCATTTTATTGATACTTTTATAAATTGGAAAACTCTTTCAATGGTGAAAATAGTGGGGATGTGAGTTAAGAGGGTCAACGAAGAACTCCTCCAAAGCAAAATATGGTTTCACATGATATGACCGTTCATCCTCATCAACCCATTTGAGAGCCTCAAATGGTTAGATTCAGCCAGCACTGAGCCAGCCACCGGAATTGGGGCAGTGGCAGGAGTTGATTGACCAAGTACTGTTGACCACGGCAGCTCAGCTGAAATTGGTTCATCCATTAACTCAGGATTCTGTAATCTGGTCAAATTGTTTAAATTTTTAAAATTTTCAAGTTTTGATTGGCTGCCGCCTTGGAAGCAGCCAGAATTTGTTGAGGTTGTGGTGGGAGTAAAGAGCCCAATTAAACATCGATGAATCCCCCCCTTGGGTTGGGACCATCTAGTACTAAAAAAAAAAAAAAAAAAAAGAGCCCAATTAAAAAAAATTGGGCCAAACTGGTCATTGACCCAACACCGGAGGGAGGAGTGGTGGAAGTAGTGGAGGTGGAAGCCTTAGGGCATTTGCACTTTGAGTGATCAAGCTCAAAGCACAAGGGGCAAATGGCGCGGCTATCCTCAACGTGCACCCAGAATGGGTGATCAGGGGTGGATCTGATCACCGTGTGAGGAGGAATTGTGAGTTGGGTGTTATAATGAAATGTGCAATTGTTGCAAAGGTGTGTGGCCCTACCAAACGATATGCTCCATTCAGAACCATAAATTGTAACATGTCTGCACCATAAATGGCCAAACCCTCTATGAACTCGTGGCAGAGGCATTTGTGGGAAAGGTGGGAGGGCAACCTAGTGAACTGGACCACTAAACTGGCCACATTTGGGAGATGGGTGCAAATGGTAGGAAGTTTATTATTTTTAAAAAATTAATGACAGCTTTGATTCTGCCATTGCATCAGCCTTAGAATGGAATTGAGGTCAAAATATCCCTTAAAGGGGTGGAAATCAATGAAGCCAGCGGGTTTAAACACCACCATGGCCATCCTGATGATATCCATGCTTACATATGGGAAGAGGTTCCCATATATGACCCAGAGGTCAAAACACAAATTGCTCTGTGGGAGCACCGGCTAAGAACTTGTGAGGTGGTGGGCCAAGTCCCAAGTGGGGACATAACACCTGATAGCGTTAGGGGGGCTAGCAAAGCCAGCTAAGGCACTCTTTGGTGGTGGATGAAATATGCCAGATGGTGGTGCACCACCACCCCAAGCTGGGGCAGCAGATGTTGAGAGCATTGGCATTTGTAAGTATTGGCATGATAAAACAGTGACTTTTTGTGTTTTTAAAAATTAAATTTGGCTTTGATTTCAATGTTAAAGCAAAAGAGAGTTATATATAAGATTATTTTTTTCTGGAAATTGATGCTAAGAGTTTCAATAAGCAAGGCATTTGATTACCATTTGCCACTTAATAAACTTATCTATCAACAACTTATGGTAAATCCTCTATCACTCTCATTTATATCCTAAGTACTTTAAATAGTACAAGGCTTTACTTAAAAGATATTATCTCTACCATTAGTTCCAGTTTAAGGTTTTTATGCCCTTTGAGGTGACAGACCTACCAGGCACTTTGAAGAGCCTGAATTTAATTAGAGATGGTTGGACTAAGCATCACCCACACCCTGAAAGTGGGAACAATACTACTGCCTTTAACTTAGTTATTATATTTGATTTTAGCCTCAAAGTTTATATCAAGAACATCAAAAACAATTTAAAAAGATTCACTGTCAAATATTTATTACTGGTACCTGGTAAGAGGTGACCTTAAGTATAGATCTATAAATTCAGCATCTTTAATTTAATAAAACAATAATAAAGGCCTTTCACTTTTCTTTCCCATAATGATAGCATTAGTTACTACGATTCAATTTGAACATTAATTTTTGATAATAACACAGGAAAGATGGGCGTTTACAACAAATCTCAATTGAGCTGGGCGAAAGCCATCTCAGGTAATGGGCAAAACGGTGCGCCAAAGGGCAAGAAGCACCCTGGAGGGGGACTGGGAACCAATGCCACCAAGAAACCACAAACTGAACCACCTCCCAAATTTGTGGAATTTACCATGAAACACAACCAGTACATGAAAATCCAGTACAACTAACCCCTTCCAAAGGTAGAGCATGGGCTCTGACTCTACCTAGGGGTTGAGTCACTGACTTTGTGGTAAAAATATGCAAGGCTCAGGCCTTCCTCTTCCCCTATGCAGTGTACATGAACATGGAAACAGTCCCATGCAGTGGGTTAATTTAGGCTTTGAGACTAAAGAAGATTCAGATGCCGCTGCAAAAGTATGCGTTGAAGCTGCCCTCCCTGAGGGCAAATAAATTTTGCGCACTGTGCGCACCAGATGGAACAAAGCAAACACTTTGTTCATCTCCTTTGACTCACTCCCCAAAAACCACCCCCATAAGCAAATCGAGGAGGATCTCAAAGTCAGACTCAAACACTTCTGGAGATATTAAACAACTAGAAGTACAAAGATTCCAATTGATGCTGAACCTGTGCACAGAAAAGTTAATCGCATTATCCACCCAATTCCCAAGGTGGCTGAGGATCTCACAAGAATCCCTCACGTAGCACAATTTCATCTCCCATATGTGAAGATGTCAGAACCATTCTGTGTCATACTGGAACGTGCACCGCGAATCTGCAACCACTGCACTAGGACACAAGGAACATGCATGCCCAGTGAAGGAGGGCATCATGGCCCCAGAATTCTGCGATAATGCCATAGACAAAAATGATGCAGAATTTGCCAAAATGGTAGATGCTAACCACGCATTCCAATAGGGAGAGGATGGGCACTACCTCATCATAGACCCAGTAACATTCAAAGCACGCAAAATGCTGCAAAAGGCCCGCAAGCGGGAAGTGGCCAAGGCGCCAGCATTCGCAGCTTCAACCATTAACTTCAGCAAAATTCAGGAAGACATTGAGGGAATTAGCCAAGACAACCAATCAGAAAAGACTGCTTAACTGAGGATGACATGGAGGAAATTATCTGAGTCACCCAATCAGAGAAGTATGCTCAAAAGGAATTTTCTCAACAATGCGACTGAATTTCAAAATGAAATCTGTCATGCAAAATCAGCAGAACAATTCAGCTCCAATATGGGCGGAAAAGCGGGACCCAATTCTTCAAAATAGCAACCCAAAACCACAGAAAAAATTAGCACATTGCACCAATTAAACAAGGATCGTAAGTGGAAGAATATGCCACAATTTCAAAAAACTGCAATTTCTGCAAGAAATCAACGCAAGGTATGAGTTTAAACAATGCCAAAGAATATAATGGTCCTATGACATGAAGTTGGACCAGTAACAAGGGCGTTGGTTATGGGCAGGAGGCCCCCCTAACTGCTCCTGAGGCGCCGTGGGCACCTCAGTAACAATAGGGATGCTAAACATTGCGGGAGTCAGGGCTTGCACGTCCCAAGACAAAAAACTGGACTACCTGTAAAATCCCTCTATAGACATCTTGGCCATCAAGAAACACACTGTCTACAGGGGGAAGAGGGATCCTAGTCAGCCAGGGTCTCATCATCCCTATCAGTTTAGATGACACCTTGTGGGGTGGTCATCAGAAATAACAAAAAACTAAAAATTATAAACTCCTCCTCATATCTACATGGCTGAATTCTGGTTGCAACTGTAATAAACTAAGAGGAAACAATTTTGATAGCAAGCATCTATGCACAGTGCACTGCAGCCAAGAGAAAACAATCCCCCAAAACCATCCCAACACTTGCCTCTCACCTGATAACATTTTAATGGGCGACTTCAACTTCTGGGATAACTCCAACATGAACTGATGGCCTAGTACCAGGGGATGCCCACTGGGACACATTGAGTTCCATGCAATGAAGGCATCCCTAGGCTTACACGACACCCTCCTCCTCAGGTCACCACTCCTTCCCAACATGATCCGCCCCTACATACATGAGGGAATGCTTACATCAATGAGCCGCATTGACTTCATCCTCGCGCCATAGATACACCACTGAAGCATATCCAAATTCACAACAAAAAATCAATTTTTTTACCACCAACTCATTTCAGTACAGCTCTCACCAACCTGAATTCCCACACAGGTGTCAACTTGGAGGAGCTACACCTTGAAAACATAAAGTTTCCCAAAATATCTGACTGGGTCAAACATGAGGCCATAAACCCAGAATTTACATCCTCACTCATATTGGATCCCATCGAAGACTGGGCAAATTTCAAATCTGTATTAATATATAAAACTTGTCACATCGCCTCGCACAGGTACACTGCTGACACAGCCACAATTAGGCGCACCTTGGTGGAGCTGGAACACCTTGAGCTCAATGTCCCAAAGTCCAGCTACAGCCCAATTGAGGTAACAAATGGGTGGAAATATCAGCCTGCCTAAACGCTCTCATATTCAAACACCAGCACAGAATTAAGGTACAAGAAAAGGTAAGCTTATAAAAGAATTCAAGATCTGCTCAACGTATTTTTTTTTGCCAATTCCACTCCCGTGGCAACCAGCCCATGTTCACACAGGTCCGCAAAATTGATGGCACCCTGGCAACTGACCCAATGGAGGTCAAGGCGGAAATACACCATTATTATGCCAAACTATATCGTGACACCCCAGCGGACCCCCAAAAATTAGAAAATTTATACAACCTCAGGAATACAAAGCACACCGCTAGACTACAACCTCCTAGATGTAATAACAAAGGAGGAACTCTGGGACACAGTCTGCGGTGCACCTTATAGGAAATGCCCAGGACCATATGGGATACCCTATGAATTTTATAAGAAATACTGAAAGCAAATCGCCCCCCTCCTTCTAGCATCCATAATTCAATGCCCGCTGAAGACACATCTCCTGCCCGGCGGCGAGGACTCCTATGTCATAACCCTGTAAAAAAAGGGTGACAAATTGGACCAGGCAACTGGCGCCCAATCACAATCTCTAACACTGATACAAAGCTACTCACAAAAATTTTAGCATCCAGAAAGGCACAATATCCTTTAATATCCTGTCACCCAATTAATTTGGGTTCATACAGGGCGCTCAATCTGGACCAATATACACTCAGTTTCCAACATATGCCAATCTAAAGCATCCGAAGCCCTGGTATTCCTAGACCAGGACAAGGCATATGACCGCATTAGCTGTCCATACCTTAAGGAATGCCTGAGCGCCTTCAATCCCCCATCCAGATTCATAAACTGGGCGATGCTCCTCACAAAATCAGCATCCATGGCAGTATGCGGCCCAAGCTTTCTAACCAACAAGATTACACCACGCAGAGGGCTCAAACAAGGGGACCCCCTCAGCCTACTGATGTACAACCTCAGCTTTGATCCAATCCTTTGCGTTGTTGACTCACGCCTCATGGGCATAACCGCACAAGGCCAGCCACCAGTCAAGCTACTAGCCTTTTTGGATGACTGCATAACAGGTATAGCTAACAATAATGAAGCCCGCCAACTGGAACGCACCATGTAGGAGTATTCCATTGTGAGCAACGCATCACTCAACAAAATGAAAACGGAAAAAATCATATAGGCAAGTACACCAACAATTGAGCTATAAGACCCAGACCTCATAGCCCCCCACGAAGGAACAACCCACTCATCCTACCCCTTTCATCACCTACTTGAACCAAACCTGTCTTCCACCTTGGGGTATGGCTGGAGACAGGAGGGTACGCCAAAAAATAAAGGAAAACAACCTACTACAGCGGATGACCAACTGAGTTGCCTCCCTTAAGGGAAGATCCCCAGGACTAAAAGGGCAAGTAACAGTTGCCAACTCACTCATCCTCCCAATGCTATGGTTCCACACACATGCAATATCTTTCTTACCAGACTTCATATCCTCAATCCATTCAACCATCGAGGGCTGGCTGGGACCTGGGACCCAGCTACCTGTAAGGGTGGAAACACTCTTTGGCCCAAACTCCAGTGGAGGCATGGGCCTAATGAACTTTGAGGTCCATGCCAACCGAATATTGGGGATCTGGATAAAGGAAGTCCTTGCCCCAGTCCTCCTGCAACAACACTGATCCAGAGCGGCGAGGGCCACTTTGCACAGGCGCTAAAACTATCCAACCCACACAACCCATTCAGCCTACTCACATACCTCACAAACCACCCCACTGCAGTGGTCCCTCACAGAACTCCCCCAGACTTAAAACAACTCCACCTGTCATGAAAACAGCAGAAGAATTTTAGACCGGCCTGCCAATCAGGATGCGTAATCACCCAAAAAGCAAGACAGAATGCCAGAGGCATTGCCAACTGAATGACTTGGTATGGAGCGGGCAGTGGGAGATGACAGAGTGTTGGTGTAGCAACATGGTGATAATGATCCCGATAATGAACCACACTGAACCCACTCCTGACCCAGGGGCCTTATTGCAGGGGGTGGGATCACTTAGATAGTCTTGACAAGATCCTCATCATATGGTGCCATCTCAACCGGGGTGAATCGGAGACAGATTCTCACTTGCAATTGGTGGGCATACGGCCACAAGATCCCCATGTTTTGCTGACGGAAATTAATGATCATGGGGTTATAGAGCCAAAAATATTAGACTCGCTGAACCCAATTAATGATGGAGGAGGCCATTGTGACCAAGAATACTGGTAGAACCCATCCGGTAATTGGACTGATGGGCCACCAGGGGGATGCCATCAAGGATGTGGTTGGAAGAAAATAAATAAATTTAGTTTTTTTGGTAAAATTTTATTTGAAGGAAAGTAAGAAAATTGACCAACAATTTTCTCAGCGCTTATGCAACTGATTAGATAGTGGTTGATTGGGGTAGTGAAAAGATGGGATCAGGTCCCACAATTTTGACCTAACCAACGAATTGTTCAGGAATGGACAGGTTTATTCCTTGAGAACTGACATCACAAAGTTTGGTGGTGGGTTGAGTCTCTGTTGGTTCGACCTCAAATATCCAAACCGGGGCTTGGCTACATTTCTGACAGTTGGCATGATGGCATTTAGCCCAACGAGTGACGGGAATCCCCCAAGGCCACCCCATATAGGGACAGGTCCATTTTGTTGGGAATGGGTTTGGGACGCCCAACCTGCCCACGCTCAGTCGCTGAACCATCCATTTGGTCAATGGCAACACATCAGCTGCAACACCCAAATTACCAACAAAAGGCTTCGAACCCTCATCAATGACACCCAATGTTTGTTCTACCTGCCTATTGATCAAATTGGAACTGTCAGGCGATCCAGCTGATATCTCATTCTTCATGCCTTTACAGCCATTTGAAATTTGGCCATCAGCCAGATTGCCACTTGAATTAGATCTGACCAATTTCAATTTGGCAATATTGACACAGATTTAACTATTCCCCACAACATTTCTGCTGAGGTGAGTGTGGGTACCAAGGGTGAGATCTGAAGTGGGAGAGCTGTTACCCATCACTTATCTACTATGTGAGTGAGATCGCCCTGAGTAACGAGGGGTACCGCCATCCTCTTTGGTGTCTTTTTATCTAGGAATGGGAAGATGGCCCAATCAAGAGCTAAGGGACATTCCCCAGGACTTACATTACCCTTTACTTTTTCCAAAGGAAGGACCCCCCACCGGGAAACTGCATCAGAGCCACATTCTTGTGTGCTTTGGGTAATTTGATAGCCATAATCGTCATGATTTTCTGGGGAGGATGGGGAGCCTCGGGGTGGGATATGTGGAAAGATTTGACCAGATCCATGCAATTTGTGCAATTGCATGCCTTGACCCAACTATTTTTGTAGGATGGATACCCTTTCCAGGCCACAAGACATTGGACTGAATGTCATGACTTCTGAGATGCCAGGATGGCCTCTACCTCAGCTTCTTCCCCATCATCAATGATGATTGGTTCCAGGTCTGTGGGAATCGCACCCTTTTTTTTTTAGTACTAGATGGTCCCAAGTGGGAATCGCACCCTTGAAGGGCGACAGCTGAGAAACATGAAAAACTGGGTGCTGCTTCCAATGCGCAGTGAGCTTCAGATGGAACGCCCCGTTGCCCAATACTTCCTCCACTAAATGGGGCCCCAAGCGCTTACTGGCAAACTTTCAGGAAGGGGTTTGTTTTGCAAATGACAGGTATCAAGCATGATGTAGGAGCCCACCGTAAAGTCATGACCCAGTAGGCACTTTTGATCTGTGAATTACTTGTAGTCATCAATGGCTTTGGTGAGGTGTTCCCACAATAAAGCTTGAGTTGATCAAATATAGGCAGCATGATCCGCGGCATCTTGAACCTCAGGTCGCAAGCACAGACTGACTGAAAACAAAGGATTATAACCCAATGTTGCTTCATAAGGGGAAAACACCATGGATGCGTGGGTCCCTTCTTATAAGCGAATTGGGCGAGGGGCAAGTCACCAGCCCAAGTATCCTGTGCTGCTGCAGCATAGCAACGCAGGTACTGTTTGAGAACTTGATTTACCTGCTTGGGCTGGCCGTTGGACTGGGGGTAATACACCGTGGATTGACAGGGTATATTTTCAGATTGATAGGAGTTCACTCCAAAACTGCGCGGTAAACCGTGTACCCCAGTTACTAATGATCTCCTGGGGAAGACCAAACATTGAAAACACATGATGTATGAAATGATGGGCAGTTTCTTCAGACGTAATTGTGGAAGTTTAAGGGATAAAAAGGGAAAATTTTGTGAAATTATCCACCACAACCATCACCACTGTGAACCCATTAGAACAGGGGAGGTCAATGATAAAGTCTACGGGCACTGAGGTCCATGGACCTTCCACCTGCTGTAAAGGGTGTAGGAGGCCATTCTTTTCAGAGCAATCTGACTTAGCCATAGCACAAGTAACACAATTGGCGATCCAAGATGGGACCTCTTTGGTCAGTCCTGCCCAATTAAAGGTTCACTTGGTCATTTTGATGCATTTCTTGTTTTCAGGATGTCCAACTGTGGGAGGATCATGGTGTGCACGGAATACCTCCAATTGGAAGAAGGGGGAACCCAAACGTGAGAACAGAAGTAAATGAGTGCCTCTTCTAAGGAGTATAGGGAGTGTTTGTGACTTGAGTAAACCGACTGCTCAACCAACTCCACACCCTCAGGGAAGGCCATTTGACTGGCTAACACCTGAGCCAATAATGGGGCGTCAGGAGCCAACGCAACAGAGGAAACAATGGGGGAACAATTGACAGAATCTGAGTGGCAGGAATCACAGTATTGAGATCCACTTCCTCAGGTTCCGAGGGACAGTGAGCAGGACTACGGCTTATAAAATTGGGAAGTACATTGAGCGCACCTTTAACAAATTTGTATTTAAAATTAAAATTGCACAGATCCTGATAGGTTTGGGCCTTCCAGTGCACCAATTTTTGGGGTTTGCAAAAATACAAAAGGGCCTGGTGATCTGTGCAAACCAATAGCTCATGGTGGGCACCCTGCAATAGATACTGCCAATGAGTTAACGCCCATGCAACAGCAGCCAGTTCCTTGTCATAAATAGCTCATGACTGCTCCATAGCTGTGAACTTTTGGGAGAAATAAGCAACTGGATGTTCTAGACCATCATGCTCCTGAAGCAACACCACATCCACAGCTACTGATGAAGCATTGCATGCGATGATGTATGGTTTGGTGGGATCAGCATGTTTCAAAAGAAGAGGAAACATGAACACCTCCTTATTGATTCGAATGCCTGCTGGCATTTGGGTGTCCAACAAAATGGTACGTTTTTCCCAGTGAGGGGATGGAGCAGTGCGGCCAACTGGGGAAGTGCTGCGGAAATTTTTTTAGAAAAATGATAGTTCCCAAGAAACTCTGAAGTTGCTTCTGCATAGTCAGAGTTGGCCATTCTCGGATTGCATCTAACTTGTTAAGAGGGATAGCAACACCTTCTTTAAGAACCAGGTTTCCGAGAAAAGTAACCTCCTCCATTTAAAACTCGCACTTGGAAGCTTTGAAGAACAGCCCTGCTTTATGCAAGGCGATCACCACTGCTTCTAAGTTGATAGTGTGTTGTTTGGGAGTTGGGGAGTGAACCAGGATATTATCAATGCATGCAATTGCACAAGAGAACCGGAGATCCCCCAATGCATTGTCAATCATCTGTTGAAACATATTGGAAGCATTTTTCAGCCTGAAGGGCATTATGCAAAATTTAAAAATTCCTTGGTTTTTTGGATCGCGGTTAACCATTCCTGCCCTTCCATTACCTGAATTTGGTTGAAAACGTTCACCAGATCCAGTTTTGAGAACACACAGGATTTGGCAATTGCCTGGCTTATTGTCTGCTCCAAAGGCAATGGGTAGGGATCAGTTTCTGTTATTTTGTTCAAGTGACCATAATCCACACAGGGATGGAGCGATCCATCCAATTTTCTTACAAAAATGATAGGGGAGGCGATGGGTGAAGTCTATTTATACAACCAGCCTTTTTTCATATCGTCCAACCAGGTATTGAGTGCAACTTCTTCCTCTGCTGTATGGGGATACAACGGACAGTTGATGTTCACCAACTCCACGGTTGTTCAAAACCCACAATCATACCTAGTATGCTTTGGCAGGCAATCCGCCTTTTCTATATCAAAGATTCTCCAATATAGCATTAAGCTTTCTGGAAAATTGGCCAGAATGCCCGCGGAAGTAACCAGGGTAGTGAAGAGCTGGTCCTTGTATCTTCATGAGGGTGTTGATCAAAAGGAACTCTCCCTCCGAATCATCATTAGTGAATGACAACGTATTAGACTCTAAATGAATCTTCACATGTTGTCAGCGCCACCACCCCACACCTAAGATCATCGGAAACACCAAGTTCAGCATAGCAAAAAAAATGATTGCAGAAGTTAAACTGGTGGATTGAGAAGGGTACCGATTGGTGAATGACATATGAAGACTGGTAAGCAGATGAGGCCACCATTACTGAAGAGTTCACATCCATTTCTAGTTTTAATTGTTGTGCCAACACAATACTCATGAAGTTCCCCGCTGCTCCAGTATCCACTAGAGCTTCGAAGGAGACATGATGTGGACTGATACTGATCTTCATAAGTACAAGGAAATAAGCGAAATTCTATTTATTGGAAGATTTGACTGACTCATTGGCGACTGAAGAAATAACGGGTATATCAGGGGTAGGATTGGGATCATTTGCTGGAGCAAAAATTGGAATTACAAGAGTGGGGGAAATGATTTCCTCCATCTGGGCTTGAACAGAATCATTAGTAGTTAACTCTGTAACTGCCATCTCAGACTCAGGAGTTACAACAGGGTTAGTACCCAAGTCTACCACTAATTTGAAGACAGGCGCGTCATCTGCATCTTCATTGGGTAATCCCATCATAAAATTCCCCTTCTGATAATGGGATACATGGCGGGGTAAAGCTTTGATAGTAGTTGCAGTGGCATATATTTGATCTACTGATCCTTGGATGGTAGACCAGGCCACATGATGAGCGGAACCTGAATCCAAGCCCAATCTAAAGACTGCCTTAAGCATTTCAATAGATAGACCTGATGCGGGAGCCAGTTCATGAAAGATAGAAATCAAAGAAAGCAAACTAGGGGCTTCAGCCATGGCATAGATCAGTTCGAATAGGTGATCTGATTGGGACACAGGGGGTTTCAGGGCAGCCGACACAACAGCAATCAGTGGGGTGGAGTCTCCTGCTTGTGAGGAAGAGCGCAAAAGACCTCTTACCCAACGGTGGGCATCCCCATCCACAGCATCTAACAACGTGAGCCCTTGTTGGGCATGCAATAATGCAGAAGCATTATTGAGTGCAATTGCTGTATGCATTTGCACTTCAGCAAGCACGTCGAGGACCTGATTGGCGATCTCCTGGGAGGGAACGCTTGATATTCCCTCCAGGCTGGAGGAAGTAGGAGGAGACGAAATCTTCACAACTTGGGTGGCTTGAAGAAGGTTACCCAAGTTAGAGCGGATACTTCTCCCAAAGTCAGAAAGTTACCAAAATGAACAACAAACAGCAAATGACTGATTGCACATTCATTTGGTAGAGAGTAACCACTGCGGCGCCCAGTTCAAAAACCAAGGTGGAAGTGGCTGGAAATAATGGTTGGTCGATTATGTCATGGAAACAGAAGAAGAAGTTTAGACCAGCCTGCCAGTCAGGATGCGTAATCACCCAAAAAGCAAGCCAGAATTCCTGAGGCATTGCCAACTGAATGACTTGGTATGGAGCCGGGCAGTGGGAGATGACAGAGTGTTGGTGTAGCAACATGGTGAGAATGATCCCGATAACAAACCACACTGAACCCACTCCCAACCAAGGGGGCCTTGTTGCAGGGTGTGTGATCACTTAGATAGTCTTGACAAGATCCTCATCATATGGTGCCATCTCAACCGGGGTGACAAGGAGGGGGATTCTCTATTGCAATTGGTGGCATACGGCCACAAGATCCCCATGTTTTGCTGACAGAAATTAATGATCATGGGGTTATAGAGCCAAAAATATTGGACTCGCTGAACCCAATTGATGATGGAGGGGGCCATAGTGACTAAGAATACTGGTAGAACCCATCTGATGAATAGACTGATGGGCCACCATGGGAATGCCATCAGGGATTCGGTTGGAAGAAAATAAATAAATTTAGTTTTTTTGGTAAAATTTATTTGAAGGAAAGTAAGAAAATTGACCAACAATTTTCTCAGTGCTTATGCAACTGATTATATAGTGGTTAATTGCGGTAGTGACAAGATGAGATCAGGTCCCACAATTTTGACCTAACCAGCGAATTGTTCAGGAATGGACAGGTTTATTACTTGAGAACTGACATCAAAAAATTTGGTGGTGGGCTGAGTCTCTGTCAGTTTGACCTCAAACGTCTGAACCAGGGATTGACTACATTTCTGATGGTTGGCATGACAGCATTTGGCCTGACGAGTGATGGGAATCCCCCAAGGCCACCCCATATAGGGACAGGTCCATTTGGTTAGGAATGGGTTCAGGACGCTCAGCCCGCCCGCGCTCAGTCACTGAACTGTCCATTTTGTCAATGGCAACACGTCAGCCGCAATGCCCAAATTGCCAACAAAAGGCTTCAAACCCTCATCAATGATGCCCGATGTTTGTTTTACCTGCATATTGATCAAATTGGAACCGTCAGGCGATCCAGCTGATATCTCATTCTTCATGCTTTTACAGCCATTTGAAATTTGGCCATTGGCCAGATTGCCACTTGGAATTAGACATGACCAATTTCAATTTGGCAATAGTGGCATAGATTTCACTAATTCCCCACAACAGTTCTGCTGAGGTGAGTGTGGGTACCAAGGGTGGGATCTGAAGTGGGAGAGCTGTTACCCATCACTCATCTACTATGTGAGCGAGATTACCCTGAGTAATGAGGGGTACTACCATCCTCTTCGGTGTCTTTTTATTTGTGAATGGGAAGATGGCCCAATCAAGAGCCAAGGGACGTTCCCTGGGACTTACACATCTGCACCATTTGACACATGGGGTGGACTGTCACTATCACAGGCACTAGTCAGGGGAGAGGCATACCCAGAGCCCACCTTACGCTAAAGAACCAAGAGGACAACTCCCTGAGGGACACTCACGATGGGACCCCAGAGATAGCAATAATAGACTACCTGGATGCTTAAGACATCCCATACAACCTCACACAGCAGAAGGCAATATGGAGGCTGATACACCATCCGCTCCTCCAGCCAAGGGTAAGAGCTAACACCTGGCGCTGCCTTGGAAGAACGTACAGGACTGCAGATTGTGCCAACTCTCTCCATGTGGAGTGCGCAGTGTGTGGAGGGGAAGGCACCCTACACCACCTCCTCAAAGCATGTCCCCCATCAAGAGCATATGGTGGGAAGTTCCGCGCCTGCTTAGAATCCAGAATAACCAAGAACTTTCCATCTCAAGGAGCCTCATCGTGCTCCAGATTGAGTCCCCAATACCACCTACCCTCCACTCCCTAATAGTAACCATCACAATGTGGACAATCCACACCATTTCTTTGGATGCATTCAGGGGTACCATACCAACCATCTGTGGGACAATCAATAGATTCCACGTCAACCTACTGGAACACTTCCAAGCCTGGCTTTATGGATACATGAAGCTGAGGCAGCAAAGGCTTGTAGAGTCATGGTTCCCAGTATGGTTCCTACACACGGACCCCTTCCTACACACCTGCTCCATAACAGGGAAACCCCCTCAGAGTAGAGTACCCAACACCCCCCACACCTGGTGGTACCAGCTGGAAACATGGGTATCTCATATACTCTGGGGTGCCTAATTCAGTTCCACTTTGCCTTCCTCTCTTCCCCATATTCTTTCAGTATTGCTTGTCCCTGGTCAACTTGCCTCAGTTAAATAAAAATAATAACGGCCTTTTATAAATTGGAGCTTGTTAGTTTAAATTTTATTTATTGACATTATTCTTGATAAGATAATTTTGTATCAGTTAAGTATCCATAAAATTAGTTATAAATATATTTATAAACTTTTAACCTTATTTTATGTTTACTGTTCTTATCCAGGTTTCATACACCTTTATAGGTGTAACTTGCCAGCAAATATATCATCTATATGGCTGCTCATTATGCATTGGAAAAGGTCATTAAGGTCCAATGTGCTAAATTAAGCTTATATAAAGTGACAATGCTGATAATACTAAAATATACATTGTAAGAATAGTGATTAAAACTTTTAAAAAATTCTTTATAAAGAGATTATCCTTTAGAATTGGCACAACTAGAAGAGTTTATATAATAGATTTTTTTGCTAAATCTAAATTTTTAGATTTGTTAGGATTAATAACATAAAGTCCTTAGTCTAGATGCACCACATATAAATGGCTTTGCCTCAAGCCAAAGCTTTACTCCAAATTTTATCAGCCATGGCATGTAAGATTTGGACTTATGATGAGTTATGTTCCTAAGCTTACACCTTCCTCATATGAAATTAAGCCTTATTAATTTCTAGGTGAAGATCAAGATTTTAGCTATCGATACGATCATTGTGCCTAGTTCAATTAATTGCTTACTCTAAGATAATAAAATAAAAAACGAAATCGGATGTATCATGGAAACTTTAAACAGATCAGTGCCAGTATAGAGTGAAAATGTAGAACTTTGGTTTATATGCACTTAAACTAATTTATTATGACTGTGTTGGCGTTGCGCACCAATGCCCCGAACCGAGATAGCGAATAGCAAAGGCGGTCCATGGAGTTCCTGGCTTATCATACGCCGCGCATGGAGGTTTTCCGGATTTTATCCTCCTTTCCCATTCATTCGATTTCCCATTAATCGGTGCGGTATCGTCCCCAGGTCGGCCCACCTCGAATAAAATATAAAAATATAGATAAACTAATTTAAATTTTCTAAATGATTTATTGAAATATTACTGAGATGGATCTCGAAATCAACTAATACTTTTTAACTCACTGGTCTGTGATGCGAATGAGCTGGTCAGATTCAACGTAGTCAATAAAACTAGAGTAAAGGCTATTCTCGAAGATGGTTTTACAGAGTTGGTGGGGGAGGTTGGCAGTAAACCCTTTGAAGATATTAGGATAGAAATGAGTGATTTTGCCCCCTCTGAAGTTGATTAGTTTGTACAAAACTTTTAAGATGGTATCCATTTCGGATATTGGGATGTTGTCCTTGAAGACGACAATGTAACTTGAATTGACATCGTTGCTGGTGCAAACGCCCGACAAGTCTTTAGGCGTGGTGAGTCCAGTTGGGCTACTGAGAGTCAAGGTGAGCAGGTTGCAGAGATAAACGGCGATGGTGTAAATTTTCATCTTGAACTGATGAGAGCTAATCTCACATTGAATTGGTTTTATACTTTTTCGGTGCTTTTACAATCAAGTACCGATTCATCGATTTTAAAACTTTCAAGCGCCATTTAGTAAACCTTACTGACTTTATCCTAAAAAGCTTTAAATTGAATCAAAATATTGAACATAAAGATGTCACTATTGATGCATTGTGTCTCAATTGAAGATCTCGAGCTTATTTTATGTGATTGTAAATGGTTTAAAACTTTAACAATAAATAAACACCATCAGATCCCCCCTCGGGTTGGGACCATCTAGTACTAAAGAAAAAAATAAACACCATCAGAACACTCCTCGTCAACTATCTGAGTAAAAGTGAACTAACCTTTAAAATCAGGCCTATTCGGTTAAATTTAAGTTTAAAATTTTTAGCTTAAAATGGTTAAATTTTGAAATTGGTCTCTTAAACAAGCTTTCAACTAGAAATCATTGTCATAGGTCCAAACAATTTACTAAAGTAACTTTGGTCAATCGCAATTTAAGACTAACTGACAGATTTATCGATTCATCTTGGTTTTAAGATAATCTAGTAACCATCATTCGGTACTTTTTAGCAAATTATCTGAATGCAAACTTCTAGAAGCTATGCTACCCCAGATTGGATCTTTGGATGAATTTAACTGGTAACAGTGGACCAATAATTTACTAAATGCATAGAACTCAGCCAAATTTAAATTATGAAGCATCTCTCGTTCAAACCTTTTACTTTTCTAAAATTAGAATTAATCTCTATATTAATAACATTATTAAATGGGCCAGAGTGGGCAATTGGCCCTCCCAAATCCTCCAGCCACATTCTCCCACTTAAACCTACCCAAGCCAATCAGAGCCAGGCTTGGACCACCCTTTGCACCCAAGCACCCACCCATTTGCCCATTCCCACCCACCCAACTTCTAATGCCACTATTCTTGTAAACCAAAAAACATGGGACCTATTGGCAGAGGTTGATGAATCAGGTAATGTTCTCATTAGTAAGCATTCTGGTCAACCTCTCAGCCAATATAATTATGGTCAGGCTGAATTTTTCCTTCCTGACTTTGATGAAATCTCACCCCTAGATATTTTACTCCTCTGCCCAATGCAGCCCCCTACCAAAGTGACCACCAGCTTGCATTAGCTGCGGTGGCCTCTCCCCAGTACCCAACCCTATGCAAAGCAGTGGCCTAATAAGTGGCTCAGTCCCAGCTAGGCCTGCCCACCCACTTCCCCCCAACTTCGCTGAATCTACCTGCAGTGATATCTCAAAGTTATTTGATGATGCTGAAGCTGCTGTCATGAATGTTGTAATACTCACCGCATTCAACCCTTCAGCTAAAATCACCCACCACAGTATCTCTCTTTTTACCCAACTTTCCAAAGCCCACAAAGAAGCTAAAATTCTTGTCGCAGCATTTGTTGAAGCACTTTACCATGATAATCTTAATGATGAGGTGGAAAACTTATACTATGCTGACTTCTACCCCCACTATGCGGATGCCCCAATGCACTGGCTCTCCACTTTAATCCACTACTTTAATCAAAATCCCATGATTGGGATGTATTTGTCTGAGGACTAACCCCCCTCACCCTCTGCCATAGTGGGTTAGCAGTTTCTGCTCCCCACCTGGTTAGTAGTTTTATTTTTTACATTCATTTTTTTCAGATTTTTTGATTTTAGTATTGTCAACCCCCTGGTTAGCATACCTCAAATAAAGTAAGTAATAATATTATTAACCTTCCTGTCTACAAATTTTTAAAAGACTTAATGATAGCAAGAATAAATATGCATAGGCAACCTCCCTATCTTCCTTTTTTATTTCACTCTATATCATTATTTTATTACTAATAAGAGGTATTCTCATCTATCCTTGATGCTTTAATAAAGTATTAAAAATTATTCAATTTACTTGAGGCATAGACTCAAAAAAATTGGAAAAAAAGAACTGGGGGTAAAGTTTTTGGGAAAAAAGAACCCCCTTTAAAAAGGCACTAAAAAGTATGAAATATTCAAGAAATTATATCTCCTTAATAAAACCCTTTTTGAAGTCAGCGCCATCTATACAACCTAACTTATAGAATTTTGCTTATAAATACAAACTATATCTTATGTCTGGATTGGGCCCAATTGTAAACTATAAGCAACTTAGAATATACAGTGCAGAGTATATATATTTTAAATAGCTATTATAAGTCAGTTAAAATATGGTGCTGAAGAGGATGATACCCCAGTGGTATAATATGAACTCTCTACCATTGCCTCCCCAAGTTTGATTCCAGTAGATGAACTTTGGGTAGGGGACAATTATGAATGGGTTGGTTTTGTGCACCAATGCCCCAAACAAAGATAGCAAATAGCAAAGGCAGTTCATGGAGTTCCTGGCCTATCATATGCCGTGCATGGAGGTTTTTTGGGTTTTATCATCCTTTTCTATTTTTTTCACTTCACTTCATTGGAGCAATATTGTCCCCCAGGTTGGCCCAACTCAAATAAAAATTTAAGAAAATTTAAACTTTTAAATATGATGCTGACTTCTGAAAGAGTTTTCTTAAGGAGGCATAATTTCTCAATTATTTTTTTCTGGTGCCTTTTTAAAGAAGTTTCTTTTTTCCTAAGAAAAACTTTACTCCAGTTCTTTTTTTCCAAAAAGATTAGTGCATTTTTAAAGATAGATCTTTTTTCTAATTTTATTAAAAAATCTCTATATTATATATTATTTTTGACCCCTCACTATTTCTCTATAGAAGTAAAAGTCAATGTATATAACATACTAGTGGAGTACCCAACGTTGCCTGGGTTTATTTATTATCAGCTGATTTAAACTGATTAATTTATATTTTATATTATAGCTAGCAGAACCCAGCTGACATTTTCCTGCATTTGTAAATTTATTTAAATAAAAATGGATAGTCTGTATGTAATCTAGAATCTATAATGCGTTGTGTAAAAATGTGGAAAAAAAGATGACTTATACTACTGAAATTCCATTATTAATATTGGTATAAATAGATGATGGTCTATATAAAATTTTTATAAATAATTTATGTGAATGAACAATATTTTTGACTATTCCATTTGCTATATAATTTAACCCTTTAAAAAATTAAAAGTAATACTAAGGTCTAGCATAACGCAAGTGGGTAAACAGTTATTTTGTTTTCTTATTCGGTGTATAGATGTACAGAGTTTCTGGATTTCCTACTCTGGAGCAAGCAACATATAGTTGACCATGTAAAAAATTTTTTGGGAAAAAAAGAACCTCCATTAAAAAAACTCTAAAAAGTATGAAATAATTAAGAAATTATGCCTCCTCAAAAAACCCTTTTTGAAGTTAGTGCCATATTTTAAACTGAATTATAAAATTTTGCTTACAAATACAAATTAATCTCATGTCTGGATTGGTCCAAGTGTAGACTATAAGCAACTTAGAATATATATGTCATGGAATCTGCTGATTAAATTAAGACTGTGCTTCCAATCTGGGTGTGTAACAACCCAGTGGAAAGCCCAGAATGCCAAGGGCATAGCAGTTCTGAGCAGTTGTAGGAGAGATCCCTAATTTTCTGGTGAGGGAAATAGAAGATAATAAAATACCAAAGGCCCATAACAAACCAAATGGCTGCAATGGGGGCAACCGCAGGTCTTGCTGAGGCATCCCCAAGGGTAGGAGAGGCAAGGAGGACAACCAATCCTCCTGGTTTTGCAGTTGTTGACCTTTGGCTTCATTTTCCAACCATTTTGGACTGATTCATCATGGAAAGATTCTGAAAATCATAGAAATTTTCAAAATTTTTGAAATGACAATCAGCCTCATAAATCAAATTGAATCAAATCAAACTGACCATCAGAAGGCCTTGGGCCTTATCTTGTGTCTATTGGGAGGTTTCAGGTTGGATAGAGAGGTTGGGTACATCACCAGCGTGGTGAATTGATTTTTTAAAAGATTTGGGATGTATTAGCCCTTGGCAGAAAGGCCTAGATGGTTTGGTGCCTGGTTCCCACCTTGTGGTTGTGTGAACAGTGAGTCCTCCCCTCCAAATGGGGAATTGCAATTAGCAGAGATGGCCTCACTACACCAGAATTGTGCCAAACCACTAGCATATTGGCGAGGCAGATTAGGCCAAATTCTCCGATTATTTTGCAAAGTGGGAGGGTGATCCAAAACTGGTCTGCCGGGTGCCAAATGGTAAACAGGTCATTATGAAGAGTTCAGTGGATTGAAGAACTCTTCCAAAGTGGTGGATTGACGTCATAGGCTTGTGGTGAATTCCTGAATTGTGATCACCGTTTGGTGAACCACTGAATTGATGGCTTGGAAGGCCCATTTGATGACCATCAGACCTAGGATGCAGATCACTGCATACTTTGCTGGGTTAAGTAAAAGAATTATGAAGAAAACAGTGGAGCTCATGGAATAGGTTTTGGAGGGAGAAGTTTTTATTAAAACATAAGGGTGAAAATGGACCAACAACTGCTCCTTACAGAGGCAGTTGCCTTATATATGTGGAGTGGGGAAAAGGGGGCTATGGGTACATTTTTCCTGGGCAGCAATTGCTGACATAATCATGGGTACTCAGCCTGGGTTCAGGGCTTCGTCATCCAGTTTACACAAAGGTCACAAAAGCTCTGGAAATGTAATTGTTGGATCCTCCAGAGAGGGACCCTTACCAATGCAAACAAAAACAGATTAACTCAGATTGAAGGGGAGGTCAAATTTGGTTCTTCCAGGGTCAATTCTGATGATTTTTAAAAGATTTTTCAAAATTTCCTGAAAGTGAATTTCCAGCTCAGATTGGCTTTCCCAGACCCAAGATTTTGGATTCCATGTCCTGGACCCAGTTTTCTGACTTGGGAGCCCTTTCCTGAGTTTTGAGGCCCATTTTCTTCTTTCACAAGGACGTAAAGGATGGCGGAGTGAGGCTCAGTGGGAGGGGAAGCTGCTGTTGAAGGCTTCTGGCCTGTATTGCCTCATTATAGACCTCTTTTATACTTTCAATAAGAGCAAAAGCAGCCAAATAAGGTACTGTGGTGTGGTTTTTGGTGCCAATGCAGTGACCCAACGTTCATCCATTACATGACCCAAGTCCCCCAGTTGAGCCAAGGGCTCCACAGAAGCATTAGGTCCCTTCTTCTTCCTAAAAGGACCTTTTCCTGATCTAGCCCAAGAGGTTGGATCTCTAGACTTACAATATAGTACTGAGTATATAAATTATAAATACATAATATAAGTCAGTTAAAATATAGCGCTGACTTCAAAAAGGGTTTTATTGAGGAGACATATTTTCTTTATTATTTCATACTTTTTAGAGCTTTTTTTAAAGAAGGTTATTTTTTTCCAAAAAACTTTACCCCCATTTCTTCCCCCCCCAAAAAATTAGTGCATTTTTAGAAAGTGGCTCTTTTTCCTACTTTTATCAAATATTACTATTTCTATATATCATTTTTGCCTTTTACTTTTTCTCTAGAAAGTTAAAACTCATTGTATATATTATATATAGTATCTTATAAACAAGTAAAATAATAATTTATTTTATTATATTTTTTTAATTTATTGGTCAAATTATATTAAAATTTACTTATTGTCATCTACAATACTTCATTTTACTAAATTTAGATGATTTTATTGGCCAACGTATGCTAAATTTACTGATCACCATCTACAATAAATCATTTGATTAGATTTGGCTGCTTTTATTAGTAAATCTATGATACATTTAATGATCACTATCTAAATTAATACATTTTATAATATTTAGATGAGTTTATTGGTCAAATTATGGAAAAAGGATATCCATTTATAATGATTTAAGCTTGTATCACTATGAGCTCATACATGCCTGGACTTTGAACATACCCTTCATCCATAAATGTATATATCAAAAGTGCTTCAAAGCTTTCTTTTCATTGATGCCAGTGTCAGTGCTACAGTCCTTTAGACTATTGCCAAGATTCGAAGGTGGCTTGAAGCTGGAAATTTGGAAAAAGCGCTGAGAAGGAAATAGAAAATTGGATTAGAATACTGAGTGCTTTATTGAATCAAAAGGTTATAATATTTATAGGGTGAGTGGGGACTTGGTGCCTAAGGGATCATTGGGGCCCCATCCATTCAGGATCTTTCCTGATCTTCCAGTTTGGCTGCCTCATGGGCATCCTCAAAGGAATTTGCTGTCCGCCTGACTGAATTGGTGGAAACGCCACCACACGTGACTCAGGAATAGGGGAGGAGGATCCTGAAGTCAAGTTTGCATGGTTAGGTTTGGGAACTGATTTGGTACAGCCTGATCCAGAAAAAGGGAGTTTGATTTGTTTATTATGTTGATTTTTGACAACGCCCCCTTAAGGTTCTTGTCAGAGAGGAGAATATGGCTGAAGGAACAGACCATGCACCCAATTGACTATGGTCCCTTGGTTGACATCAGCAATGGAGTACTAAGACTTCACCCTATGGATGACCTTATAGGGTCCAGACCAAAGAACATCTAGCTTATTTTGTCAGCCTTTAGGTCAATGGTGATAAAGGAGAACAAGGTCATCTAATTGGAAAGTTGGTAAAGAGGGGCATCCAAGATTAAATTTGGATGTCTCTCTTCCAGTAGTGGTGATAATGCCTTGGGTGGCTAGGACTTGGAGCCAGACAATTTCATTGGCTAAGGCCCTCATAGTTAATTCAGAGTTCTCATGTGGGGAGGCTTTGAGCAATAGCTGGACGCTACTTGGTAGCCAAGGTGCACGCCAATATAGGGCTTTGAATGGGGACATCTTAATGACTTGGTGGTAGCTCACCCTGTAGGCAAGCAAGGCGCTGGGTAGGTAGTGGTTCCAACGAGCAGGATCTGAGGCAACCAACTTCTATAGGATGGAAATAAGAGTTCCATTAGCGCGTTCTACCACCCCATTAGTTGATGGTGGCAAGGGGCGGCAAAAAACTGGGTAGTGCTGAAAAGTGAAGTTAGTTCTTGTACTACCTGTGAAGTGAAATTCAATCCATTGTCTGAAAGTAAGGTCTGGGGGCACCCATGCTGGGTGAAAATGGATTGAACAAGGAAAAGAGCTGTGGCCTTGGCAGTGGCAGCAGGAACCAAAATTGCTTTGACCCACTTGGTTAAGTGGTCCACAGCCATGATAATATACTTATGGCCATGCATCCCGGTGTGAAGGGGACCCACCACATTGATGCTAACAACATTGAAGGGCCTGGTAGTGGCAACGACTGAGCGTTGAAATCAAAGGTTATCTTGGTCATGAAATTGGCAAGTCATACATGCCTCCAAGATCTCTTGGATGGTTTCAACCATTTGGTCTCACTAACATCATGACTTCAGCCATTTGTGAGTCCTCTTAACTGTACCATGTCCCACAGTGGAATGGTTCTCTAGAATGATACTGGTTTAAGAAGAGGGGTGGACATAGGGGAGCCACTTCTTGTTGACCTTCTTGCAGAGCAGCCCATCCTTGATTTGAGTGTCTTGAATCATTCTGAAAAGCTCATCCTGGACTTAGGGAGTTTCCAACTTCCATTGCTCAGGTTGACCTATCAGATCATATATTGATCCTCCTTGGGGGTCAAGACTGCTAGCACTGGCATCTGAGAGAGACTGTCGGCGTTCTGGTAAATTGTGCCTGCAAAATGGATGATGGTGAAATAATAGCTTTGAAGTTGTAAAGCCCACCTGGCTATCCAACCATCGGGGTCCTTCATTTATTGGAGCTGCCAAAGTGAGGTCTGGTCTGTAATGATAGTAAAGTTGGTACCATAGAGATAAGGCCAAAAATGTTTGATGGATAGCAAAATGGCTAGACATTCCTTCTTAGTAACACTGTAAACCGTTCAGCTTTACTTAGCATCTTACTAAAGTAGGCCACGGGATGGTTGACCTGGTTTTCATCATGTTGGGCTAGGATAGCCCTTACAGCGATGTCACTTGCATCTGTGAACAGCAAAAAGGGTTGGTCAAAGTGCAGGTGAACTAGAATGGGTTTAGTACATAGAGCCATATGTAAGGCAATAAAATCCTATTCCTGTTCAGGCCACCACTTGAACGGCACATTCTTCTGCGGGGGTAGAACAGTGGATTGGCTAAGTCAGCAAACCGGGGGATAAACTGATGATAATAGCCCACCATGTTAAGAAAGACCTGGATATCTCTTAAGCTTTGGGGGTGTGACATCTTCTCTATGGCGTCGACTTTGTTTGGTATAGGCTGGATGCCATGCTTGAAGACTTTGTGTCCTAGAAACTCTAGATCTTATTGGATGAAGGAGCACTTTGAAGTTTTGAGTTTGATAGAGGCCTTCCATAGTCATTCAAAGATTTCCATGAGATGCTTGACATGTCCATTAAAGGTTCGCAAAAAAACGGTAATGTTGTTCAGGTAGTCAAGGATTCATGAAAGCTTCAATGCCCCAAGAATCCCGTCCATGGCATTTTGGAAAGTGGCCAGGGCATTACAGAGGCCTTGGGGCATTCTGGTGGGCTCAAATAGCCCCTCATTGGTGATGAGAGCGCACTTGGCTTGGTCTTTGGGGGCGAGATCAACCTGCCAATATCCGCTAGCAAGGTCCATGGCTGAAAAGTACTGAGAAAAGGCAAGCAGTCAGAGGGAATAGTCAATTTGGGGCAGAGGATAACTGTTCTTTTTGGTGATGGAGTTAAGACATCGATAATCCATCACCACATGGTGACTGCCATCCTTCTTATGAACCAGCAGAAGAGGGGAGGCTCAAGGGCTGCACAAAGGTACCAGAATTCCAGCATCGAGTAGCTGTCTTAGTTCTACCATCACCTGGGCCTCTTCAACCTTGCTCCTTTGTTAAGGTTGGGATTGAAAAGGGGGAGTGTACCCAGTTTCCACATGGTGTAGGACTCCGTTCATTCTTCCTAAGTCATAGGTCAAGGTTGAGAATAGGTCCGAATACTCCTCTAACAACTCTTGGATCTTATGTTGCTGCTCGTCCAAGAGGTCCTTCCCAATATTGGTGTCAACCAGGCTAACCAAAGGTGGCAACTCCAAGCCAAAATCCCTCAAGTCCCTAAAGCATCAAACATTGGCAACAGCCTCTACTGGTAAAAGGTTGACATAGGTGGCGGTACTGCTTGGACCTACAACTTTGGGTTTGTCAGTGAGGTTGACCAGTAACACAGATATAGATCCAGCATATGCTGGATCAAGGATCACTGGGAAGGTCAGCACCTCCTTCGTTATGTGTTGTCTAGGCCTCAGATCTCCAATAGATACCCCAAGGGTTGTTGACATGGATCTGGGTGTTGGCAATGACTTGGGACTTTGGAGGTATTGTAGTTGCCCTAGGTAAGTAGATTGCCATTACTTCCTGTCCATTAACAGCAGGAGGGGGCAATCGGACTTGAGAGCCCCTGATATGATACTCAAACGTTTTGATTCGGCCCTCATTCTCCAGTAGACAGGCCTGGGCTTTGACCTCCATAATAGAGTTGTAAGAAGTTTTGAAGATCAGAGGTACCTGATGCCCCTAGTAGGGATAGAAAGCCACCATCGTAATGGAGCACAATTGAATAGTCTCAAAGGAACTGAGTCCTGAGGAGCAGGTCATAACTTGGGTCATCTGAAGTGACTGTGGGGGTATTCACAGCAAGCCTCCCAAACCATAATGGCAGAGAGGAATAAGTTCCTATAGATCGGGTACTTTGAGGGCCAGCTGTGCCATATTCCATATAGTGTGGCAAGTCTGGAGCGATCTTGACATGCTTCATCATTTTGGAAGATAT
The DNA here is from genome assembly GCA_022478985.1 of Massospora cicadina. Taxonomy (NCBI): domain Eukaryota; kingdom Fungi; phylum Entomophthoromycota; class Entomophthoromycetes; order Entomophthorales; family Entomophthoraceae; genus Massospora; species Massospora cicadina. The sequence goes on along the minus strand of JAKSZP010010510.1, from coordinate 25,764 downwards.
GACGTTCATGGGGGAGCCACTGTCAACTATGGCGAGGACCGGAATCTTGTGAACCTGGACTACAACTTGGGTAACCAGACTTCCAAAATGGGACAGTAACTTTAGGAACATGAGAGAGACATCAGAAAAAGAGTAAGCAGTATCAACTTTTTATTTTCATTAGATACCGGAACTTCTTCTTCAGGTATGACAGTTCCAGGTTCATTCAAGGAGGATTTTTGAGGCTGGGTAGGGATTTCAGCATGGAGCGCCTCATCCTTCATGCTGGCAGCCCTTTTCCCATCTCCTTGGCAAATCATTTCCAGCAGGTTTTGACACTATATCTGAAACCGTTACAATAGATGCATTGAGGTCGTGGGTTATCTGGTTTCCAACCACATGGACCCTAGGGCGGTTAGAGGTGCCTGTAGATGTAGCCTTATAATGTAAAGTCAAGTAAAAAATTTCATTAAGTGCTTCCTTGATCTCCCAAATACAGGTAAACCCATTACTCTGCCCAATCATATGCATTTGAACCTCAGAGTAGGATTTTAAAGCAGAAATGACAGCGGTAATAGCGTTGTCTAGGTTGATATGAATTGAGGTGACAAAGGGTTGCGCTTGGGCATAAAAGTGGTTGGCAAACTCCATGGGGTTTTCTCCTATATTCAGTTGGATGCCCATGAATGCTTGCTTTTGGTTGGCCAGTGTTTGATTGCTGCCAAACTCTTGGAACAAGGCTGTACGGACCTGTTCTCAGGTGTTGCACTTCTTCAAATGGAGGGTCATGATCTCCCAGGCGGTGCTGTATAGGCAGGAGTGGATATGCTTCACCTTCTGCCGTTTGGTGGCCTCCTTCATGGAACTCTCATAGGAGTACAGAAAGGAGGCGATGCTATCCCATCCAGTGGTGAACATTTCCTTAAAACTTGGTTTGAAGTTAGATATTATAGGAGTGGAAAGAGTGTTCACGCTGGGGATGGGCACTGGCTCTGAGATCCCAGTCTCTGCATAGTTGCAGGGAGCCTACTGATCTAGCCGTTGCTGCAGGCCTTCAAGGTCTTCTTGGATGTAGTCCCAATTTCGCTTGAGGGAGGAAACAGAAGCCCTAGTAGCCAACTGCTCCTTTAGGGATTGTATTTTGGTGCTCTGAAGGTAAAGCTGGCTCTCAAGGGTGGTTAAATGGGTTTCAAACCCTCTACATGCTTGTTTAATCTGGGATATTCAAGCATCTATAAGCTTGGTAAAGGCGCTGAAGTTGTCCATTTCATTTGACAATGCCTCAATGGAGACCCTAGTGTTGAGGGAGACTCCTTCTAATTGGAGTCTGCATCCCAGCGCTACATTTTGGATTTGATCATGTAGGGCAGCCAGAGCTGTTATCACATCCCTCCGCCATGGGTCTTTGAGGCTGCCAGGTGCTGAGGGACCTGGGGGTCCTTGAGGCCCGCAGGGTCCCTCTGTTTCCCTGGGTCCTTGACGCCCTTTGGTGCCTTTGGGCCCCCTAGGCCCTTCAGGTCCTGTACTAATGGAGGGGTAGTCACGAAAGGCCAGCTCTTGATAGTGCTGTTGTAGGGCTTGTACCAGTTCTTTGACTTGGAGGAGATGCTGATTCCAAGTTGCCTTAAGAAGCTGAACGTTTTAATGCAGCTGATCCTTGAGGTAGCTAGAGATTCCGCTGTCGAATATTACAATTTGGTCTCATACCTCATTGATCAATCATCAGTTATCAATAATGGCTTTGCTTTTGTCATGCATGAAGGACGAGGCAGCGTCGTAGAAGTCAATGATGTATGAGTGTAAGCTTTAGGTTAGCCCTGGTTGTCATGAGACTTCTTGATGGTGTAGCCCAACCAGTTGGAGTAGGTGATGGATAGCTGGGTGGACAAAGTTGCGAAGGTAGCGTTCAGGTCCCAGAGTGAGTTCTCCTTCTGGCAGCAGGGCCAAGTCATAGAGGTCCCACATGGTGAAAGGTATGGAAGAGGCATGCAAGTGGCAAAAGTGGGCACCCATGGAGTAGATGCCATTTATTAATTGTTGGATGACATTGTTAAGGTTTTCATACTGAAGTTGGTATTGGCTCCATCAAGAGAGGGCAGAGAGAGTTGGAGTGTGGCCCAGAATTCTAACCTCTTAGGCTGTGAGGGTGGCGTTAAATTTGTGAGGTACTAACCCATTGAGAAACACTTCTTGACTGATCAGCTGATTGGTCTTCAGGGCTGCTAGTATTTTCCATTGTTTGTGATAGACGTTTTCACTTAGGAAAGCTCAAAGCCCCTGTAGTGAGCACCATGTTTGTTTGCGCTACAGTTCTTTAGACTGTTGCCAAGGTTTGAAGGTGGCTCAAAGCTGGAAAGTTGGAAAAGGCACTGAGAAGGAAATGGAGAATGGATTAGAATACTGAGTGCTTTATTAAATCAAAAGGTGTCAATATATATAGAGTGAGTGGAGACTTGGTGCCTCAGGGATCATTGGGGCCCCATCCATTCAGGATCTTTCCTGATCTTCTGGATTGGCTGCCTCATTGGCATCCTCAAAGGATTTTGCCACCCATCTGACCAAATTAGTGGAAACGCCACCCCATGTGACTCAGGAATAGGGAGGAGGATCCTGAAGTCAATTTCGCTTGTTTAGGTTTGGGAACCAATTTGGTACAGCCTGATCCAGAAGTAGGGAATTTGATTTATTTTTTTAGTACTAGATGGTCCAGGGAATTTGATTTATTTGTTATCTCAAATTTCATCAGCTGAAATTAAGTTTATCTGGATTTGTGTTAGTTCAATAAGTATCCATCACTCCTGAGCCCATTTTAATATACTTATTAAATTAATAGGCAGATACTTGACCAATACTTAAGAAAGTAAATTGGGACCTAAGCTGGAGCATCCTCTATTTTTAAAGAAGATTATCCAAATTGGTCCAGTATTTTCAGTTATGAGCAAACAAATATAGAAAAAATACATACAGATCAAATTGAGAACCTTCTCCTTTTTCATAATTATTTTAGGCAAGCCGACCAGGGGATGGACATTACCAAAATAGAGAAAGAAAGTATTGACATGAAACCTGAGCAGGGTCAACTCTGTCATAGAAAATTTTTTTCACCTCCGGATTGGGACTCAGATTTTTCTGGTTGCATCATGGGTAAGGTTTTTGTGTTATTATACCACTAACCGCCAATAGCTTCCTTCAGCTGGCACCCTGATTTGATGTGCATAGGGTGGGAATCAAACCCACAACCTTCAGGTTGGTTGCTGTACAACCCTACTGACTCACCTTCCACCCCTAACCTTCTCCTTTTTCAAAGTCAGTTAAAAAACATGGATTTTCTACATTTAATCTGGAAATGTGCAGCAACTGCTCTTGAGCTTTGTTGATTTCCATCATGTAAGCAAGATGTATAGGAAACTATAGTCATTTGAATGTGAAGGGCAAATCAGTGGAAATTTTTGGAATGCATGGAATCAGCACATTTTCTCTTTTACAATTACTATCAATTATTGTTTCTTCAATCAAAATTTGGCATCAGTTTTTTCACTGAAAGTCTGGTTCCATTGCACAACTTTGGAGGGTTCAGATTCTAAGGAGAAGTATTGAAGAACCAACTTTTAAGGTTAATATGTATGGTGGCATTCCAAGAGGCTCCAATGAATTGAGAAATTTGACTGGATAATTAAAATAGATATATACCAACATCCATTTATATATAGACAAAATTCTTAGATTTATATTTATTACTATATTGGCTCATTTTTTAGTTTTAATTATACTTGCAATATTAGCTTTAACTATATAAATAGTTTAAATAAAAAAAGTAAATAAATAAAAGTGATTGTGCCAGAATTTGAACAATCAACCTTTATAAAATTTAAGTTAAGAGCCAAAAGCTGAGCCGATTATGCTAGAGGAGGTATTTGTAAAATCAATTGGGCTTTGATTCAGTTTTAATTTGGATTAACTTGCTAATTAGCCAAATGACCACTAACCATTTAACAAAACCATCTAAAATATAAAATCAACCAATATTTAACTGCTCAGTCATAATGTTATACTGATTACCATAAAAAACATATAAGATTTTCACTTTTTACATATGAAATTTTTATTTTTAATATAAAAATTAATATTATTAAAATTCTTAAACTTTCTCCATGAAAAATACTTATATGCGCAACTTTCATGGGGATTGGTCAAATGGTGTTGGAATGTATAAAACACAAATATAACAACTCATTTATATATAGATATAGTTTTGTCCCAAGGTTGACCCAACTCAAATACTTTATATTATATAGTATCTCATAATAAATATAATATTAATTTATTTTTATAAATTTAGTCAAATTTTTCTCAATCTATGCTAAATTTTTTGATCACCATCTATAATAATTCATTTTAATAAATTTAGTTGATTTTATTGGTCAATCTATGCTAAATTTACTGTTCGCCATATAAAATAATTCAGTTTATTAAATCTAGTTGATTTTATTGGTCAAATTATGCAAAATGATAGCCAACCATAATGATTTAAGTTCATCCCGCTATAATCTCATACTTGCCTAGATTTTGAACATACCCCTAGCCATAGGACATATATCATATCAAAAGTTGCTCTAAAGCTATAGCTTCACCAATGTTGGTATTAAGTTTATCCAGTGATAAACATTCTCACAATTGAAGTCCATCACTTTTGAGTCCATTTTAATATAATTACTAATTTAATGGTCATATACTGGATCAATACTTACAAAGGTCAAATTGGGCCTAAGTTGGAGCATCCTCTTTTTTTGAAAGTATAAGGGCATCCAAAACCTGTCCTGTAGTTTCAGAGTTAAAATGAACAAAAACAAAAAATATATACAGGTCAAATTGAGAGCCTCCTTCTTTTTCAAATTCAGCTAATAATTGAGTTGATGACACCAAACCTGACTAAAAGGAAAGTTCATTGGAAGACGAGCATGGGAAAATAATACCCAAAGTAATCAGAAGATGATTCATAACTTTCTGCAAATAACTCAAAATAGGTATTAAGCATCAATTATCTACATAAAATCAATATCTTTTTTATCACTAGTGGTGCCAACCCAAAAGGAGGAGCCACCACGCATCTTTAAGTGCAAATGGGCTAAACAAAGGGATTATCATAAATTAGAAATTCCTAATATAGCCCCTAGGTTATCAGCCTAGCAAGCCATATCAGATGGCGAGGAAGCTTTGAAGAAACATTTATCCGGCACCTGCTTTAGCTGGCAGACCATGGTGGACAACATCAGGTAGAGGCATCAGCAACATGAGGCATAAGGAGGTATAGTTGTGGGTTTTCTTTGTTAATGAGGCCGGTGGTGTCCATCGCCTCAACATATTGAGCAAGTTGATGCTCAGCAAAAGTGATAAGAGCTGGCACATTTGTAAATGACTTGATGCACCGTTGGGTTTGGGGATATTTTGGAGTCAAAAAGAGAGGTTTTTGCTGCATTGATGTAAGCGCAGCTCACACCAAAAGTGAGCTCCTCGATTTCATATTTAGCATCCTCATTAAAATAAGAAGTGAATTTTGGGATGGGAATACCCTCAACTAGGGGTTCCATCACCCCATGGAGATGCTGGTGGAGGAGGGTGTTGACAAGGGCAGCTGCGGCTTCCACTGCCATTTGATTGATCTTTTTATAAATTGGAAAGCTGCTTTTAGAGTGAAAATGGCCGGGCACAAATCAGGAGGATCAATAAAAAACTCCTTTAATGCAAAATCTGGCTTCACATTGTATGGCTGGTTGCCATCATCAATCCAATCAAGACACTCGAATGGATTAAGCTCAGCTAGCGCTGGCCTGGCCACAGGAGTTGGTATGATGGCAGAACCTGATTGGCCATGAACAGTTGATCACGGCAGCTCAGCTGAAACTGTTTCATCCTTTAACTCAGGATTCTGTAACCTGGCCAAATTATAAAAATTTTTAAAAAATTTAAATTTTGATTGGCTGCTGCTTTTAAAGCAGCGCCAGAATTACCCAAGGGTGGGGGCAGGAGGATCACACCCCATTCAAAAATTGGGGCAAGGCAGCTGCTGGGGCGGTGCCAGAAGGAGGGGCTATGAAAGCAGTGGAGGAGGAAACTGTGGGGCACTTGCACTTTGAGTGGTCAAGCTTAAAGCACAAGGGGCAGATGGCGCATCCAATTCAATGCACACCCAAAAAGGATGATCAGGGGCAGACTTGATCACGGTGTGGGGGGAATCATGAGATGGGTGTCACAATTAAATGAGCATATTGTTGAAAAGGTGCAAGGGCCTGTCAGACAATCCACCTCATGGGGCACCACAAACTGCAACACGGGGTCTATACTGTAAATGGCCAAACCCTCCATGAGCTTGTGGCAGAGGCGTTTGGGGGAAATGTAGGAGGGCAACCTGGCATACTGGACCACCAAAATGTTCTCATCCGGGAGCCAGGTGTGAACAATGGAGAGCGGAATTTTTTATAAATCAATTGCAGCTTGGATTCTGCCAGTGCATCAGCTTCTGAGTGAAAGCTGAGGTCAAAGTACCCCTTAAAGGGGTGGAAGTTGATAAAGCCAGCAGGTAAAAAAAAATGCTATGGCCATATTGATGATGGCTGCACTTGCATATGGGAAAAGATTCCCATATTTGACCTAAAGCCCAAAATGCAAATTGCTCCGTGGGAGCACCAAGGGGCTCCAGAGCACCTACTGAGAGCTTGCAAGGTGGGGGGCCAAGTCCTGAGGGGGGACATAACGCCCAGTAGCATTGGGAGGGCTAGCAGAGCCAGCCCAGGCGCGCTTCAGTGGTGGCCAAAAGCCACCAGATGGCAACGCAACACCACCCCAAACTGGGGCAGCAGGCGTTGATTGCATTGACATTGGTAGGTTTGGGCTTGATTGAGCAATCATAGTCTTGTTTTTTTAATAATCCAATTTTGCTTTGGGGTAGGTATCGAAGCAAAAGAAAGATTCTACATAAAATCAATATCTCAATTATCAATTAAACTATAAAAAAACTAAAGCTAAGCTTTCAGTTTAAGTATTGCAAGGCTTTGCAACACAGTTAAAAGCGTTGATAAGATTAATTAACTATATAATAAGCTAAAAAGGTTTGAGCTGACCAAATAGTTGATCCTCACCCCTCCATGTGATTTCATCTAACTTAAGCATAGTAAATTTCACGGTTATGACTTTTACCTGCTAAATGCTTAACTGGTTAGAAATAACTACTTTGAAAATAGTTCCCTGTCTTGTATTTATAATTTACAAATAAATTCCAGAGCTAACTAAGATCCCAATGCTATATTCAAATCCAATTAACCTAATAATTCATCTGATTTCACTTTTATGTCACTCCAAAGTCATTGTTAGTCAATCCATTAAAGCAAAAATCCATCTGAGTTTGAAGATGTGCTAGTATTTTATTATTGACTTTCACTCCTACTTGGGATGGTAACCCATATTTGACATCTAAACAATATATTGACTTTGCATTCAGTTCCATACAGCTTGAAGTAGTACTGTTGGAAATTTGGTTGACCACATTATCCAACTTGCTTGCCATATAAAATTTTGAAGTTTGTTAAAAGCAATCTATTGTTTGGCAATGGTTGCCAACTAAATTAGTCAAAAATAACCAAAGAATATAATCTATTGATTGGTTTCACTTAAAATTTTGTTGGAAATCATCCCCAAATAAATTTTTAGTTGTAATTAACCAAATAATATAATATGATAATTGGTTTTAATTAATGTTTTGTTGGGCATCATCCCTGACAATGTTAATTAGGCAATTTGATAAATTTTGGATTGCCAATAATTGGATTGACATAATAAATCATTTAAACAGTGGATCTGAATGATTAGGGTCATTTTTATAAAAGTTACTGAAGCGTTTTAATGCTTGTTTTGGCAGTAGCTAGCAGTAACAACCAGGTAACATTGCCCCAGTCCAACTTTATATAGTTCCTAATACAAGAGGATGGTTGCCAATCTGTGAAAGGTTAAACTGCTGAAGATTAACTAAAATGTCTGCATTCAACATTATTGAAAGTTAATCCTAAGGGTTAGAAGTATCAGGAGATCAATAAATTGATTTTCAAAGAATTATCTGAAAAGTTATCTGCCTTATGCCTATAAAAACCCCTGGCATTCTCTAATAAAAAATAGAATTTAACTGATCTATTATTATTAAATTTACTTCTAAATTGAAGATTGAAGGGAATAAAAGTCCCTAGTTTAATTTTCTCAGATACAGTTACCAGAGTGGATTTGTTGCCACCTATTTTGAAGACTCAACCTAGTAGTTGTCATATTACAACTAGTATTCTTAATATTATTTCACAACCAACCTGTGCATTAAAATACCAAAAAAGTTCACTACTTTGTGCTCACTATAAGGATGTAGTTTAGTCTTGCTGATTATAACCACCATGTCCTCTGTTCAGGGTGAAATTCAGCAACTATGGAAGGAGCTGGAGAGTGTGAATCAGACCAGTCTAATGTTGGCAGTTCAGGATGATTTGCCCAAGAACAGAAAATCAAGTTACTAAGGTGAAAGAAGATGTTACCTTGTCACAGAGGTTAATAATGAGTTATTCAGGAAACTTTCTGATTTGGAACATAGATATTCGAGAGTGAAGAAGGATCTACTCCTGTTTAAAGTAGCATTTCAAGCTGAGGCTGAGAAAAATTGGCTAATATGGGAGAAGTATGGTCAGCTCTAGAAATAAGTACAATAATTGGAAAAACATCATTATACTTGTACTCATGTAGAAACTGAGATTGGGGACCAGGAACTATACAAAGATGAAAGCAATATAGGAACCATTCAGCATACACAAAATATGCCAAGTGCCTATGCTGCAATTTTGGTGATTAACCCCAACAACACACCAACTGGTGCTAGAATGGATAGCCACATTGCTCATCCTACAACTGAACCTGTGGAAACTGAGAAATTTTGACCCACCCCAAAATTGCCACCCTTTCATCCAGGTAATGCTCCAGCTTTTTTCAGATTGTTTGAAATGACCATGTTCATTTTGCAGTGATTGCCAAGAAGCTGTTACCGTTATCAATTGTTTATTTATCACTTGTCTAAACTTGGTATTGCCCCATTTTCAAGGAGAAAATTGGTCATATAATGAGGCGAAAAATACAAAATTTGAAGGAATTTGGTTGCCCTGAACAAATGGTTAACTGAAAGAAAGAGTTCATGGGAATACAATTCTGAAAAGATGAAACCTTAGGAGAATTTTCTGACTGTTTCTATGAGGAAGCACAAATCCTGACAGGAGCTAATAACCTGAGTGATTTTGATGCTCACATTGCCATAAAGGCAGCAACCTGATCTTATCAGGATTTACACCAATCCATGTCAACAACCTTCACCAATAATAACACTACTTTTCAAATGGTGGAGCACCTGAAAGAATTGGCCTCCACTTTTGATGCATCAAATTGAGTTATAAAACAACAACAGCCTTTTAATTCAAATTTGGCAAAGGATTTTGAGTCCAAAAAGGTTTTCCCCAATCAAATGGGGAAAAAACCTGACAGTCCAAAATGGCATAGTAATGCACCAAGCATCACTTGTAACAGATGCAGAAATACTGGACACTATACTGCCCAGTATTGGACTAAGAAACTAAAGGAACAAGTGAACTTCGTTCCAGAAAACAATAACTATGAGGAGTCAGGTAAAGGCCCTGTAGTCTAGATGAGGGGTGATCTAGATCCACCAATTGCCCAGTTCCCCCAGAAAAGATTGACAAAATCGACACTTCCAACCTGTTTGTAGATGAACCTGTTTATGATTCTTTCCAGCAGAGCACAGGTCCAAATATCCATGCAATAACTTGATCAAAAGAAAATGGCAATAATTTAAAAATTATATCAGAAGTTTATTGACCCTACACTTGTCAACTGTTGGAAAAGGCCCAAAATGCTGACAATCAAGACAAATTATTAAAAAAGAAGTTGGAAGATGTTAACGTTTCAATTCCTATCACTACCATTAAGGATTCATTTCCTGATATATTAGCCCAAATTATACACACTCTGAATTCAGAAACTAATGCCACTATACATTCAGTAAACAATATTTCTACTACTCTGAGTGTACTTATGCTGAAATTTTGGTTAACCAAGTAGAAGTAAGGGCTTTTATCAATAGTGGTGCACCAATCAATATTGTGTTTACCAAATTGGTAAAACGTCAAAAGATTTTTACCGGATATTGCACATTAAAAGTATTATAGTATAGCTGGGCCCAACCCTACTACTTCATGTGGGGCTTATAGTGCCTTGCCCTTCATATTAAATCTAGCTTTGTCTGAGCCAGAAACGTTTTACCTAAACATTATTATGATATTCTCTTTGTAACTGACTTCATGTGGAAGTATATAGCAAAGCGTGACTTTGAAGCGAATACTCTGATAATCTTAGGCCAGATGCTACCATTGATCTATCATTGAAAGGGAGATGCCCTCCTGAATCAGAAAAATAACTTTATAATTGTGATGTATAAGAATGGCATCATTCATGTTTGTTATAAACTAGTTGGGAAAAAGATCAAATCTTTACCAAAACATGTTAACAAAAACTGAGGCATTCCAATCTGAGCAAAAAAGGAATTAATCATACTGCCTGGAATGCAGACAGTGGTCAATAATGGACTGACGCTGAAAATTCCTGAGAAATTATATGTTGAAATTGAGGTTCCCTGGCGAAGCTTGAGAATTGAACCTTAGGTAACTCCAGGAATCCTAATTCCTGGTCATGAGAAAATTTATATTCTATTAGCTAATCTGGGAAAACGCTGATTAAAATCAAACGGAATCAAGTAGTTGCGTTTTCCCAGTTAATCCCTATAATAGAGCCCCAATTCTTCCACAAATTTGGGGATTTAGTTGAAATGGGATTACTGGATTCAGTTGGAAACATTCATAAGTTAATTGCTTGGAAACAATTATCAGGATTTACCAAAGATTGGCAAAATAAAGTATTGACTTTATTCATATGATATTGGACAATTTTTGCACAAAATGACCATGATCTAGGGTGTGCAGAAAATGTAATCCGTCAAACTGACACTTGAGAAGCTGCCCCAATTAGAATAAAACCTATTCAAAGGCCCTGAGAAGCTGAGGCAATAGTTACTGAAGAAATAGAAAAGTTGTTAGAGCATGGTTTGTTTGTGCCTTCATTCAGCCCATGAGCTAGTCCAATTTTAATCATCAAAAAGAAGGATGATTCAAATCAGGTTGTAATTTACTATCACCATCTTAATAAAATCACAATAAAAGACTCGTACCATTGCTGAAATTTGATGATGCGTTGATCAGTTAGGTTGGGCTAAATTATTTTTAGCGATGGACCTCATTTCAGGGTAATTGCAGATTGATATATTACCTGAGGACCATGAGAAGTGTGCCATAATAACGACACAAGGGCTTACTAACCTAAAAAGATGTCTTAAGACTTGTATAATACCCCTACAACTTTTCAACGGGCTATGGACATTACCTTATGTGACCTCAAATTGTCATGTGTTCTAGTCTATCTAGATGACATCAAGATATTTAGTCAAACATTCAATGAGCACTTACAACAGTTAGAGGAAGTATTCAAGAAATTAGATGCTGCCAGTATTAAAATCAAGTCACCAAATTGTCACTTCTTTAAGGAGCAGTTAGAATATTTGGGATTTGTTATAGATATGGATGTATTAAAGACTCAAAAACAAAAATTGATGCTATTGAGTGGATGTCGTTGCCAAAATGTGTTCATGATATCCAAGTCTTTTTAAAGATGGTCAGTTATTATTGCCATTTTATTAAGGACTTTGAAAAATATCAGATCCATTATTCCATCTGCTTAGGGATCCAAAAAAGGGTTCTAATTGAATAAAATGGCCCAATGAGCATTTGACAAATTATGGCAATACTTGATGACAATCCCAATATCAAATATCTAAATTTTGATTGACTGTTTATTATAGAATAAGATGCATCGCTCACAGTGATAGGTGCCATACTTAGTCAAGAAGAAAAACAAAGGGAAGAGCGCCCAGTGGCATATGTCAGCTGTACTTTAACAAAGTATGAAAGAAACATACAGTTACTGAGCGCAAATGTCTTGCAGTTATCTACGCTTGTAGCCAATTTCATACCTATATTCATGGGACACATTTCAAGGTTGTAACTGATAATTTATCTCTACATTGGTTGCATAACTTAAAAGAACCTGAAGGGAGACTAGCATGATGGGCCTTGAAATTGCAGGCATATGATTATGAAATCAAACATTGCACTGGTGGATAAAAAACCAAAATTCTGATGAGTTATCCAAACTGCCGACAATCCTTGCAATACAAGGTTGTGCTGATGACCTATTTGACGAATGGCTAAAGGATAGTTGGAGAACAAGCCATTTGAAGTCCAAACAGCATTAAAAAGTCATGAAGGGAACAGAACTAAAGAACGGACAGTTGATCAAATTAGTGAATGGTAAAAGACTTCTGTTCTCAAAACCATCTGAACGAATAGACATAATTTGTGCTGCTCAAAAGTTGTCAGCCATGGTGGCCTCAAGAAAACTCTAGATCATATTCGTCAATATTACTATTGAAAGTCATCATGCTATGATACAGCGTATTTCCTTTCCTGTTGTACAGAGTGTCAGCTCCACAAGCCACACAATAATGTGGCTAGATATTAATTAGCGCGACCAGGATTTGCCTGGCATACAGTATCAATTAATGTCATATGGCCTCTAATTACAAGCACTGGAGGAATGTGATATATCATAGTTGCAATTGATCACCTGACCCAATAGATTGAAACCAAGGCTATGGTTTGGGTCAATACAATGAATACTGCCAAGTAATTATGGATCAAGTGATATATCAGCATGGCTGTACCCAAGTGATCCTAAATGATAATGGAAATTTTTTACCTCTTTTGTCATACCCCAATTGAACAAACTGATGGATATCAAAAGGGTCATATCAGTCCCATATCGGCCAGAGACTAGTGGACTAGTTGAGAGAGTGAATGCTACCTTAGCTGCTATGTAATAAAAGCTGGCTACAAAAAATGTCTACTTGGGCTTTATACTTAAGGTTGGTGACATTTGCCTATAATGTCAGCTATCATTCCTCAACTGGCAAAAACTCTTTGGATTGCTAGATGAAAGAAAAGCCACCTTACCACCAATTCTATACTCAGCACTGGAATTAACTTTGGGGATGAGTCTGGACCAATATTTAAATTGATTAGACAATATTATAATTGATTTACAATCCCAAGCATCTGCTGAAACCCTTTGGAAAAGGATCCAGGCTAAAACATATGATAATAAAAAACGACCAAACATACCGATTTGAAATTGGTGGTAAAGCATCTATCTGATAAGCATGGATTTGGATACTGAAATAAGCTGGATGCCTTATGGATAGGCCTCTTTTTAAGTAATTTCCAAATTGGCAAAGGATGCCTATAAGATCAAAAATATCCTCAATGGCCATATAGTTAAACTAGTTCATAGCAAGTATTTAAAAAATTAGCACTAAATATATATATAAGAAAAAGGAAAAAATGATAAAATATAAAAAATACAAAAAGAAAAACATATAAAAAGAAAAAAACATCAGTAAAAAATAAAAAGCAAATAATGAAAAACTATAAACCAATTTTTATTTCATCAAACTCAAAATCATCAGGTGTTGTTCCCTACTTCATCAGCAGGGCCATCTCAGGTTGCAACTGGGTTCGCTGGAATTAATCCTAAGTTGCTAGGAATAAAGAAAAATTTGCTCTGATCACAAACGGAGAGCCCAGCCTGGGGGAGTACAGGTTTTCCAGGCTATGACCAGCAATAATACCCAAGTAGTCCTGAATGTCATGAAGCCATAGGACCACAAAAGCAGAGGCATCAGCAATAAGAAGACCACTGAACTAATGATTTAGTTAAGTCCAAAAGATGGACCTCTGAACTAGGCTTGTTAGTTAAGTCTTGAGAAGAAGCAATTGCTTCTGAAAAACTATCTTTCTGGGTAATCTGGTCAAGTGGGGGATGTGTTAGAAATTCAGTTGATCACATTATCCATCTTTCTTGCCAATTAGAATTTTGAAGATTGTTAAAAGCAATCTATTGTTTGGCAATGGTTGCCAACTAAATTAGTCAAAAAGGACCAAAGAATATAATCTATTGATTGGTTTCACTTAAAATTTTGTTGGAAATCATCCCCAAATAAATTTTTAGTTGTAATTAACCAAATAATATAATATGATAATTGGTTTTAATTGATGTTTTGTTGGGCATCATCCCTGACAATGTTAATTAGGCAATTTGATAAATTTTGGATTGTCAATAGATGGATTGACATAATGAATTAATTAAACAGTGGATCTGAATGATTAGGGTCATTTTTATAAAGTTACTGAAGCGTTTTAATGCTTGTTTTGGCAGTAGCTAGTAGTCACAACCAGGTAACATTGCCCCTAGTCCATCTTTATATAGTTCCTAATACAAGAGGATGGTTGCCAATCTGTGAAAGGTTAAACTGCTGAGAAGTAAACTAAAAAAGGCATTTGACATCATCAGAAGTTAATCCTAAGGGTTAGATGTATCAGGAGATCAATAAATTGATTTTCAGAGAATTATCTGAAAAGTTGTCAACCTTTTGCCTATAAAAACCCCTGGCATTATCTAATAAAAAACAGAATTCAACTGATATGTTATTATTATATTTACTTCTAAATTGAAGATTGAAGGGAATAAAAGTCCCTAGTGTTTTTCTCAAATACAGTTACCAGAGTGGATTTGTTGCCAACTATTTTGAAGACTCAACCTAGTAGTTGTAATCATACAACTATTTTTAATATTATTTCACAACCAACCTGTGCATTAAACTATCAAAAATTTTACAGATTTAATAATTATCAATAGCCAAAAAACTTCTTCTATAATCCAAATGAATCAATAATAATATTCAAGGTGGGTCGACCTTGGGACAAATATACCACACCAAGAATTATCTAGCCAGTACAGGTTTTGAACTCGAAACCTGCACTAGGGTGGATGCAGTTTTACCTGCTAGGCTAACCACCCTTAATCCAAATGAATCAAGGCACCAAAATTTTACTCATTTTTACAAATTATCTCTTTTATAGTCCATATCTTCCCTTATAATTATATCATCTAATGTTCAGCATAATAGTATTTCAAATTATAAAATAATCTTTTAAAATTTGATGAGATAATCATTGCATATTTTTATAGAGTTAAATCTATCTTATGACAGAAAAGCAAATTTTATATGAAGAGATGAATCAACTGTATAATAAACTAAATAAATAATTAACCTAGTATAAAATAAAGATACTCTATGAAACTTATGGATGGCATTTCTGTAAGGACCAGAGTGAGCTCTATTTGGTTTTGGTTGAAAACTTACTGCACAAACAGAAAACTCAAGTGACTAAGCAACTATAATTAATATGGCTTCAATATCCTCTTTTTATTGAGAAAATATGCCAACTTTGTGGGTATATGGAAGTGTCCACATTGACATGATTCTCATGATACTAAAAAAGATGCCAAATAAAGTTTGTGAGGGAATAAGTTTTATAAAAAAAACTTGGGGAAAATTAAAATAAAACAGGCCAAAATCCTCACAAGCAAATGCTTATACCTTTAAAAAGGAATTTGGACTTAAAGGTTGGGAGCTCTATTTGAGAAATGTGAAACTCAAGGGTGTACTGTAAGTCTGGGGGAAACCCCTGCATAAAAATTGGGAGATATTCCCTTTTCAGATCAAGAAGGAAAAGAAGCTGACGGCCATACTCTTCATCACCCTAAAGAGATTTAGCCCATGTGGTAGATGAGTGGTGGGTGAGAGCATATCCCTTGAAGGTCACATCATTTCCCCTATGTTAACCACTAAAGAGTTGTTATAGGGAATTTGGGGTGCGTGGGGGAAGTAACGGCAGCCAGGGGTTTTAACCATCAAGGAGTTGGAAGTGATCTTTCCCCTCAGCAGGTTGTTACTGGCAGTTCAAGTTCCACAATTTAAGTAAATTGGAATCACTGAAAATAGATTGAGTAAATATGTTTCAGGTGTGGGAATTCCCATCCACCATGGATATTTATTATCAAAGTTTCAAGACCATCCCTGGTAGATACAGGTGCATCAAGCCCCTTCCCAACTGAGAGAGATCAGCCATATGTGGCCTGGCTATGGGTGCACTTAGTCACCCACCAGATGAAGTGACGCTGATCCTCTAAGTGAAATCACGTTGGGAGAGGAAAGTTGGTGGCAAAGCTTTAGCTTGAGTTAGCTGGCCATGCCAAAAATTGATCTGCCATCTTTGATATTTGGATGCCAATCTGATTGAATCAAAAATTGTGAAATTATTCCCAATGGTGAGTGCAATCATTTGGGTCCCCAATTTGTTTGTGAGCTCATAAGGCAGCAGACCCTGACATTTTTCTGCTGCCACTCCATTCCCCCTTTTTTAACCTTTAAAAATGCCAATAAAACTAATTGTCAGACAATTTCAAGTCAGATATTTTTAAAAAGAGAGTTTTGGACGAAGAAAGAAATAATATTGGCCAAAAGACCCTGGTAGATTCCTGGTGAAACCCCTCAAATTTGGGTAACGCTTCTATTATTACACATGCAAATAACACGCGTTTGGGCAGTCAGATTGTTCAAATTGTCATCCAAATTTAGGTATCCATTCTGAGGTCCCTCCCCCTCATACTGCACGTCTAATGCAATCAACAATGCAGAGACTGGCCCCTTTTATAGGGTTGGAGGGGACCTCGCCAGGTGCAAATATGTTCCTATTAAATGATTGGTAAAATACATTAAAACCTTACTCACAGATCAGAACTACTTATTAACAATTGATCATTCCATAAATGCAAAATGATTCTTAAAAGCTCCAATAGGTCAAATATTAATATTTCCTAATTTGGACTTTACTAAGCAATTTGAACTTTGAGCCTTGACATTTTAAATACTAAGTATTAACTTATTAAGAGGGTTCATTTTCTTTCCCCTTGCCGTAGCTAATAAAGAATATAAAAACCCAAATTTCTAGTATTTTTAGTATTCTATTATTTTTATTATAAGTGGTGAAAATTAACCCCCAAATAAAATTTTTGGACTTTAGGTGCAAAACGCACCAGCGAGCATCAGAAAAACCTAAATTCCAACACTAATTCTTAGAGAAATTGAATTATTTGTGAATTCTAGCAGTACACCAGGCTTTTGTAAAAATAGATACCAATTTTGGAAACCTATAGTTAGTGCTTGCAGCTGCTTTACTACTGTTTCATCCATCGATATTGAAGGAAGTACTGCAGGTATTCTGGCTGGTGTTCTAGGTGGTCATTCACCCTATGCTCCAGACAGTCTTATTATTACCAGCATGCTCCATGACATTTACCTTCTCAGGTAGCAGGTTATTCTTAATTTTTATGCTAATGAGGAAAAGATCAAATCATATAATTTTCTGACAATAGTTGGTATAAGAAATGATGGGGAACATCATGATTGGCTGCTCTTTATTTACCCAATAAACTACTTCAATAATTAATAATTAAGATGCGCTTCAAAATTGGAGCCCTGGCATTCAATCAACAAAAAAGTTGGTTAAAGTTGATTTTAAGATATTAATAAAATAATAAATGGAGAGCTAAGTTTTTTTACCACTAGTGGTGCCCAACCCAAAAAGTAAAAACCGCCACATATTAAAGGGCTAAATTTGCTTTTCAAATATCAAAATTAATAGCAAATCAAAACTTTTCTCTCTTGTTGCAATCACTTTTGCAACTTATTCAATTCAATTCTGATTCTAGTTTGATAATCTCACAGAGGAGATTAGTCTGCGCCCATGTCAGGGAACAGTTGGGCAAGTAAGGTAAGAGGAGCAGGTGGTAGGTTCACGGCCTCAAACGTTTGAAAATGCCCTGGAGAAACTGGTGGAATAGGAAAAATAAAAAAAAACTGGCGGTCACTATTTCCCCAAAAATCCTCACTTGGCAAGTGAGATGCAACCAGTACATCTATAGGCTGCACTCCCAACCACTCTCGTTGGTGGAATATGGAGTCTGTGTGTTTCTGGACTTCCAACAAACAGCTCTATGGGAAAAATTTTGTGGGGATGTGCACACTTTTTCCCAATAGTGGTGTATGTCGCACCTCACTCCATGTCACATGGTTGGCTGGACCTCAGTTTTGAAAACAAGGAGGCAGCAGACGAAGTTGCTGTGGTGCGCAGTGATTGACCTCCCTGAAGAGCAACGGGTCATTGAAACCAAACGCACCAGATGGACAAAATCCTCCCAAATTTTCCTCACGTTTGACTTTTTGCCTACTACTGTAAAACGTGCCATTTTGGAGCAACACCTGAAAGATGGTCTCACCATTTATGGCGAAATAAAATTTTTTGAGATGCAATGCTTTACGCTGATGCCACACCTGTGCACCAGCAAAGCCATCGCAGTTCTGACCCCAACTGAGGAGATCATGAAGGACCTAACCCAGATCCCGCACTCCACATATATCAGTATTGGAGGGCATACTACCCACCCTTTCTGGGTAACCGTGGACAGCGCGCCCCCCATCTGCACCCACTGTGACGCATTCGGCCATAAGACACATGCATGCCCCACCAAGGAGGACATCACATTCCAAGAGCACCCCTCAACGGCCATGGCCAGCGGAGAGGCGCACTACAAACTAACCGCAAGCACCAAAGAGGCTTTCCCGTGGGGAGCACAAGGCTGCTACCTACTGGTAAAACCTATTTCCCCACAAGAGCAGAAGAAGGCCAAGCAGGCCCGCAGGGACGCGGCCAAGGAAGCGGCCAAAGTCACCATCACTATCCCACACTCCCAACGCCAGGAGGACATCAAAACCTTCGTGGTGGAAGCAACTCAGGAATCCATCAACCAATCATATTGGGAAGCCCCTGCTGATTGGGCCACCCAATCTGAGGATCTGATGGGTGACTCAATTTCACCTGATCTTTGCAACCAAGCTCCAGTCAAAACTGACTTGGTTTCCAAACTACCTGAAATTTTTTTTGAACCGCTCAATGGTGCACCAAACTCATCTGCACTTCAAAAAATTTATTCAACGTCAGGGAACCAAAAGTGAAGGCAAAAGCCAATGCAGACCTTTCTGCTAAAATCAACAAAACTACCAATAGCATTGCTGCAATCACCCGCACTGCTATGAAAGCCTGTGGGGATTTAGAGGAGGCTAGTGGGCCTGGGTGTCCACCCCCTCACACCTAAGGTGCGATGGGGGAACCTTCACTTTAGGGACGTTGAATATCGCTGGACTCAAGGCCTCGTCATCCCAGGCTAGGAAACTGAGTTTTTTACAAAAAAATTTCCCGTAGATATCCTGGCCATCCAGAAGTCCCACTGTTCACAAGGTTCCAAGGATGCTTGGAAAACCATGCTCCTCCCATCCCTATCCTTTTGGTCAGAGCGCTGTGGGGTGCTAGTTCAGAAAAACAATTTTTTCAAATTTTTATTGTTGGACACCTTCCTAAATGGCTGAGTCCTCATTGTCACTTTCTCGTGGGCTGACGTGGCACATGCTATTGTCAACATCTACGCCCCAACCTGTGCACAAGAATGTCAGGAATTTTTCTTGTCTATCAAATCCCTCCCGTTACCCCCAGACCCTTTCATAGTCAGCGATATGAACTGTTGGCTAAACACACCAACAGACCGTTGGCCTTCCTCCTCCCACGCCCCCCTGGGTCACGTAGAACTTCGCGTTCTAAAGGCCACCCTTGGGTTAATGGATGCACTGCAATGGCGAGCCCCGCTGCTCAAAAAAATGATGTGACCCCACGTCCACAACAGCTAATTAAGATTTATGACCCGCATAGACCTTATCCTTACACTGGCGAAATTTTTACCCCACATTTACCACTTCAAAACAACAAAAATGGAATTCTTTGACCACCAGCTGGTCTCAATAACCTACCACCTACCTGTCACAGTGGCTAAAGCCCCACGTTAGTGCAAACTCCGCTCTCCCAAACTTGTGTCACCAGGATTTTCTACTTGGGTGGAATCAGCAACTTTGGCAAAAGAGTTTGTTACACCATTTTGCGCGGACCCAATTTCCACGTGGGCAGCCTTCAAAGAGGATACCATCCGCCACTCTCGCCACCTCTCCTCCCGATGATCATGAGCCACATCAGCCATCATCTCGCGCGCTCAGGCAGAGTTGGCACACCTGGAGTCCAACATCCTAGCCACAGGATATAGCCCTGCATGGGGCCAGAAGTGGGTATAGGCAGCCACCCACCTCAACGCGCTCAAAAGGCAACACAAACATCGGGTTTGTGTTCAGTACAGGGCCAAATGCATTACAGAGGGTGACAAGTGCACCGCATATTTTTTAAAAAAATTTGCACCACACCAGAGCGTGGCCTGCACACGGGTGCGAAGATTGGATGATTCCATCATGGATACGCCAGCCAAAGTGGCAATCAAAACACAAAAGTACTACTCTGAGTTATACTGATCTGATCCAATTCAGCTGGCCAAAGTAGCAGAATTTCTCGACCAAACCCACATCTGCACCATTTCCCAATACCCGGAAGTAATGAATTTGATTACTCTGAACAAATTATGGACAGCCATCCGCAGTGCACCAAACCGGAAATGACCGGCCCACATGGCATTCCATATGAACTCTATAAAAAGTACTTCATATATATCCCCACTACTGCTTGCCTCACTTAACCAGAGCTTTCTGGAAACGCGCCTCCTACCAGGAGGACAAGAGGCTTCACCATCACACTCTTCAAGAAAGGGGACAAGCTAGACTTAGCCAACTGGCGCCCCATTTCTTTAACTAACATGGATACAAAAATTTTAACAAAAATCATGGATAACCGTATAGGGATTATAGCATCTGCCACCATCTCCCCAGAACAATTTTGGTTTCATACCCAGAAGGTTGATTTGGGACAACGTGCACTCTGTGGCTAACGCATGCCAGTCCACAGCCTCTGGGGCACTTGTATTCTTGGACCAACAGAAGGCCTATGATAGAGTATACTGGAATACCTCAGGGCTTGCCTCCATCAATTCTGCTTACCCCCTCGCTTCATCAACTGGGTGATGCTGCTCACGGAATCTGCAACAATTGCAGTACATGGCCCTGGCTTCCTAACGGAAGTAGTCCACCCTCAAAGGGGCTTGCAATAAAGGGACCCCCTTAGCCCACTATTATACAACTTCAGCCTTGACCCACTACTTCGAAACGTGAATGCCTAACTCACTAGGGTCCATGTGCCAGGCCAAGCCCCAGTCAAGATGATGGCGTTTGCAGACAACTGTGTGGTTGGGGTGCCTAATAATAAAGATGCACGCGCACTAGAAGCTCTCATCCAGGAGTATTCCTGGGTAAGTAACACTGCACTGAATGCTTCTAAAACTGAAATCATCCTCCTTGGTTGGTATCAAACCTGCTGGCCTCAGCAACCAGTGCCCAGCCTGGCTCATCTGCTCGCACATGTGCTGGCCCTCCCAGCTCACCCCACACCGCCCCACTGGCGCTCCCCTTCGTGCCACGCCCTACCATAGGGCTGGTCCTCCATCTGGGCGTGTGGGTGGAGGCAGGTGAGTACGCATCAGCAGTAATGGAGAGTCATATTATAGACAACGTGACAAAGCGCATCGCCTCCCTCAGAGCCCACCCTACTTCCATTACTGGCAGAATTTTTTAGCCAACTCTATTCTCCTCTCCAAAGTCTGGTTTGGAGCCCACGCCATCCCCTTCTTAAAGCTTTTTCAAATCCTTGTATGCCCTGCTGCAAGGGTGGCTTTGGTCAGGCCGCCCACCTCCAGTGCGGCTTAAGGTCATGTTTGGCCCTCATCATCATGGTGGCATGGGCCTGCTCGACTTTAAAGCCCATGCTGCCAAGATCCTGGGCACCTGGATTGCGGCCGTCACCGCCCCTACGCTCCCCTCCCAACACTGGTCCCGCGCGGCCTGCTCCAACATCTCCTGCGCCTTGGGCCTCAAAAATCCATTAAACCCTCACTCCCTGATGAAATACCTGGCTTCACACCCATCGGCCACAGGTCCTCATGGGACTAAAACCCACTACATATATATCCTCCTCTCCATGCGGAGCGCTGAGTGGAGAATTCGTATTTGCAGACACACAGCCCAGAGAGGCCGCCCCTCTCCTCAGTTCACACAGGAGGTACAGGGGCTATGCATTAAAGATGGCTTGATCCCCACACGGCCCCATATCCTATACAGGGTGGACTACATGGACATGATGGACATCTCTTATTCCATTGAGACCCAGAAGACTATTTGGAAATATGCACACCACCCTCTGTTGCAGCCTCATATCCATTCCCATGTGTGGTGTTGCCTGAGGAGGGTGTACCATATGGCTGAGCGCTCTAACGCTTTGCACTCATCCTGCATCATGTGTGGCCAGTATGGAACTCTGTTCCACCGCCTGGAGATGTGACCTACCTCTAAAGTGATATGGCGCGAAGTTCAACGTCTGCTGGGCCAGGATCAAACACATCCCTTCAGTCTGTTAAGAGATATGTTTGCTTTATCCATGGCCTCCCCCCTTCCACCCTCCCTCCATGCTCGGGTGGTTGCAATCGCCATGTGGACTATCTATACGATTGTCTTGGATGCCATCGTAGGCTCCACCCCCACCCTCCCAGAAGCTGTCCACAGATTCCAGTCTCATTTGGTGGACCACTTTCAGGCGTGGATGTTTGGATACCTCCCACCGCGTCGCTGACAGCTGGTCTCCTCCTGGTTCCCAGTTTGGTTCATCAAATCAGACCCTTTCCTCCACACGTGTTCAATTGTGGCTGCGGCCCCTTCACACGTTCCCTCCCCCTCCCCATATGTGGCGTTCCCGCTGACAACAAGAGATAGCATCGCTTCTCTGGGGTGCCTTCCCTGTTACTAAGTTTTGTCTCTTTCAGGTCAAATTTGGAAGTGTCCATCCCATGGTCGGCCTTCCTTACAATAAATCAAAAATTAATAGAAAATCAAATTATTTTAACACACACATATATATATATTTACTAAAATAAAAGATTTTACAAGTTTTAGAAATTTGGATTTTATAATTGGAATATGATAGGGGAACCCCCTCGGGTTGGGACCATCTAGTACTAAAAAATATGGTAGGGGAACTTACATGGAGTAAAGTTTACCAATTTGGCAGTATAGTTGAGGTTTTCTCTACACAAGTGCCCAATCCTTTTGACATAAAGATTGCTAGGCAATGGACCACCTAGAACTAAAAAAGACTACTAGGCAATGCGAGGATAAGAGTAGGCGTGATTATAGTAGTGTCCTCATGAAAAATTGGCTTTTTTAATTGGGAAAATGAACAGTAGGCACCACCTGGATTATTGTCTTTTGTGAGAAGCTAACACTACCTTCCGCTTTTCTCTAAGCTTGTGAGAAGGTTAGACTATTGGGAATCCATCCTCACAGAGAAAATTTATCTTTAGTGGGGTAAAGCAAGCGCAATGCCATAATGTTGGTGTGAATTGGAAGATCCACCTGATTTATAATAAAGAGTAGTTATCCTATCTTGGGAAGGTAGTATAAATATAGAGAAATTTGAGCAGGCTTTGTGCATTATGGAAGTGAAAATATTAGAAAGTTGTAAGGTATTTTAAATTAAGTTGAGTGATATGGCACATTACTTAACATTACATCATCAATGAGCTAATCATTGTTAACAGAGTGTATGTGTAGAAATTACCATAAAAAGGATGATAGAGAAGCAAAATCATATGCCTCACTGACGTTGGATATGTCAGTAAAAATTTCAAGGGAGATGTGAGTTTTGATGTACAACCTCTACATCTGGGCCAGGAGCAATTTCCTTACCATTGCAAGAAAGACCCAAGGCCTTCAGTGGCTCCTCTTGTGCACATCAGTGTACTTTGAGAAAAGTGAATCAAACTCTCCATGAATAGGCCATTAATAAAAGCATGTTAAAACCACCTAATATGGTGTCAACACCTTCATAGTATACAAATAAAGCTCAGAAAACATCCAAATGGTAACCAGCGAGGACATAAAAGGGTAACATGATAAATAAATATAAAAAACAGACTTTATTCTAAAATAAAAGAAGACTAACAGGGGTATGGGTCAGGATAAAACTAATTTAAGATAAAATGGGAATCTGGGCCTCAATTGATTTGTTGGCTTGAAAAATGACTCTAGTCTATAGAACATTGCTACCACTGATGGTTAGCATATAGCTTGATTATGAACAAACTTGAGACTTTAATACCAACCAAACAATGCCATTATATGTAGTAGTAAATTTTGTAAACAAATTTGTTCTTCATTCAGAAATTAAATGTAACAAACTATAACAACATTTTCATTATAACTGTAAGTCCAGATGATCAGCCCTACATCTGGATAGAGAGCAATTCCCTTAAAGGATTAGGAAGTGGCTTAGCCTACAGTGGAGCCTCTCTCTAGGATCAGTGGCCTAGCTCATGTGATGCATGGCGTTGGGATACTGTCCTAGCTCCCAAAGAATCTTCTTCTCTGCACACATTTCCTCTTCTGATCTGATAAAAAAGATTGAAGGGGTGGGTAGAGAAATATTTCAGCTTAAACCCGCCAGAAGGACCATCAGGCTCACCCCAAGTGTGACCTTGTCACTGATGACATTTTTAAAAACCACCCCACTTTTTTAAATTTCTTATATTATCCCTAATTTGCCTAATAAGTCGTATCAGGTTTATTTAAATGGTTCAGATTGTGGATTAAACCTGCAGATCATGCAATTTTTGCCAGAATCTCATATGATCAATAATATCGATTGTAAGGCTTTCCAAAAAGAGCAAGAAGCCAGATGCTGCCTACTATATCTTTTAAAGATAGAAAAGACCAATATAATTTTAACAAAGGACTTATATTTGTGCCCACTCCAATCCCTCCACTATCCTGTACTTGGTATATTGACAAGATTAAGCTCCTTTGTAGAGAAATCCCTCAACTATACAAGGCATTAGAAGCACTTCAGGTAAGTCCCCCAATACCGCCACCCATTTCCCCAAGGATCTAAAAATTTAAAAATTCTGATAGTTTCTTGACGCCCCAGATATGAAAAGCTGATTTTACCAAAAAAGTGGAAATTTCAACCCTGATTTTACCCTCCCTTTTATTATTTCTGTAATACATGGAACCACCCAGATTCCGTTCACCAGATGCCTGAATTTTCAGCGGAGTAAATTGATGCCAAACTAAGTCCAACTGCCAAGTTGGACCACTGAGGTAAGCTAATAGGGTCAATAATACAGACTCATCTTTAACTTTGGAAATTTGGGAAAATATTATATGCAGAAAAATAACGGCAGGTAAGTGAGGATGCAAACCCCCAAAGTAACCTTTATTTTATTTAATGCAATAAAAATGGATGAGGCGTTCCTAGCACTTCTCTGGCATTGCAAGTGAGACAAGAAAAAGGTAGAGCAACTGTGGAGAGCTCATGCCACAGAATCCCAAGGGTTTTGTTTTTATAACAAAACCTTGTTGCGCCAAACGCTCAGGTAAGGCATGAGGCTTAAATGGCCAAGAAAAGCTGCAAAATTCTGAACTGAGGTTTGGAATGATGGGGGATAGACCTATTATAAGTTAAACTTTGGGAAGCCCTCTCCTGGACATTCTTGAAGCTTTTTCAAGACTAAAGCATAATTTTAATCAGCAAAACC